>JASPKZ010004580.1:2462500-2790000 GCA_030220185.1 Diploptera punctata | reverse complement strand
ATATTGAAATAATCGTTAGAAATAAATAAAAAAATAGTCATTATAAATGATGGAAAATAATCTGAAAAATGGAACCCTACGAATAAAATTTGACAGGAGTTTATGAAGGTATTTTAAAAGTCGCGTAAAATGTTGTAAACAATAGATACATTTTTATTCTACAGAAAAAGGAATTCGAATAATTAGTGGAAATAGTAAAAGAACTCGTAGTAAACAACTTTTAAAAAATATAAATTCGTACTCTGGCATCAACATACAAACGTATTTATATGCTTAATATACATAAAAATAATTTACACAAATATATGTGTTGTATATATCTAGAACATACTATGCAGCTGAAATACCCATGAACCCAAGGAGGACTGCATCTGTAAACTATGCAACAAACCATGCCCCAAATATCATCTATCGAAGTGTGAAAACAGGACTCAACCACTAAACACTCTAACAAAAGGCTGGTGAAGAACAAAACTAAATTTAATATACACATTGTGTTTAATAAAGTCAAAAAAAGTATTTGTTCATAACCATAATACGAGGAATAATAACATTATATATTTAAATAAACATAAATTTAGTAAAACTCGAAATAATTGAGGTGGTATCCGTGAATATGTTCAATACTGTTCTTGATGGTATAAATAATCTTCCTCTTTCCATGTTTAAAAGAACAATAAAGTCAGTATTGAATTTGAACCCTCTTTACAGTGTCTATGAATATTTTAGTATTGACTGGTTGAGACACCATAGTAATTAGCATTATTCATTGACGTTGTCATACATTTTAGTACGTTTTTGACAATAACACCTATCTGTCGATATTTCTATATACTGGTAGTAAAAGATTCCGGGCTATGTTTAAATTACTCTGATACTCAACTGTATTAAATTTATTATCGCCTCACTATGAGGGTGATCTGTTTGTATAATGCTTATGGTGATTAACATCTGGAATTATTATAGTGGCGGTAGTCGGCATCTTTGTATTTAATTATATATAACAACCGTAGGCAAACAAAGCGAACCGCTGGACAAGCATCATAGTGAGGCTATAATACTTACTACTTGTTATGTAAGTAAAACTAAAGACACCAGGGTAAAAGGGAAGTATGTCAATTTTTCACTGTTTTGCAAGACAACAGTTTAAAAGTTTCTATATACTGCATGCCTCCTCGTATGGGAATTTAGGTGCTCCCTAGCGGGAGTGTTTTAACCAAGCTAATTTAATTACGTTTATTTACCCACAGATGTCAACGAGTGATATGTGGTCGAAATATCGCCTCAGTGAGACATCTAGTAGGTGACGAAGGTATTACTTGGATGGATAACGGTCGGTAAATTTTTCAGAGATCAGGCTAGCGGTTTTTCTATGAACCTCAATCTTCAGATTCGGGACCCATGGCTTAACGTTCCTCCCAGACGACTTGTCCCTTGGATTTTTCCATTGACCCTGCCGGGTTTCAACCGCGATCCTCTAATAATTAAAGGCAACATGTAATTTTACAAGTAAACAAGCAAAGATACTAATCAAAATTATTTCTTTGTAAATTGCTTTACTGTATTTAACAAATTAAATTCCGGCCAGTTTATTCTCAAGAGATTTTAAGTATGTTTTGTATCATAAATTTCAACAATAGATCTCGTCTTGTCTCTCTTATTTTGAGATGTCCTATGCTGTCTTTGACAGTGCACGTTCACCAAAATTGATAGAAATAATTTACAAAATATTGAAATAAAGTTTTTTAAAACACAATAATAATATCATCATCATCATCATAGTATATTCACGAATTTAGGCCATTTGTTGATCTGTTTCGGCCTCAAGAGAAACACCATCCAAAAGTGTTTTGAGTGGACATCCTGGTATTCTTCTTCCTGCAGGTTGATAGCTTATCATTTGTTTGGGTATCCTGTGATCTTCAATTCGATGAACATGTTGCATCCATCGTAACTTATAATCAGAAATTTTATTTTATAAAGGTTCCATGTGTAATTCTTCTAAGATGTCTTCATTTTTTCTGTGATCTAGTAGTGTGTATCCTGCAGCCCTCCGAAGGTATCTCATTTCAGCAGATCTAAGTCACTGTATATCCATCTGTTTCAATAATCCATACTTCGCTACCATACAAAAGAATTACAATAATAATAACAACAACAAATCTCATTCTATATATGTCAATATAAATATATGTACGAGAAAGAGTGACATATAAACATGATAAAGACGAGTATATATTAGCTTCGAGTACATGGTTTTTTGAGCCTTTCAGATGAATAGTGACTCTCTCTAATGTCGTTTAAGTCCATATTCAAACTTATGGGAATAGGGTGTAAGATTGGATGAAAATAAAATGTTGAAAATGGCCGAAATCAGTGTCTAATTCATAGATTTTGGAGACGGTAAGTTGATTGGTGAAAAGAAGAGATCTTGATAAATAAATACCCGGAAAACTACGGATAAATAGTTACAGTAGTAACAAAAGTAAAAATAAAACAATAACAATATAACAATAATAATTATAATGTGTTAATTGTATATTTATGTTTTAACATATGCAGTTATTTTTTTAAAAACATAATATCAGCAATTCTTGCCATTAATGTGAATAGGTCTACACATTTATTTTTCTGAGGTTCTTATTTAGTATTAGATATTATTTTGCATATCGAAAATTTGTGTTACGGGACCCACGAATTTACTTTACTTCTGCTGGAAGCTATGTACACTGATCTCTGCTGAGTTTAAACCCTGAATGTCTGATATACAAACGAACATGGTAAACGCTAGTCCACCGAGAATAGCATATGGCTATTGAAGGCAATAAGGCCTCATTATCCTAAACATGCAGGCAAATTAATGATCGCTGTATACAGAATTTATATTCCAATCACCTTAAAAAGTAGATTTCATGCCTAAAATACAACTTTCTCTTTTCTGTTATATTACCAGCTGTTACCTTGAAACACTGGGGGCTACCTCAGATTCTGTTTTACTACATGTTTCTATGCTTAACACGGCTGTGGTGACAGATTTTTAATGTTCTCATTAAGCAGTCACGTGATATTTCGTTACGCACAGTAGATTTAAACTATCAGTCAGTATTAATGTCAATTAAACGCATAAACAGTTCACATTGCAAACTCTCTCTGTTGGTACACTTGTTATTTAAACCAGTAGTAATTAAATACAATCACGATTACAACGTTAATAGGATTGTGTATTTTTATTTGCTCACTGAGGAAAGGAGTATACAGTGAAACTAAAATAAGTTCACACATATTACACATAATTTCATTGGTATAAATACTAGTATATTGAATCACATGCTTAAAGAGTTGGGTCTCAAATGTATGGGTTTCTAAACAAAATCTAGAAATTTGCTTGTGCGTTATTTTACTAGTATCAACCTGTTTAAAAATACCCCAAACCAAACAGTATAATATCGTCTGAAGAAAATTCTAAAATTCATCCATTTTTAATGTTATCGTGTATACAAGATTTGTCGGTCACCGTGGGCTAAGGTTACGTTCCGAGCCTCTAGTTCCGAGAGACGCGGATTTAAACTCGGTGATCTATGGATTTTTAGGATGGAAAAATCCAAAGAACAGGCATACGGGAGGGATTTTATACCCTGAGTATCGAGTCTGAAGATTTTCAGCCTGACTAAAAAAAAACTCTGGGCAAAATTTACCGACAGTTTCCCATGCAATTATACTTTAGTTACCCACTGCCGACCCCCTTTCAATCGCTGACATCATCATCATCATCATCGCTCCATGGATTAGGCAATTGCCCGTTCCGACTTCATAATGCATCAGTCCAACGTCTTCCAGGTCTTCCACATCACGTCTTCCTCTTGCTTGATAATTTCTTGCTAACGATGGATATCTGTCCTTACTCATTCCATCCATGTGATCGATCCATTTCTAGGGTAAACATGAGTAATTAAATTAACTTCGATATTAAGTTCCTATTAGGGAGTGCCCTAATCCCAGAACAGTGAAGGAAAGGGCTTAAGAAGAAATATATACAAGAATCAAATACAATTGTTGATTGTTGTTAACATACTTTCCCCTGTATTCAAGATGTGCAGATTAAAACCCGAGTGAGGTAAATTAATTTTTACTAGCGTAAAATCCAGAGTATGGCCTCCTTCAGATGGGAAGTAAAGGCATGGGTCCCCGAACCTAAATGTATAGCATTTAAAATAATCTCAAGCGTACAAAAATACCCCTGACAACAAAATTTGTTGTAATTACTCGACCAGATTTTAATTTAATAGTGCTGTAAATTACCTGAGATTTTATTTTTAACGTCGTTAAATAAAATAGTACCTACCTACGAAAATTTAAAAAAAGCAAACGATCGTGAGTTTTGTCTTTAATTTACATATTGAATACGGTATGTGAAGTGGAACATTTTTTCCTATAGTGCTTTTCAATCCCATGACGTTTTTTAATACACTTAAGTTCAAATATTGTAAATAAAGAAGAACATTAATTTTAATTTAATTATTTTTAATTATTGTATTTAATAATTTTATGGGAATACTCCCATATGTTTAATTATAATGTTTATTAAACATTTTTATTTATTTTACTGCATGTGAAGTTGATTATTTTTTAACATAGAGAATTGACAACATTGCTGCTGCGTATTGAGTACTTCATCAAAAAATACCTTCGAAATATTACTGTTCGATTTCACGCTAACAAAATTATATCTTGATGATGGACTATCGGAGAAGTCTGTATCTTGACTCGTCCTGATGACCTTAAACTGTTAACTTTTACAGAGGCATTCAAAAGGAGTGTTTATCCAGCCACCGTCAACGGTAGTGAATAACCCGTGATTATTCTCTATACGCCGATTCGGAAATAACCAGAAGTGTTTCTAAAAATGGCTCTTTCCCACAGAAACATACATAAAAATGAACGATGTTAGGGGGCCACATTGAGCACTTATTATAGTGAAGATCAGACCATAAAACCTAGTGTACACTTATTCCATGATCATATCTATAAGGCGGAACTTGGATATCTTAGCAATAAGTTTAAGTAGTCCCTATGTGCCAGCTATAGCTTTTTCGCGCGCGGTACTATTACACTGCGAACAAAGGTAGTTCTGCCTGACTATGATTTTTAAAAATAAGTAGACTACACAAATACATGCCTGCTGCAAGGTTTATTTCGTTCGGAACCGTTTGTAGCTATGAGAGCGACATCCATCACATGCCTAAAAGCTCTGTGGTGTATCAAACCTGTGGCTGTCGCGACGTAAGATATCTCCATTTCGCCGTCTAATAATATGAAGAGTGATGATAAAAACGATCAGCGAAACATTATGATAATTTTCCACAATTTAAGTCTTAAAGTTGAAAATCTTATCTCTAGCACTGCCCGACTCAAGGAAAAGAGCACACTAAATGATAATGTAATATATAACAATGTATATATGAATAACAAAGTTATATAGCCTATATATTATTGTATATAATATATGTATATATGTAATACAATTATATAATATAGTATAACAATTACACAATGTGATATATGCTCTGGGTATATTTTTTTATTATTTTGCATTTAATACTTACTTTACCAATCCAATTATCATAAGTAATGCCACGAGTGATTTCAAAATTATCGATAAATTGGAAATCAAGAGTGGCATTTATTAGGATTATTTAACGAATAAAATTAAGCTGTTTACTCACAAATCATTATTATTTTAAAATATTTATGTATTCAATGTAAACGGCGATGTTTGAAATCAAATGAGAAATGATTGGTACGCTTCATCTGCTTCTTCTGTTCATCATCACTGCAACCAGATCATATTATTTATTGCCAAAGGAACGAAATATTGTCAGAATGCACTCTAGTGGAGAAAAAATTAAACACATCAAACTGAATATTAATTCATTTCTGATGTCCTATGACAATGATATTTTTCTGGAATGTTATTACCTGGGAAAAAATACATTTAAGAAAGTGCAAACAGTGGTTTCTTTTTTTGGTGGTATAATCAATTGCTACAAATGTTATTATATTAACTCCCGCATGCTCTACGTGTTGACATTCATGCACTATATATACAATCTGGTAGCCGTATTTCTTGGAGAGTCAGTCACTGCAAAATAATGCTATGACCTATTCAGAATGTTTAAAAAAAGGAGGTGCTTTCTTTATTATAATAAACTTTAGTTGGTAAATTCTAGGCGAAACACGACTGTGATTGGTTGTAAATCAAAAAAATCATTGAAACGTGATTGGTCATTGACTCCCATTTGGGGCATGAGTTAAATTGTCTAGTAAAATTATATATTATTATTATTATTAACATTATCATTATCATTAATATATTCATTTATTTATTTAGCAGATTTTCACATTATCTTCCAGTGCAACATTAATATAGGCCCTACCGTCGTTCTCCTTCACATCTCTCTCTCATTCCAATCTCTATCATCCAATCCTTTTTTTCCTCATGCTGCTCAAAACACCACCAATCCGCGTTATTTTTGACCGTCCTCTTCATCTTCTGCCAAGTGCACCGATACAGAATAACATTTTTTTGGTATTATATTGGATTTTTTGTCCATTCCTTGTCATCTGTGTATTATATAGCATCTACATATTATGTATTATTAATCAAGTTGTAGATAATTCATAATTGTTCTTATATACATAATTTAAACCTGGTGAAGTTGAGGACATGACTTTTTAATAATTTTAACAAGATCTTGTAACCTGCGTTTTACCCTGTGGGTACACACCGCAGAAAAGAGGACCATAATATCTTAACTCCTTCAGATAAGACACATAAAATATTAAGGGCCTGTTTCTACAACAGAAGTAACTGTATTACGCCAGTTTAGGGTATATATTAGACACGGGGTACACTGGAGCGTAATACAGTTACCTCTATTGGTGAAATTGACCGTAAGTCTATAATCTACTCTTACAACAATGGTAAAAATAAATAATCAAACAGAATGCAGAAAACAACTAATTCTATTACAGATAAAGTGCATTTTTTAAATGTAGGGAAACGACACTACAAACTTACTTTAGAAATAAAAATAGATTTTAATCTTTACCATTGATATCGTACTTCAAGTTACTAATTTTAGGATCCATGGGTATAGGATCATTACTTATTGTAACGTTCTGCTCTTTAGATAATAATAATAATAATAATAATAATAATAATAATAATAATAATAATAATAATAATAATAATAATAATAATAATAATTTTATTTATATACTGATTAGTCCACCGCTGTAGTCTCGAGGTAGCGTGCTGCCTTGTCGCATAGCGGGCCCGGGTTCGATTCCCGGTCGGGACAGGCTCCTGGGTGAGGTACTTTTTTGGGTCTTTTCCCCGCCTGTAAGACAAATGTCAGGAAGCTTAGGTCCCAACGGTCCCCGAAAGTCATCCGTCAATTTTCATCATCATCCCTCACCGGTGTGGAATGCAACGGGAAGCTACCACGCCTAAAATTCCTTAGTAAAGCTGCAAAGCTTAGTATAAATATACTATGATTGCAGTGAAAGACCCTTGGTAATTACTAAAGAATAGAATAGCATACAAATTTTCAATGTTTACACATATTTCTCTGCCTAAATTTTATTTTCCTTCTCCACTCGAACATATCTGCCCACTCCATGTCTTCCAGTCATCTTGCTCTCATTCCAGTTCTTATTTCGTGCATCCATGAATTTCGCCGAGGTCTTCCTTTCTTTCTTCTTCCAGGTGGACACTATTCTAAAGTTTTTTCTGGGTTATTTAATTTTTTGTACATGCCCATATCAATTTAACTTCTTATATCTTATAAGTCCACCGCTGTGGTCTCGAGGTAGCGTGCTGCCTTGTCATGCAGCGGGCCGGGTTCGATCCCCGGTCGGGGCAGTTTTTCTGGGTGAGGTTTCTATCGGGGTTTTTCCTCACCTGTAAGACAAATGTCAGGAAAACTTTAAGGTACAAACGGTCCCCGAAATCATATGGCTATCATCATCATCTTCTTCTTCACCGGTGTGGAAAGCAACGGGAAGTTACCACACCTACAATTCCCTTGTACAGCTGCAAGCATAGGATGAAAATGCTATGACTGCAGTGAAGGACCTGCCTTCGGGCAGAATTACTATGCACGGATGGATATCTTATAAATATTCTACTAATGAATATTTTTAATATCCTTTTTTCTTTATCGTATGACTATTTTTTTCGATTTAAAATCTTTGCAGTTCTCCTAAAGCCATCGACATAAGTTATTTCTATGCATTTTTTAATATGACAGTGCTTCTCACTATATAATTACATGTTTGTAGTTTATTTCTCCACGTTATATGTCTGTTAAATAGGACACCATTTCACATTGCTGTTATTGCTCGACCTTTTTATTTATTCTGTTCTAATGTCACCATTCTGTCCATTTATAATAATAATCAAAATAATTTCAAGACAGGACAAAGTCACAAAGAACACAATTACGGAAATTATTTAAGTTAAAAAAACATATTAGATAAAATGATGTAAACTGTTTCAAATTAAATGGGCAACTTATAAGAAGGGAAGATGACAGAATACAAAGGGAGATCCTTAATTGCAAAGCTAATGGATGAAATGGAAGAGACAGACCTAAAGAACTTTGGATAGATGGAGTGAGGAGAAGTATGGAAGCTTGAGACTTGAGGGAAGAAGACACTTTAGACAGAAAACTCTGGCAAACATTCCCTTTTTGTTGAAGCAGAACCACTGTAGTGTGGAATATTCCTAAAAAAATAATAAAAGTTTTCATAAATACCCTGCATATAAATGGCAGGTAATGAAAGTCTTATCTTGTTCAATGGAAACCGATATCGCTGGATAACGTTCACGGTATTAGCGTATGTGCCACGAAGGAGATAAAAATAGAACTGCTATCCGTAAAATAATCCGGTTGGAGTACTTGGATTGTGCCAGAATTTCCCAATTTAATTAGTTTAGATCGAACCATAATCATACTGACTGGAATCGTTTATCCCCTTTCATGATTGTCGGAAAATGACAAATTGAGCCAATGTTATGGCGGCATTATTAATCCTCTTTCAGTCAGATGATTCGTTCCAAAGCGGCTTATTGTTCTGTTATGCTGACCGCCCGCCATTAAACCTCTCTATGAGCATATGAAGATGTATTATCAATTATAATAATGAGTGTTCCACAAAGTCCCTCACAGATTGCACAATCAATAACTACACATTTTTTTTTTTATTTGTAGTCGCTTTCCTGTAGTAGTCATGTGGAGACTTCCCTTTAGGTAATGGCTGTTGGGGTGAGTGTGGAGTTTGACGTTCCTCTCGCGCTTTGAGCATCTGGAATCCCCATTGAAGTGCTTTCCCGTGCCACCAAATTCTAGTATGAAGAATGTATAATCTATTATATAAAGCGTCACTGCTATAAAGTAAAAATGTTCTCTTTAATTTGCTTACTTGTTATAGTCAGCTACTAGATGGCAGTGAAGACTGAGTTCTCGTGACATCTAGTAATAATGGAGAATATAATACATGTATAAGAAAAATGAATGCTTGAATTGGATTCGCCTGGTGGTGTAATGGATATCACACTGAGGTACAGACTCAGAGATCCGGGTTCGAATCCCGTCCAGGCATTTATTTTTCTTATCATACCATATATATATATATATATATATATATATATATATATATATAGAAATACATTATATAATGGAAATGGACAGCTAATTACAAATGAGGGAAATTTTGAGGAAGTGGCTGAATTAAAATATCTAGGAACAATAATCACAAATATGAATGAGATGCTCAAGGAAATTAAACATAGGCTCAATTCTGGAAGTGCATGTTATTATGCATTACAGAGACTCTTGTCTTCCCAACTCCTTTCAAAAAACGTTAAACTGAAAATATATAAAACTATTATTCTACCAGTTATATTATATGGATGCGAAACATGGACTCTTACTTTAAGGGAGGAAAGGAGATTAGGAGTATTTGAGAATAAAGTTCTTAGGAAACTTTCGACCAAAGAGAGATGAACAGACAGGTGAATGGAGAAGATTGCATAACAGTGAATTTCATGGTCTTTATAGGAAGCCAGATATAATGAGAACAGTTAAGTCTCGTAGATTTCGATGGGCAGGACATGTGGCACGAATGGGGAATTGAAGACGTGCATGGAAGCTTCTTGTAGGAAAACCAGAGAGAAAACGCCCAGTTGGTAGACCAAGAATGAGGTGGGAGAATAACATTAACTATGATTTGAGGGAAGTAGATTATACAGGGGATGATTGGAAAACATTGGCTCAGGATCGGGATATATGCAGAGCTTATGTCCGCGCGGCCACGAACCTTCGGGTTCGATAGTGCCAGTGAGTTAGTTATATATATACAGTGTGATTCAGAATAAGTATTACAGACTTCTAGGGGGTTGTAGAGGGGACTTAGTAAATAAAGTTTTGTTAAGGAACCCATGTCCGAAAAGGTACCATTTCGATGTAAAATAAGTTTGAAAATCACGATGGGCAGATATCATGTGTCTTATGTTTCAGAAAAATTATTACAGAATTCTAGGAGTTGTACTACAAGTTGGTTACACGTGGCGACCTAACTGTTCGTTGCACATAGTGTACCTGCGACCCATGTTTTCATGCACACGCCCTACAAGACTTGATGTGTCCAATAATTTCTGCTGCCGCCAGAATTCGTGCAAGAAGATATTCCTCCGACTAGAAAGGTGTAGTACAAAACCTGGAAGTTTGTAGCACTTATTCTTAAATACAATACACGATATCAGCCTATTGTGTTTCGGTCTTCAAACTTATTTACATCGAAATGTTACGTTTTTGAACATGGGTTCCTCAACAAAACTTTATCTACTAAGTACTTTCTACAACCACTAGAAGTCTGTAATCTTATTCTGAGACACTCTGTATGTATATTATATATTTTCTTTTTCTTCGTCACGGTTTAGGTTTTTCCTAGCCTGTCCGGCTCCAAATTGCTGCTGTTTTCATCTTTTCTTTGGTCTTCCCAAGCTTCTTCTTCCTTGTGGTAAATAGTTGCGTACTGCCTTTGGTGTTCTGTTCTCATTTATCCACTTTGTTCTGTATTTCACTATTGTTGTGTTTAATTCCTCTACTTTTTAGTTGCTGCCTTATTTGTGTGTATATATATATATATATATATATATATGTGTGTGTGTGTGTGTGTGTGTATGTGTGTGTGTATGTGTGTGCAGGAAGGCCAGTGAAAAGATGGACAGAACAACTGTGAGGCGGAACAGGTAATTTGCCTAGCCCATGAAGTGAAGAAGAAGAAGAAGATTATATATATATATATATATATAGTAATGCTATCTATTAACATCCTTTCTAATAATATGGAGTCTGAACTCAAACTGTAGTAACATTCCTGGGTTGGAAATAATCACTTAACAGGCGGAATATCGTAGTATTTTATAGAACTGTGAAGAACAGGTTGTAATGTGAACTAGAGTGAGTGGATTGTTTCACAGCAGATACGGAGGGGCTGTTCAAATGGCTTGGCTTCTCTACTCGCGAAGTTGCCTAGTTGAGACCCCACAACACGCTACTGTAACATTATTTACCTGCGCTTGAAAATACTGTAATGTTTTTATTCGGAGATACTTTCATAAAAGTAACAATCTCATGTATTATGAGCTATAATTTCCCAGATATTAAAACATTCTTATTACATTATTAGCTTCACGGCCCTTTGAGTCATTGTTAGGAATTTCTAAGCCAAGCTAATTTCGTTACGCTTATTTCCCCACAGATCGTATGGGTCACAAAAATATTGATAAGCAAACTAAACACAGCTAGATATAAAAATCAATTGAATTAATTATTTAATTGATAAATGGATTAATTATTGATTGATTTGTTTTTTTCATTTTGGAATATTCCACAATACAGTGTTTCTCATTCAACCCGAAGTGATTTGTCGCCAGAGGTTCCTGTCTAAAGCACCTTTTTCCCTCAAAATCTCTAGCTTCCATACTTCTCTTCAATCCATCCATCCATCATTCTCTAGGCCTGCCTCTTCCACTTCTTTCACTATATTTCTAATTAAGGATCTTCCTTGGTATTCTCTCTTTGAACGAATTATTTAAATTTTTAAGATAATAAATATGCAACATCTATTTCGGTTTATATTATTATATCCTATTGCATTTAATTACTTTTTCTGTTCAGTTTTAATCTAATATATATTTTATTGTTTATATTATTTTCATGTATATCATGCTCTATTGCATTAAAATATTTGTTAGAATGAGTTTCATATTTTAAAATTTTCTCATAAATTTATTTTGCTTTATATTATTACCTAACTAACTAACTCACTGGCGCTATAGAACCCTTAGGTTCATGACCGCGCGGTTATAAGCTCTCCATATATCCATATCCTAAGCTAATGTTTTCCAATCGTTCCCTCTATAGTCTACTTTCCTCAATTTGTAGTTAATGTTATTCTTCCACCTCTTGGTCTGCCAACTGGGTGTTTTCCTTCTGGTTTTCCTACAAGAAGCTTCCATGCAACTCTTTCATGCCACATATCCTGTCCATCGCAGTCTACGAGACTTAACTGTTCTTATTATATCTAGCTTCCTATAAAGACCATGTAGTTCACTGTTATGTAGTCTTCTCCATTCACCTGTCTGTTCATCTCTCTTTGGTCCAAATATTTTCCTAAGTACTTTATTCTCAAATACTCGTAATCTTCTTTCCTCCCTTAAAGTAAATGTCCATGTTTCGCACCCGTATAATATAACTGGTAGAATAATAATTTTATATATTTTCAGTTTAATTTTTTTTAAAGGAGTTGGGACATCAAGAGTCTCTAATGTATTTAAATTATTAATTCATCTTGGTGTTATTCTATTATGTAATATTTAGTTTATATCATTCATCTTTGCATTCATTATTTGTATGTCAGAGTGCGTTTAAATTTTGAAACTTACTCCTAAGTTTCCATTGATTTTGTATTATTTCATAACGTCATTAAATCCTTCTTCAGTCTGGAATTAACATATTGTATTCCCTTTGCAACATTACTTTTTATATTGTATGTGTCGTAAATTATGTAAACATTAAACTGGCTCCTAAACTTACAATATATATTCTATTTGTATTATTTCTATGGCTGAATTGCACCCGAGCAAGAGCACTTGCCCATTCGGGTGTCAATATAGTGCATAACATTTGTAAATAAAATTTATTCCTATTCTTTTATCAACAATAATAATAAAGTCGTATGGTTCAAAACATCGATCCAATGATACATTGGTAGGCAAGTAATGTATCACTTGGATGATTTAAGGTCGGTACATTTTGCAGAGGCCTCTTTTTTCAGGCTTAATGTTTGTTTACGAACCTGAAAATATTCAAACTGGGGACCCACGGCTTAAAGTCTCTCTCGGAGGACTTTTTCCTTGGATTTTTCCACTATAAACAAATCCATCGATCCGGCCGGGTTTGAACCCGCGACCCTCGGAATTAGAGGCAAATAATATATCCACTAGACCAGTGCGGCCGACAGATATTACATCTACATGTTCAATTAAAATGTGCTATTGCAATAGCTGTGCATGTTGTACAGTAAGGCATTTTTTAAATTAATAATGCATTATGCATACTAGCCGACACGGCAGACGTTGTCCTGCCCCAACATTTAATTCTCGTTTCATGGCCAGTCGATAAAATATCAGTTAAATTTTTACCATAAAATTCACTAATTAATAAGTTCGCAAGAAAACTCCTCACTGCCAACTGTTTTGGCTCAAGTTGTGTGCATTATGATGTCACATTGTTGTCGCGCGGAATATGTAGGTAATACAGATAAGAGCACATCTGAGATAAAAATATTCCTATAACCCGATTGCAGCGCCAGCTACCGGGTCCAACTGCGAATCTAAACCATCCAGGGACCCACGCAAACACACACACACACACACACACACAATTTCATCAAAATAGGTCCAGTCGTTTAAGCAATTTTTAATTTCGGATTTCAAGTTAACCTCCACTTCGGATTGTCTGATTTCGCTCATTTTTTGATAATACTTACCTCGGTTTATTTTAATAGGCCATGCTGAATTTCGTTGTGAAATATGTAAAAATTGACCGCTGGACCTATTTTTAAATGTTCACTTCTAGTGAACTCCTACACCTAATGGTTTTAGAGTATCCAATTGTGAATCTGAAGCATCGAGGAACCAGTCAGGCATACACACAAAAAAATCATTAAAATCGGTCCTGTCGTTTAGGAGGAATAGAGTGACAAGCATACGTACAGAATAATTATATATATATATATATATATATATATATATATATAAAGGATTATCTGTAAAATTAAAATGTATTTAGAATATATGAATCTGTAAGCAGTAAGGTTAAATTTAAATGCAAAACTGTAGATATAGCGGGAGAGTCTGGCAACAGTGTCAATATTTATGATTGGCAGATACGCATCTGCCATTAAAATCCCATTTACTACATATGATTCGATTCTCCTTACTGAAATTCGTAGAAAGATGATTGTTAACAATAAAATTATGAAACTTCTGACATATCAAGAAAACTATTGTCTACATTTCCTGACATTTTCCTTACAGCCGAGGAAAGCTATGCGAAACCTCAACCAGAAAATTCAATTCGATCTAAAATAAAACCTGGATCCTCTGCATGAGATAAAACTATGTAATCTTTTAGATCATATCAGTAGTAAAGCTATTTATTTATTTAAATTCATTCGAAATTTTTCTAATATTGGATTAAATAAAACTATCTGCAGAAGAATGCTCTGGAAGGACTGGTGAACGGAGTAAAGGTTCGCTGTAGAAGAAATTAGTATTAATAAACAACTTAAGGTAAACTGAACACCTAGAAAGAATGAGCTAGAGTCGTATTCCTAGAAGAATTCTTGATTATAAACCTGAAGGAAGAGAGATGTGGGAAGATCATGAATCGTTGGAGAATATGTGAAGCCGGATCAGGCTTATATAGCCTAATCTCTGATTGAAGAAGTAGAAGAACGAAGAAGAAGAAGAAGAAGAAATAGGATAAATGGATCTTATGTTGGTACCAAAATAAAGAGAGATAGTATGGAAGAGTGGAGAAAATTCGTTTGGAAAATAAGCGCATTCCTTTGAACGAAAAATAAGAATATACAGGGCCTATAATTTTTCGAAGAATTCGAGAGTCTCATTTGGAGAATTTTCAGACAAGAGACGCTCTGTAAATGAGGTAATATTGTTAGTAAAGTGTATCTAGCAATTGCATTTGATGTGTTATGACTTCCCATTGCCCATGGGACTGATACCTGCTAGATTCCATCGGCCGTCAATATTTGCGCAATCCGTATGTCCAGTTTAATTATCAGCCCTTGCCCCAAGATGTTATTACATATTCAACCCTGTAAACTCCGGGGAGCCGTTTCAAATATCACCATCAACCCTTCCACTGTCGATCAAAGTTAAAATTGGAAAAATACTCAAACCTTAATCAACTTCTCTTCATATTTTGGGCTTAAATGCCCATTACTGTCTCATTATACCTTATATAGGGTTTTCCTAATGTTCTGCTTCCTACATACATTAACATCGTAGTGTGATTAAAATAAATAAATAAATATATATATATATATATATATATAATGCATTACAGAGACTCTTGACGTTCCAACTTCTTTCAAAAAACGTTAAACTGAAAATATATAAAACTATTATTCTACCAGTTATATTACATGGATGTGAAACATGGACTCTTACTTTAAGGGAGGAAAGGATATTACGAGTATTTGAGACTAAAGTTCTTAGGATAATTTATGGACCAAAGAGAGATGAACAGACAGATGATGGAGAAAACTATATAACAGTGAACTACGTGGTCTTTATAGGAATCCGGATATAATAAGAACAGTTAAGTCTCGTAGACTGCGATGGGTAGGGCATGTAGCACGAATGGGGAATGCAAGAGGTGCATGGAAGCTTCTTGTAGGAAAACCAGAGGGGAAAACGTTTAGTTGGTAGACCAAGAATGAGGTGGGAGAATAACATTAACTATGATTTGAGGAAAGTAGATTATACAGAGTATGATTGGAAAACAGTAGCTCAGTATAGGGATGTATGGAGAGCTTATGTCCGCGCGGCCATGAACCTATGGGTTCGATAGTGCCAGTGATTTAGTTTATATATATATATATATATATATATATATATATATAATTTATATCTAGACATGTCGGCCGCGTTGTCTAGTGGTTCAGTTCTTTGCCTCTTGTCCCGAGGATCGCGATCTCAAACCCTGCAGATCGATTAATTTGTTTAGAATGAAACATTCAAGGCTCCCGAGTTTGAAGATTTTCAGGCTTATAAAAGAAGCCAAGCCGGAATAAAAAGGTCTCTGTGCAATATTTAATTGGGATTCATTCATCCTAGTACTGCTTTAGTTGCCAAATAGATATCTCATTGAGTCGGAGCGCTGACCATGTACCACTCACCGACATCTGTTGTGAAACAAGTGTTACTAAATTACAATGGTTAAGATACCTCTCGATATATTAACAAGGGAGAGAAGAGTATTGTTACGATTAGGTATCGTTCTTCGGAGGTATGTTTAGGCTTACATTGAATTTAGGAAGGATTCTTTTAAAATTATGGTAGCGTGGATGTTAACTAACACTTAAAGCAGGTGTCTCAAACTCGCGGGCCGCTTGCGGCCTTTGATCCCATCGCATGTGGTCCGCAATGATATTTTGTCTATCACGTCGCATTCGGTCCACAGACATATTTGTAAGTTACATTCTAATATAATTTATGAAATAAGTAATTATATTTGGTATAAGATAAACTTGAAATAGCAAGATTTTTTCTGTTTCCAACACACGTGTTTGCTAAAGTTCATGCAACTCATTCCCTTATTCAAAACATGGAGAAATCACACCCGTTTTAAGAAAGGCCCAGCCCCATTTTTATTTATGATCCTACCTACCGCGCATCACTTTGAAGTCTCCGTGCATTGTAGCCGCGTGGTTACCATTTTCAAAGGCGAGTCTGTGTCAGATGTTTTATTATCGTTAGTTTTTGTACATTTCAAGTTAGTTTCCAGTTTGCAATTGTTCGCTCATACTGTAGTAATGCCTCTATAATGACCGGGACTTATCCCAGACTCTGGAAAATGGCTCTAGTTCGTCCTACACCGAAATCAAACACTCCTACAACACTCGATGATTATAGACCAATTAGTATTCTTCCCTGTTTATCTAAAGCACTGGAACACATAATACACTCACAGTTAACAGACTACCTCACCACACACGACTTACTTGATGAACATCAGTCTGGTTTTAGAACAGGACATCACACAAGTACTGCACTACTTGACATTGTAGAGGACATAAGAGACTCAATGGACAAAAGCAAACTCACCGCAATAGTCCTACTCGACTACAGCAAAGCCTTTGACACAGTAGATATAGACTTAATGCTAGCGAGACTAAAGACACTACATCTGTCGGAAAACTGCCTTGATTGGTTTGCATCTTACCTCACTAATCGTCAGCAATCAGTTTCTGTTAATAATCGCATTTCTTCCTGGCGCTTGGTGAGGAAAGGGGTACCTCAAGGCGGCGTCCTCGCTCCTCTTCTCTTCTCGATTTATATAATGACGTGACCAAGAAACTACAAAACTGCAAAGCATCATCTTTACGCCGACGACCTACAGATTTACACACACTTTAGGCCTGACGAAAATTAATGAATATATTGACAAAGTAAACACTGACCTCAGGCATATATCTTTATGGTCCAGACAATATGGGGCTGAAACTAAATGTAAACAAAACGCAAGCAATAATTATCGGACATCCAAGGCTATTACACCCTCAAACAATGGCAATATGCCGGCTGTCATATTAGATAATGAACAAATTCCTTATACCGACGTCGTTAAAAACTTGGGATTTTACTTAGATTCTAATTTAAAATGGCATGAGCAAGTAAAACAAACATCTAAAAGGATCTTCTCCATAATGCATTCCCTAAAGCGACTTAAACATTTTCTTCCTACAACTCTTAAAAGAATTTTAATCCAAACTTTAGTGATGCCGCATTTTGACTACTGTGACGTTCTACTAACTGACATAAGTGACGGATTGTCGGACAAACTGCAGCGTGTCCATAATATGTGTATCA
The DNA here is from genome assembly GCA_030220185.1 of Diploptera punctata. NCBI lineage: Eukaryota > Metazoa > Arthropoda > Insecta > Blattodea > Blaberidae > Diploptera > Diploptera punctata. The sequence continues at coordinate 2,771,750 of JASPKZ010004580.1, read as the reverse complement.
GATTCATATTTAATGTTCGAAAATACGATCACATTTCTCCATTATTCCACGAATTGTCATGGCTACATCTAAAAGAGAGAAGAAAATCGCACTGTCTAATTCTCCTATTTAAGATCCTACATACCTCGATTCCCAATTATTTATCATCCCGTTTCCAGTATCTATCCTCAAACCATAACTTAAACACAAGATCACAACATAGTCTCTTACTTAATATACCGCAACATAGGACATCACATCACTCCATGTCATATACCATCTCCACTTCTCGCAACTGGAATTCCCTACCACAAGAAATAAGGGGCTGCCGGACATTGGCATCTTTTAAAAGAAATCTAAATTTATATTTGCTCTAAACTCGACTTCATTATTATCCAGTGTAAGATATATATATATATATATATATTAATTGGTGTTTCCCGTATAATGTATCATATTTATATTATATTATTATTATTATTATTATTATTATTATTATTATTATTATTATTATTATTATTATTATTATTATTATTATCGTATCATTATTGTTATTACCCTATAAAATGTTGTTTGTACATAACATTTACATTGCTACATTTATTGTATGTTTAACTGTTTATAATTAGTATAGTGTATATCTATATTTGTCGAATATTTATTTGTATTTGTGCTGGTTGAGTGGAAGAGAGGGCCTTATGGCCTTAACTCTGCCAGAATAAATAAAGTATTATTATTATTATTATTATTATTATTATTATTATTATTATTATTATTATAGTATCAGTGTTAGTGAGAGGTTTGAAGAATATAATTAATTCTGTGAGTTATATAAGTGTTAATTATGACTTCTAAGTGTAACGGCAAGAAAATATCGTTTAATTTAGATTTTAGAATTAGATTATACACGAACAAAATATATATCTAATTAAATTTTAAAAATAATTTTACTAATATTGATTAATATTTTAATGAAAATACATCACAGAATATTAGCTATTTTGTATTTAAATTAGTTGGTTTGTCTTAGATCCTGTTTAATGCGGTAAAAAATCAAATAATGTGACCCGCAAACCAATTCACCTTTAACGACAGTGGCCCTTTTACAGAAAAGGTTCGACACGCTTGACTTAAGGCATAATGAAACTTTAGTTATATGTCAGTATGAAGTAGAAATAACTATATTTTGCAGGAGCTGTCGAGGCTTACTGGTTTTAAGATTTCATAAATCATCTTAAAGTGGCAGGAGTATTATTAAAGTCAAACTATTGATTTTTAATATTTTATTATTATAACAACTGCAGTATCAAGTTTACATAAGATATAACATGAATTTTGCAATGACACATTTTTGTGCTAAATTAATATCCTAGGTAGGAAGGAGCATTTACAAAACTATTGTAAATACATGACATAATCCAAAACCTAACTTTTAAATAGAGAGAGCGTAACAGTTTTAAGAATTAAAATATTTTTTTAATAGTAATATTGTTTTTTTCCTTTAAATATCATTCTAGATACTACTAGATCACAAAAAATGAAGACATCTTAGAAGAATTACACATGGAGCCTTTAGAAAACAAAATACTTCTGGATGGTGTTTCTCTTGAGGCCGAAACAGGTCTACAAATGACCTAAATTCCTGAATGTACTATGATGATGATGATGATGAAATATCATGCTTGGAAATATTTTAATAATTACTAAGTTTATAAGAATCAATAATTTTAACTGAAAACTACGTGCAAAGAATACTGAATGTAAATTAGATATTCGTTAATTTGATAAGATATAATTTTGAAAAGAAAACATTATGGAAGTACTAAAAAATATACGTATATAGAGGTGTATATACATAGTAGCTATGTCTCCTTCCATCAGTTCTATTTTTACACCAAAACTTGTCAGACACACTCACTCTCTCTCTCTCTCTCTCTCTCTCTCTCTCTCTCTCTCTCTCTCTCTATATATATATATATATATATATATATATATATATATATATTTGACACGTTAAACTTGCAATCATATTTTCAAGGTTTGGAATGGTATGTGAAAATATCTGGAGTTTAGTGTATTGCTAACTTTAGCTTTCACTTTTCAAATTACCATCTAAATGAGTCCATTGTTATTGAAGTAAATGTACGTACACCTTTCTCAAAATTAATTTTTTTCTTTTAAAACCCAAATATTTGATTTATGATAATTATTAGTTGTAGTAAATAATTAATTCCATTATTTTCCTTTAAATATTAAAGTGCATATTATAACAGGTATAATAATAATAATGATAAGATTATATATATATATATATATATATTTTAATTAAATAACTTTTCCAATTTTCTTTGTACCTACCAACTTAATTTAAAGAAGTGTGAAATTTAGTTCCCTGTAAAAGTTTATATTACTTTATCTTTTCAGTCAGACTGAAATAATGCTTAATCGATTTATTCATTAATCAGTTTTTCTTCGAAAGATGATTAATTTAAGTTGTATTCTAATTTCATTTTAACCTATTGACTATGCCTTATTCATCTAATATTTGTAACTGGATACACATATACATGAAGAATGTAAGTAAACAACATCAATAACGGTTAAAGACAGTTTTTCAAGAGGGAAATAATAATCATGCTTTGGACGCTAAATTATGGCTTCGATATCTGTGCCTTGAAGTTAAAGCGGCAGATAATTTTTGGACGCGGCCTCGGTACATCACAACACTTCTCTGAGAGATTTTTGAAAGTGGGTTTGGTTCGACATCCTATGGTTAACAGTTCCCTTGACAGATCCATATAACACTGACTCCCTCTGTTAAGTCCCATATCATATATTTACAAAATTATTATCAAAATCACCTCCTTTTTAACGGCTAACATGACGGACTCTGGATTCGAGATTTGCAGATTCACATACGACTAATATCGATATCTTTTTTAGAGTATTAAACATTTTTAAACTGAACTTTTGTCAAAATGAAAAATAAGGTCTTGGGTGCTGTATCGTAAATGTATGGAACGAGAAAGAATTTTTTCTGGATTGTTTCTGTTATTCAACGTGCCAAATATTAAACAAATATTCAAGCGTACATTGCTTACTTATTTTCATAAAAATAAAAACGAATTTAAGGAGCACAATCGAAGCTTTTACAGCACCAGACAAAATACTACTTACTTTGCTACATGTTCCAAAATGTTATACAACTGCTGGATCTAAACCCAGGACCCAAATTATATAATGAATTAATTATATCCAATCCAGAACTAAGTATACTAAACACAGTTAGTTTTCAAAAAGCAGTTAAATTAATTATCTTTAATTAATTAAGTGAATAAAATTAATAATTTGAATATTTTAAAATAATAAATATAAAGCATCTATTCTTGATTATATTATTATATATCAATATATTAATAATTATTGTGTTCTATATTATTGGTTATAAACCATTACATTATATGGTTTATATTATTTTATGTATGTCATTCTCCATTGCATTAATTCTTTTGTTAGAATAAGTCATATTCCCAATACATTATATTTTTTTATACGTATGTATCATAATTTATGTAAAAATGAAACTGGCGCCTAACTTTACATGTATATATTCTATTTGTATTATTCGTGTAACTGAACTGCACACGAGTACGAGCACTTGCTCATTCCGTTGTCAATACTGTGTACAACATTTATTTGTAAATTAAATTTCTTCTTATTCATATTTACACATGTATCCTCAACCAAAATATGCATTTTTTCTTCCACACTTCCCGATCATGTGTGTGTCTGCTTCTTTCATATTTCTCTTCTTCAAGATGTCTTGAATTCCCTTTATCCACGTCGGTTTTCGTCTACCACTTTTTCCTTTCCCAGGAGGTATCCATATTAAAGCTTTAAATAAGATACTTTTAAGCTAAATTGTTTTGCCTTTAAAGCCCGTTTCACAACAGCTAATAAAAGTTAACTGAAAATAAAAACACGAATAATTAAAATAAAATATTACTATTAATACTGTTACTACAGCTGAAAACATCAAGTTGTGAAACGAAGTTTCAACGGTTTGAAACAGTAGATGGGACACTGCGGTTCTCTGGCTGTCTGATTGTGGCTGGTTAACAAGAAACCCTTCTCTTGAGATCTGTGTTTACTCTAAGTATCGGTCCGAGACAGTAAATAACTGTTTCTACTGTCAGCTCGATACTCCAAGGAAATCTCAGCCGGTAATGAATCCAACTATTTCCAGCGAAAACCAAATCGATCAATCTCTGATACTCTCTTTACATAGTTTTATTTACTTTTATAAACTACAATATCTTAATCCTTCTTCTCCAGTTAAAGAAAAAACTGCAAAAAAGTGTCCCAAGCCAGATTGAAAACGGGTGAGGGGGAGGGGTAACAAACTCGTTAAAAAACCTGGTATCAACCAAACCAGTAGATAGTATGCAGTAAGACCCCTTATCTAGGGCTACAGATTGTGCTGCCTTGCATTTCGCCATTGGTTTGACAAAGGCTAAAGAAGGAAACCTGAAACAATATCCCTGGTCCTCCAGGTTGGGGACTGATGCAGTAGACCAGCTCTCTGCTCATTGGAAAAAATAAAATATGGTAAAAAAAGTCCAACCAATCAGTTAACGAAACAATTGTTAGATATATATATATATATATATATATATATATGTGTGTGATTGAGTTTGTCTGTCTAATCTTTATGGATTAAGAAACTACTTTACCGATTTGAATAGGGGTTTCACTATAATTTAGAGAAATTTTCTAGAATATCGTATTTAAGGGGAGTGATGAGTGAAAAATTGACAATTTCAGATCAAAATAGGCATTCTTTGCTTTTTTGTTCTACAAAATAGCCTGTTCTCTAATGTATACGTTGGCAAAGTTTCAGAGGCCTATGACGCTTATAAGTGCCCTAAATTACGTCAGAGTTAAACGGCTGCACCAGTTAAATACTACCTGCATGCAAATCTTTAAACTTGCTTTTCCACACTTTTATTTCCACTGCATTTTTGTACATTCAAAATTAAATGGAATTCAATTTTTTTTTCCTAGAAGGTTCGAATTTTTACTGCATATCCTAAAAAACAATGGGCAACAAAGCAGGGCATGAGTTTCATGATTGAAGTAGTATTTTATGAAATAAAAAATAAAATGTATGCTATTATTATTATTTTTTGTAATTCAACGTATGAGGTACAACATTATTTTTTTCTCCCTTTGTGTTCACAATATAAGAATTCTAATGAAATATGTTTTTCTAAATATTGTAGGGGTCTTGTAAAAAACAGACATTTTACTAACAAATTGTGGAACCCATTTAATTATAACATATGTAATTTTTATAAAATATAATATTTAATAACTCATAAAATAAATGTCTCACAAGAACGAAACTTAAACACGTCTTTATGTATCATGCAGTGAAAGTTAGTACAAAAACTCAAGTCTCTAGCTCAAAACATGTAGAAAATAGAAGTTTCACCCATCGCCCCCTTAACATATTACCCAGGCTATTATTATAGGGCTGGACGTAAAAATAGGGCATTGGTGCACTAAAAAAATCCCTTTTTGGACGCTTAAATAGCTTATGTTGTCTAAACCATAACAAACACACTAAATTAATGTAGGCTACACAGAATTGAATATCCCAAAACATTCTACAAAAAGTACTCGACAGCATAATATTATGTCTATGTTTTACGGATAACTCATATTAAACGTTGTGCCTTTTATTAATTTATACCAAAAAGATGGGGTAAATATATTCCCGAGCAACGCTAGGTAATCAACACTGGGTATCTAAAAATAATTACGATATAAATTCATAATTATTTTTCTTTTACTTACTCAGCTAGACATATAAATACATTTAATTAATTTGGCATAGCAGCGCACGCCAGGGATTACCTAGTTTCTTAAATGTGGGTATCAAAACATTATTTTAATGGTCACCAAAGTCATCATTAGAGGACTGTTTTATTGCAAAATGACTTTTTATTGGTGACTAGCAAAAAATATTTAAGTGTACACACATGATAATTATGTTCTATAAAACATTATAGGCTTCATTTTTTTTGTTTATGCTTTGGTGTTTACATTGTACTATTCATTTCTGTGCCTTCATTGTCGTTACTTTCAGTCTTGTAATATTTCTGGTTATTGTAATGTAATGGCATTTTGCCAGCAATTAGAAGTAAATGTTTGCACCAATGCATCTGTTTTTAATAATGTCTTGCGGCGGATTCATTTCATGTGCTAACAAAATATGTTCAAGTCAAAGGTTGATCTCTAACTGATCCTCGAAATTGTTCGTTGCGATGGCGATTTAAAGTGGCTGAATTCAAAATAATTATGAATGGGAATGAGATGCAGAATGAAACTAAACACAGACTCAATTCCGGAAATACATGCTATTATACATTATGGGGACTCTCGTCGCTACTTCTCTCAACAAAGTTAAACTGAAATTATATAAAACTGTTATTCTCCTAGTTGTATTATATGGAAGTGAAACAAGGACTGTTACTGTAAGGGAGAAGAAAATATTACGAGTATTTGAGAATAAAGTTCTTAGGGAAATTTTTGGACCAACGAGAGATGAACAGACAGATGAATGGAGAAGACTTCATAACTGTAAGCTACATAATCTTTATAGGAAACCAGATATAATACAACAGTAAGTCTCGTAGATTGCGATGGGCAGAATATGTAGCACGAATGAAGAATGAAAGAGTGGCATGGAAGATACATCTAGGAAAACCAGAGGGAAAACATCCAGTTAGTAGACCAATAATGAGGTGGGAGAATAATATTAACAGTGATTCCAGTGAATCGGATTATACAGGGGTTGGTTAGAAAACATTAGCTCTGGATAGGGATCTGTGGAGAGCTTATATCCGCGTGGATGTAAACCTATGGATTCGATAGTGCCAGTGAGTTAGTAGTTATTTTTCGATTAAAAATATAATTTAAAAATTTACATTATATGATATACAAAAAGAATCCAGTGTCGATAATCTTAAAAAAATTCTTTTAGTTATGTTTAACAAATGGTAAACATTAAAATAAAGAATATAGACTTTATGTGATTTTTATTTTAAATAATGTTGCTGGTTCAAAATATAAATATATTTACATTAAATATTAGGTACCTTTTGTCTGCCTTTTCTACCTTTTTAATAGAATATCCGGTTTTATCTATTGATAAACATTATTATATATCTTCAATTTGACTTCTGAATTGCTCCACGTTAGGTTGAAAGTTGATCTTGGTTTTTTCGTACAATCTCTGTCTTCCCATCAGGTGTATAATTAAATAGTCCCTGCGAATATACCAGTTATTTTTGTAGAGATGTAGCCAAGTAAATTACCCGTGACATATGTCAGAAAGCGTGACTTAATGTCATAAATGATCAACTAGGAAGAGGAGGATGGAATCTCCAATAAATGTTGGTCTTTGTCTGTGTAAACTATGAGAGTGTCTAGAGGAAGAAAGGAAGAAAGAGGAAGATTCTAAATCCAGGGAATATGTGAATTCCAATCACTGTAATCTAGGATTAATACTCATTAATTAATAACACTGAGAAACATAAAAGAAAATGTTTATGTCTCAGAAAGAAAAATATGTGATTCTGATATTATTTGTTCTTCTGAATTCAAATATGATATCGGCTTTTCACCATTACGCAAGGTTTCCGACAGACAGGAATTTATAATTTGAAACACTTTAATATTTTCTACATTCATAACTGCATAATATTCGAACATTCGGACTCATCTAGAAAGTACGAAGTGACGATTTTCTGCTATATTTCGCCTGTGGAATATCCCCTCTTGATGGTCCAACAATAATCGGCCAGCATATTAGGATTCCATTTGCGTTGAAATCTCTTTTCCATAGCTGAAATGTCCCGAGTTATCTCATTTGGTTTTATTTTACAATGGACAATGGACGAAAAAACCTTTATTAAAAAAATGATTATTTAAATCCATTAATTGAAATTGAAATAAAAATAACTATGGGTGATGAATAAATTCCGAATACGTATTTGAAAACACGACAAAAACCTGCATTAAGTACAACTATTGGTACTCATGAGACAAAAATCATGTTGACCATTGTAATCCCATTAAAATTTGCCTTATGTAAATAATTCTTCAAATCAAAATTAAGTGATCAATTATTCACAATTTTTGTTTTAAATAAGTAGTTGTGTATATATGATGTACTAGCTAATACACGGCGTGCGCTGCTACGTCCAAATAAATGAAAATTAATGTGATTTTATGTTTAGTTGAAAAAGTAAAAGGAAAAAGAATCATAAATTTACATTTTTACATGCCCCGTGCTGATTACCTGGCGTTGTCCGGGAATCTACTTATCCTGATCTTCTTGGCATAAATGAGCAGAAATACGAAAATGAATGTGTTTTATGTTTAGTTAAATAACTATGAGGAAAAATGTATATAGTAATTATTTTTAGATACCCCGTGCTGTTCACCAGGCGTTGTCCGGGAATCTACTCATCCCGATATTCTTGGTATAAATGAACTGAAAGACAAAAAATAATTACTTCTTATGATTAGTTGAATAAGTAATCTGAACATAATTATATATGTATATAGTAATTATTTTAAGATTCCCCGTGCGATTACCCGGTGTTGCCCGGGAATCTACTTATCTCGATCTTCTTGGAATAAATGAGCTAAAAGACAAAATTCGTTAATATGAGTTATCCGTAAACGAATACCCGCATTGTGCTGCTATGCTTGCACAGGAATCTACGTACTTGTCTCGATCTTCTTGGCATCAATGAAAGACAAAAATGGTTATTGTGAGTTATCCGTAAGAGAAAAATATATGCTGTCGCGAACATTTTTGTAGAGCTTTTTGAGATATTCAATTCTGTAAACATTAATTTTGTATATTTGTTATGGTTTAGGCAGCGTAAGCCATTTAAGCGTCCAAAGAGCTACTTGTTTCACGTTTTTCACTACGAAGGGGATTTTAAGGGTGTATGAGTTCAGTATCACAACTCTCTTATAGTCTATATTCATCCCGGGAATCTCCTGAACATTATGCAAAAAGTCCCATCACAATCGGATCATTGGTATGGCTGCGCATAAAATACGAACGAACGAACAAACAAACAAACAAACAAACAAACAAACAAACAAACATTTTTATATATTAGATTATATTTTTATACTGATACATGATCACACTAAGCATCCTAGGAAAATGGCCATTCGGATGAATTATTTCGCTACTCTTCTGAGTAAACGACGGTCATACTCAGTCTTACTCCCGCTCGCTGTCGTACGCGAGAGCGGCTGATAGGAAGTGCGATCACGAGAGTCTCGTGTACCGGTAACAAAAGCTCGGGAATGAGAAGTCCGGGGATTCTTACAGTGTATCCCGAAGGATGCAGTCATGCAGTGTTCGTGCCACATTAAAAATGTCTTTTCTGCATGTACGAAGCCGTACGATTCTCAATTGTGAAAGGAGTTCTTCCTTTTACGAGTAAATATTTAAAAATGGATTGGGACGGCCTGGAAGGGTTCTTAATACATTCAATGGCAGATCATCAGTACCTAAAACTGGATATTTTGGGTTTAATGTCGCTCTGATGCGACCAGTTTCATACCCAACAGAAGGAAGTAAATTATTTTCCCAATAATTCGAAATTATGTAGGCCTATAAACATTTTATGAATACAAGAAAGGAAAAAAAAGTAGCTTATATTTGAGAAATAACTGTAAAAATGGCAAACAATTTGATAACTTTTTATATCGTATATTTTTATTACCATGACAATTTTGGGGGTGTTTACCTTCATATAAGCAACTTTTTTTAATTGGTCACTTAGATCGCTCTATTTCTCATGATAATTCACTAAAGATTTCATGTATAAAGCTTAGGCCTAGTGGGGTAATATTACAGTACTCTAAAGGTAATTCTGTTTGTAAATTATTCTGTGTATGACGCAAATGCCTTCTTTGTGCAATTTTGATACAAACAACGTCTAAAGCCCCTAATAAATGTTATTCAGTCGTTTATGACGTCACAAAAACAGATGTAGTGTGGTGGTATGGGAAAATTGGTAACGTGGATATTGTAATTAAAGAATAAAGTGGTGGTAGGGGGTAGAAATGTTAGTAATTATTGGAATCTTCTGTTTCCTGCATGTTAGGTTTTCCCTTTGTGCTAGGTTATCTGTAATAATAATCCATAGCGTGTGGATTACACAGTGACGCATTTTCTAAATCATACTGTAGCACAGGTTGATCCTACTGCTCTCGACTCTGGATTACTGTGAACGAAGGGACAAGAGGGTGGGTTTTATCATCAGCAGGGTAGATTCTGGATACAGTACACTCTGATCCCATTACAACTTAAATATTCTCATTTTCAGCTTTTCTAAGCAAAATCGATTCTCATTTCTGAATGACAATTCGTCTCAGAAGACAGAGATTTAGGTTCCTGATGTTTCTCGTACGATTTTATTATTATCTAATCATCAGTTAATAATTTATTAATATAATAAATTAGTGGAATGTACCAGAAAAGATCGTCGTATTTTTTTTAAATTTAGGAACATTCCACAATAGAGTGTTTTTATTTCAACCCAAAGTGATTTGTCGCCAGAGGTTCCTGTCTAAAGGATCTTCTTCCCTCAAATCTAGCTTCCATACATATCTTCACTCCAACCATCCATCGTTCTCTAGACCTGCCTCTTTCAGTTCTTCCATTAGCTTTCAAATCAAGGATCTTTTTTGGTATTCTCTCTTCTTCCATTCTTATGAGGTGTCCATACCATTTCAAACGTTTTTCTTCTATTTTTCCTAATATGTTTTTTTTTTAACTTTCATAATTTCTCTTATTGTGCAGTTTCTGACTTATCTCTTCCTGAAATTCTTGTCGATCGCCTCCAAAAATCCATTTCTACTGCTAACAGCTTGTTGGCTTGTTTTCTGGTTACTGTCCTGGTTTCGGACTCATATAATAAAATACTTTGTAACAGAACTTAAAATATAGTTTTCTTCGTTCTGTATATTATATTATTATTCCAAACCACTGAGTTCAACATGCCGATGATTATCGTAATTCATAAAATTGCACTAGTCAACATGATTTTTGTCTCATGAGTACCAATAGTTGTACTTAGTGCAGTTATTTATCGTGTTTTCAGATATACGAGTATATTCGGAATTTCTCCATCGCCCACAGTTTTTTTATTTCAATTTCAATTAATGGATTTGAATAATAATTTTTTTAATAAACGGTTTTTCGTTCATTTATTATCTTGGAGCAGTGAGCGATGAGCACCGGGAACACTTTCATTAGGAGATTTCAGCTATGGAAAAGAGATATCAAGGCAAATGGAATCCTAATATGCCGGCCGATTATTGTTGGACCTTGAAGAGGGATGCTCCACAGGCGAAATATAGCAGAAAATCATCATTTCTTACTTTCTACATGAGTCCGAATGTTCGGATATTGTGTAGTTACGAATATAGAAAATATTAAACTGTTTGAAATTATACTAAATGCCTGTTTCTCGGAAACCATGCGTGATGGAGAAAAACCGATACATTTGTATTCAGGAGAAAAAATTCTATCAGAATCACATATTTTCTTTCTGAGACAAAAAAAGAGTTTATTTTTTGTTACTCAGTGTTACTAAACCCCATTTAAATATTCCGTATTCTTCTTCTTCTTCCTCTTAGTTTAATTTCTCACATTGTAGGTCCTTTTTGCGCCACACGCCAGCTGGTCAGTGACAAGACCTGTCGTGAAAGAGATTTTAACTATGGATCACACGCATACGTTTTTGACCCCACAAGGGCATGGAGGGCCTCCCCGAATAAGTGATCAGTTCAATTCAGGGCCTCATCCGAGACAACACTACATTAAGACGAGAAACACCATTTACACACATATTCATATTAAAAATGGCGAATATGATAACGATCGCCAGATGTTGTTCGGGGACAATTAGGGCCTTAGAGTTATCTGACATTTGTTCTACAGGTGAGGAAAAACCCCGAAGAAAACTTGACCTAGAAAACTTGTCCCGACCGGCGTCGAACCCGAGCCGCTGCGTGACAAGGCAGCACGCTACCATTTGAATCCATTGGATTAAAAATATAAGCTACTTATACAACACAAAAGAATACAAGCGGTGCCTACTGTTCATGATTCAGTCAGCCGTGCTAACTCAGGTGACAGCATTCCTGCATCCCGAATACAAAGGCTCTTGTTAGATACCTGGCGGGGTTGCAAATTTTAATTGTAAACATTTAAATTTTGTGGAGTGTGGTGCTTACAATATTAATCGCTCTATTGTGCACCAGATCCCTGCCTTAAATTGCAAACCCCTCTGCAGTACATATGTTCGAGAAGGATTCTGGTACTGTTGACGGCGATTCTTCTGGCGCGTCGAATGAGAACATTGAGTCTAGCGGTTCCTTGGAGTTAATCAGCAGGTATAGATTAGTGCTGGAACCGGGGTTTAATTTCTCCCTCCTCTTCTCCATCATCCTCCATACAACACACTTTACACTAAACAAACATATAATCATACATTCGTCCTACACTCTTCTCAGTAAAAAATACAAGACTACATCTACGTAAAGTGGTACGTAAGTTGAAAACAGATCACATTAGAGCCATCTATCTGACTAGCGCAGAACTCGAAGCACAAAAAAAATAAACCGAGTGACATTAGAAGAAAACACACATACATGCATTATTCATAATTCTATAATTCAAATGTTAAGCGATTATATAAAAATAACTGAAAATTGAAATAGTCCATTTAGAGGAATCCGACCCATGATCGACAGTACACGTTGAACCTTAATTAAATGCAAGTAAAACGATTATATATATATATATATATATATATATATATATATATATATACAGTGTACACAATTCAATGCTCAATCGTCGAATGGTAACAGAAGAGGTTAAATAATGTGTTAATAATTTAATATAATAATATTAATAAATATTTGTATTAGGAATTTTCTACAACTTTTCCTACAACCCATTGTAAATTCTACTCCTCCATATATCCATATTCTCTGCATCACTCTCTGTTAATCCTCTCGACCCATATTTCTATGGACTCCTTGAACCCACAGTTCGTTTGGTCTCCCTTTCTTCTGTTGCCCTTCACTTCTAAATTTAATATCATCTTAGGTATCCTGTCATCTGACATTCTCTTTACGTGGCCAAACCATATCAGTCTTCTTTCTACAATAACTTGTAAACCATCTTTTTGGACATTCATTATTTCTCTGATTTTAATATTTTTAATTTTGTCTCTTCTTGAATTTCTAGAAGCCATCCTCCAAAAATCCATCTCTGTCACTAATAGTATATGTAGGCCTATTAACAAAAACAACATTAACAATAATAATTTTGTTTATATTCAGATTTACACATTTCTCTGTGCCTAAAGTTTTATTTTTCTTCTCCACTCGTCTCTATCCATCCATTTCATATTCTCCAGTCCTCTTGTTCTCATTCCCGTTCTTAATTCTTGCATCTACGAGTTTCGAGGTCTTCTTTTCCTTCTTCTTCCAGGTGGACACCATTCCAATGTTTCCCTGGTTAACCGTTCTTGTTGCATTCGCCGTACGTGCCAATACCAATTTAATTGCTTATATCTTATATGTCCACCGCTGTGGTCTCGAGGTAGCGTGCTGCCTTGTCACGCAGCGGGCCCGGGTTCGATCCCCGGTCGGGGCATTTTTTCTGGATGAGGTTTTTATCGGGGTTTTTCCTCACCTGTAAGACAAATGTCAGGAAAACTTTAAGGCCCAAACGGTCCCCGAAATCATATGGCCATCATCCTTACCATTATCATCATCATCCTTCACCGGTGTGGAAAGCCACGGGAAGCTACCACACCTACACAATTCCCTAGTAAAGCTGCAAGCATAGCATGAAAATGCTATGATTGCAGTGAAGGACCTGCCTTCGGGCAGAATTACTATGGATGGATGGATATCTTATATAATCTACTATTGAGTATATAATATTCATTTTTTCTCGTATGACAGTATTTCTTATTTTTTCTAATTTTCAACATGTTGCTGCTCTCCTCAATAAATTCATTTCCATCAACATAAGTTCTTTTTCCAAGTTTTTGTTGAAATTTCCAAACTTCAGCTCCACATGTGACAGTACTTCGCACTACTGAATTGTAGAGTTGTACCTTTTTTTTTCTGGTTATATGTCTGTTCTATAAGACTCCATTCATCATTGGCTGTTACTGTTCTACCTTTATTTATTCTGTTCTTAATACAACTTACTTATTTATCCTCTTTATCTAATTTTACTCCCAGATGCTCAAATTCTTCACATCCTCTAATATACCCCTTTTGATCTTCTAATATTAAATCTTGGGTTTCCGCTACACATCCCATATAAAATGTTTTATTTTATTTTATTTTCAAACCCCATGTATCGTATTCGTCCAATAATGTTTTGAACATAAACTCCGTGTCTTCATATTATTATCTGGTCATCTTCAAATAACAGTGTACATATTGTATTGAACCGAAAGTGCCTTTTTGCGGTTCAGTAAGGTATCTTTGTTCTCCTCCCTACTACAGAACATTTGTGAACTATGCCAATGTCCTCTTTTCCGTGTGGCTAACCCTTCCCTTTTCATCCTTTCTGCCGCGCATCTCTACAGCGCATATCCCCCCTATTTGCGAACCTTTATATGCAGTGTACTCTTACCGAACATCATCATTCGATCAGCCTAGCAAGTGGCGTTTAGTTATTTGAGAGCGGATTCAAATAGTGGAATCCGAGTCTAGTTCACCATGCAGTTGGGAAATTAATATGGTGGTCTATATATATATACAAGTTGATTAAGACCGAGAAGAGGTCGATTCTGAGTTAGTCCAGCTATGTACGGAAGAAGGCATTCCTAAAAAGCTTGGACATGTGTGTGACTGTGGCATTATGTATGGTATGGTATTTATTCAGTTATTTTTTTACAAGTTATGCTTGATTGATTGATCAAATATCTTCTTTTGTTATTAATTTATTAATTTATTCTTTTATCGACTTGTTTATATTAAAAGGTTATCTTTTTATACTACGCCCCTTTTGTTATTATTCAAGTATAGTAGTTGCTCACTGTCCTGTGACAAAATCACTCCCTGTACGCATTTAAGAAATAGTATCTATATTTGTATGTACGTTCATCAGGGAAAGAAAGATGAATTAATAGCCGCCTTTCATGGGCCCGAGGCAGGCTGCTTTCTTACTGATAACATCTTTGAATGTCACGACCACATTGATAAATACAGCATCAACAAAACTAGATCCCGGACAAATGGTAGCAAGAGCGTGTTTATGGCATAAGGGTTCTCTCGTCCCCCCCCCCACACAGTATCTGTTGGTCCATCTCCCATTGGTACTCCCATTCCTGAATATGTTTTGCTCCAGTATGTATAAATATCTGAAATAATGTGGGTGATTTGCTACAACCTTGACGAAGGCCTTTCGTTACTTTAATTTCTTCCGATACACATTTTCCATTTTTAATTTTAGATACTGCATTTTATACAATATTTATTGCAATAATAACACTGGTCAACATCATATTTGTCTCATGAGTACTAATAGTTGTACTTATTGCAGTTTTTTATCGTGTTTTCAAATATGAATTCGGAAGTTCTCCATCACCCATAGTTTTTTTATTTCAATTTCAATTGATGGATTTAATAATTATTTTTTAATAAACGTTTTTTCGTCCACTTGTCCATTGTTAAATAAAAGCAAATGAGCTAACTCGGGAGATTTCAGCTATGGAAAAGAGATATCAAAGCAAATGGAATCTAATATGCTGGCCGATTATTGTTGGACCATCATGAGGGATGCTCCACAGGCGAAATACAGCAGAAAATCGTCATTTCTTACATTCTAGGAGAGTCCGAATGTTCGAATGTTGTGCAGTTACGAATGTAGAAAATATTAAACTGTTTGAACCTTTAAATGCCTCTCTCTCGGAAACCATATATGTATGGAAGGAAGGAAAAAATAATAAAGAAGAAATAATATATATAATAAAAAATAAATAATATATATTATTTCTTCTTTATTATTTTTTTCCTTCCTTCCACCACCAAGAATCGAGTCCGGGCCACTAGTAGGCCCATTGGAGTGAATCGCAAGAGGATTATCTACCATTCCACGAATGCAGTGAATTTGTGATCCATGAATATTTGAAAAAAAAAACAATTCTGCCTCTTCTACAATTTCTAGAAGTAAGCTATTTAATATTCTTACAATCTGTATATTGGCCAATTAAGAGAATAACTTACAAATATGACTATATACACTAAATAAAATATTAAAATATTTTGTGGTGGAAAATTCAGTACAAATATCAAACGAAATGGCATTCTCAGGAGAAGATTCAATCAGAAGTAAGATAATAAACAGTAGTCAATGCCTAGAACAAGCATACAATTCAAATGACTCAGGTTGTGAAATATCAACGCGAAAAAATGTGAACTTGAAAATTATCAAATTATACAAATCTTAGTAATAATAAATAATACATTAAAAACTAAATTGGTACAACAAATGCACAAGAATAAAAATATATAGTGTTACCTTCCCTTTTTACGGAGGTAAGATTTGAACATTAAGAAAATTAGACAGGAGCAGAACCAAAGCAACGGAAATATTTTTTTCAGAAGGACAACAGAATACACTGTCTTAGATCCAGAAAATAATTAAGAAATTGTACAACAATTAGAAGTAGAATTAGTAGAATAAAATCTAAACAAATATAAATTGAACATGCTAGACCATGTAAATGAAGTACTTAGGAAAAATTTTGGACCAAAGGGAGATGCAGAGACAGGTGAATGGAGAAGACTTCATAACAATGAACTACATGGTCTTTATAGGAAGCCAGATGTGACAAGAACAGTTAAGTCTCGTAGACTGCGATGGGCAGGACATGTTGCACGTATGGGGAATGAAAGACTTGCATGGAAGCTTCTTGTAGGAAAGCCAGAGGGAAGACGCCCAGTTGGTAGACCAAGAATGAAGTGGGAAAATAACATTAACTATGATTTGAGGGAAGTAGATTATACAGGGAATGATTGGAAAGGATTAGCTCAGGATAGGGATGTACGAAGAGCTTATGTCCGCGCGGCCATGAACCTACGGGTTCGATAGTACCAGTAAGTAAGTAAGTAAGTAAGTAAGTAAGACCATGTAAAAAGAATGAACGACTCAAAACCTCTAAAAATGATGATGCAATATAAACTCAAAGGACATCAACGACGACGAGGACCTCTTAAAAAGACTGCTAGATGGGGTCGAAACAACTCTACAAAGGCCTAATTCGTGACGGATGACGATGATGATGGAGGAGGTCAGCCTTGATTTTAAATAAATATACAGTTAATCTGTGAGTATTGAACAATTTCCACTTAGTTTATATAAAAAACATAATTAAATTTCGATTAGAAGTGGGGAGATCGCAAAATAAAGCTGAAGATATTAATTAACTTAAAACACGATACAAAAGCTCCGAGTTTAATTAGCTTATTTGCATAATTTTTTTTATTCTCTCGGCTGCATTTATACTTTGTGTTTAATTAAGAACGGTTTTATATTTCTATATCCTGCAACTGTTTAAAATCTTTCTCTGCTCCACCTTGATAGAAAACGATATCTAGTCCCCGTTCTTTATTATTACTGACAGGGTTTTGAATGGAAAGGAAATATTTTACCTTAAAAAAGAGAAAAAAGAAGGGAATAGTATATTGCGACACGAATGTATTACGTTTTACTGAAACAAGGAATATTATGAAAAGACGATTCATAGTCCAATATTTTAAATTTCCGAGTTTTCCTGAATACACTTAATGTAATCAATATTGTTTTAAATTTGTCATGTTATGGTAATTGATATTTTAAAGTTAAAATATTCCGGGCTATTTGATGTGGCCATGGTGTTTCTTCCAGACGTTTCTCCCTCAACTGCGGAGGGCATCTTCAGTGGTGAATGCTTCTAGGTAGACAAGGTAACATCACCTAGAAGCACTCGCCGCTTTTGAGGGAGAAACGTCTTGAAGAAATACCAGTTATAGACCACGGCCACATAGCCCGGGATATTTTAACATTATGATTACCGGCAATGAAAGCCTGCATTCCACAATTGATATTTTAACTGAAATCATGTCCACCGTTGTGGTCTCGAGGTAGCGTGCTGCCTTGTCACACAGCGGGCCCGGGTTCGATCCCCGGTCGGGGCAGTTTTTCTGGGTGAAGTTTTTATCGGGGTTTTTCCTCACCTGTAAGACAAATGTCAGGAAACCTTTAAGGCTCAAATGGTCCCCGAAATCATATGGCCATCATCTTCATCATCATCATTATCATCATCACCATCATCCTTCACCGGTGTGGAAAGCAACGGGAAGCTACCACACCTACACAATTCCCTAGTAAAGCTGCAAGCATAGCACGAAAATGCTATGATTGCAGTGAAGGACCTGCCTACGGGCAGAATTACTATGGATACTATGGATGTGTGTTGATACAAATTTGATTCTATTAATATAGTTTATATTCAAACTGATATCCATGTTTCTATCTTTAATGTTAGAGA
This sequence comes from Diploptera punctata, assembly GCA_030220185.1. Taxonomy (NCBI): domain Eukaryota; kingdom Metazoa; phylum Arthropoda; class Insecta; order Blattodea; family Blaberidae; genus Diploptera; species Diploptera punctata. The sequence goes on along the minus strand of JASPKZ010004580.1, from coordinate 2,753,097 downwards.
TTGAATGTTGAAACTTGTATACCTGTTGTTATGGGAACACTGAGCAAAGTACCACTACTTGACAACCAATAAGAATCCCTTAAACAAAATAGCAATAGTGTTAAACCTATTTGTCGCCGTGGCGTAGTCGGTAGAGTCCCTACCTTCAATTCCGGCGACCCGGTTTCGATTCCCGGCGGGGTAGTGGATTTTAAATCTCCACCTTGGGTCTGGGTATGTGTCCTGTCCGTGTGTTTATATCTAGTGTATAAAAATAAATGTTTGTTTGTTCGTATTTTATGCACTGCCATACCGTTCATCCGATTGTGAAGGGTTTTTTTTTAAATGTTAAGGAGATATCCCGGGATGAACACAGACTACCAAAGAGTTGTGACACTCAACTCCTACACCCTTAAAAATCACCCTTTGTAGTGAAAAAGTGGGAAAATAAACATTTTTGATACTTAAATCGCTTACGCTGCCTAAACCATAACCAAAACACAAAATTAATTTACACAGATTTGAATATCTCTAAAAACTCTACAAAAAAGTCCCGGACAGCATATGTTTATCTTTCGCGGATAATTCACAATGGCCATTTTGTCTTTCATTGATGCCAAAAAGATCGGGATAAGTAGATTCCCGGGGCAAGCAGAGCAGCAGCACGGATAACTCGAAATAACGAATAGTGTCTTTCAGCTCATTAAAGCCAAATACTTCGGGATACGTAGATTCCCGAGCAATGCCGGGTAATCAGCACGGGGTATCTAAAATAATAATGATATAAATTTATAATGTTTTTTCTTTTACGTAAAAGTACATTATCATTTATTTAGGTGTAGCAGCGCACGCCGGGTATTAGTTAGTGTGAGAATAAAAGAAAGTTAACAAAAAAGGTAAAATAATGAGGTAAAAGAGGGAAACATAGTGTAAACGAAAAAGAGGAAACAAAAAAAAAACCTTACGATTTGTAATGCATTGTAATGATCCATGAAAAAAACACTCTTAAGTACCGAAAATATTTGTCATGAGAAAAAGTAGGAAGGATGTTAAAACAAGGCCATCTGATTGGAAGGTAAATAGACAGTAATTTACTTAATGGCGCTCTCTAACATAACAAATCATTAACATCGTTAACATCATTAACATCGTTGATAAGGAGCCTCTTATATTGGGTTGGAAGCATTCACTTGCTACAAAACATAACGCATCCATGCTTTCACTTCCGTTTTAATGGAAACCATAATCAGTACTTTAAAAAATGAAAGTAGGACGTCGTCTGGATTGGGACTTTGGAACATCTGGTGAACAGATGTAAATTACTGACACTTCCCTTATTTAAGAATACATGTTAAGAATTTAAACTTGCGCCGTGTTTTAAACCGAACCTCGGACTTATACGATTGAACTAGTCCGCCAGAATTATCTGTTTAAGAGGAGGGGGAGGAAAGAGGTATGAGAAGGGGATTGGTGATGACATGAACACGGAGATTAACAGAAGACAAATCTAATTAATGCCATAATGGGTAATAACAATGTAATTTGTATTAGAGATGTCAGATCTTGGAGCTGACAGGGTTTTTCTTCAGACAGCTTTCATAACCAGGTTGACCTATTGTTTGCGAATTATTTAACCATCCATTATACTACTCTGTATAGCAGATGCCACAATTGCCACTATTATTCTGCTATTATTTTACATTAGAAGAATGTGTTGTAGCAATTCATCTTGTAGCTTAAGAGAACAGGATACTCAAATATATAAAAAACTTGTATAAGATTCATGATGTGTTCCGTTGAGGTATTATTCAAAACTAAAATATAAAATTATGGAATATTCAGTGAAACACCAGTTTTGAATCCTGCCGACGATGGGATAAGTCCCGAAAGCGCTACAGTTAAATAATTAAGTTGCGGAGACGGACCTTTCAGGTGAATATTCCATAATTTTATATTTTAATATAAAGAACTATTTTACTAGAACTTTGCTTAAAATAATTTTTAGGATAGAGATTATAAAATTTATTTTTATTTTTATAACATTATTTTTGTGGGTAAAGAAGAGGGAAAGTGCGCAGAATATCTGCCAGTAATCAGGTGGGTTAATATCATTAACTTTGAGGAAGAACAATTGAACCCTTCAGTATTAAAGTGGGCCATGTCCATTATTTCACATTTCGAGAACACAGATTTTTTTTTCTAAATGCTCGTTTAAACAATATAAATAGCAACACAAAAAAATATGATCTTGATGAAGATTTTCGGGCTGTAGGCTGTGGTCGTGAAGCTTGTAGTTCCCCGAAGTTTCGCCAGAGACTGCGTCTGGCATCCTCAAGGGTTGTCTTGAGACTGAGAATGCCAGACGGAGTCTCTGGCGAAACGTCGGGGAACTACAAGCCTCACGACCACGGCCTACGGCCCGAAAATCTTCATCAAGATCATCATAGCAACTCCGGCCGTGAAAGTCTACGTGAATACAGAAAAAAATATATAGTTTATTTGTTTCAATAGACACTTGAAAGCACTAGAAAAATACAATAAAAGCATCATCATCAACATTTACGGATTAAGCCCATGTGGCTTCTTCCGGCCTCATAGATTCTCGTTTGTGGCAAGAAGTAATAGACTCGTGAGTAAACGTACCATTATTAAGTAATAAATGGAAGGCGCACAAACGTGCACACGAGTCTATTACCAACATAGAAACCCAAACGAATGGTACCTACCCTTCTAAGCTAACATATACACTGGGAGTGGGGATGGGAGGAGTCATCGCCCTTATAAGGCAAGGACGCGTGTGAAAACACTCTCACGCTCCTACGTTCTGCAATAGTGAAGTTCTGCTGTAATCGTTCGCGAAAGTGATATTAAAACACGTGGGCGGAATTAAATCATCAACTCCACTCCGTTAGTGAAGCATAATACACTGTAAATATAATTGTACACACAAAATTGTACAATAAAGTGAAATAAAATGTGTATAATATAAATATCCCTGAGTGATCATATTCTACCCTGAGCGAACCGGCACACATGGCGCCCACGTGGTAGGTTCGAATTAATCTAATAGTGTGGTCTCATTAATAGGCACAAAACGCCCAACGAATAGTTTCGACCTGCAGTGCTAAAATATTCGTATTAATCGGTCACATGGAACATGTTCCCTACCGAGTGAATTAGTGTGAAAACAAACCAAGTGAGCAGCACGTGGCAACTACAGCGATGAATCATCTTACTACGACCGATGAATGGTGAGCAAGGGATTGCAGAAACAACGGTTGGAGCTCGCAAGACACCAGTCAATCAACACTATATATAAAAAAAAGTGAGTAAATAAGTAAACCAAATTTTTAAGTGCTAAAGAAAATTGCTCTTTTGTAATACACACTCCTTGATGTTACTAAGGTGTGGAAAAGAAATTAAAATGGCTGCTGTAGACATAGAAACACGTGGTCAGATTCATTAACCTTAAAAGAAAACACACATATAGAAACAATGTTAGGGAATAAGGATGCAGACAAGGTTATAGGACAAACGTTTAACAGTAAGGAACCAGAAATTTCCACATACACACTGCTTAATTTTTTGAAAGAGATGACGACAGAAATAAGTTCATTAAACACAAACATACAATCCATCAACAATAAATTTGAAACTGCAGAAACGAATAATGCAGAAATCCGTAGGGAGCTAATCAATTTAAGAAGAGAAATCAAAGAAAATACTAGGGCCTTGCACACAGAATTTGAAGGGGAAATAAATCACATACACGAGAAGATAGAAACCGTAACTACCTCCACAGCAGCCAGTATAGCGCAAAATGAACATAAATTAGAAAATATACGTTCTAGCGTTAACCGAGTAGTGGAGGAACAGGAAACATTAAAAACAACGTGGATATCAGAATTAAATGATCAATCAAAACGCGTGGAAATGGTTGAAATGGTAACCAACCGCAAATTTACAGAATTGCCTAATATAATAAAACAAGAAATAGGTAAGGAAATAGAATAATTCACAGATGGTTTCAAAATTCAAATACAAAAGGAACTCAGTGAACTAACCGAAAAAGTAAATTCTATAAGTAATGGGAAAACTGGCGATAATAATGTTCAAAATGTTTCCTGTTCTGACCACATGTGTGTAGCGAGTGACGTAACCGAGGTATTAACGACTCCCATAAACATCGTTAATAGCTCGATTACACAGAGTGAAAGTACCATTGTAAATGAACCATCCACTCCCCGAGGGCAGTTTCCTCCCTATACACAATTATTGGAAATCCCACTTCCAAAATTCGACGACAATCAGGGTAATAGTCCTATTCAGTTCCTGGAAGATCTGGACCAATATCTTAAACTAAAGGGAATCCCGAAACACATGTACATGTACATTGCTAAAAGATGTCTTCGCGGGAATAGTCTAGTATGGTATGAAGCGACTCTCACAAATGAAACTTCATACGAAACATTTAAAAAAACTCTTCAGAAATAAATTTTTCGGTCATGAAAAACAAATGCAAATCAGAATCAGAAATGAATTAGAAATGGGATTTTCAATTGTCAGGGTAATATGAGCTATACTGAATATTTTATGTATCTCGCTAAAAAGGCCAAATTAATCGTCCCAGCCTATTCTGAGGAAGAATTGATACAGGCAACTATAAATCATTTCCCTAGCCACGTGCGCTATGGCCTGTTAATTGCTAAAATCACAACCGTAAACCATATGATAGAAGTTTTGGCCATGTTTGAAGCCGGTGATATGAGAGAGAATAGACAGGAATGTAGAGACAAAGTTCAAACGGGAGAACATACTTATTATCAAAATAATAATAATCATGATAAAGATAGGAATCTTCAAAACGTAGAGATGGGCACGGGAAGAGTTTATAATCAACCGAGAAATGGCAATCGGAACGATAGGCCGTCCTACTATAACAATCATGATAGCACAAGAAATAATAGGGGGAAATATCACGGTAACCTGGGACAAAATCATAAGAGTAGGTCTGATCCACGTATTAACATGGTAAGATTTAATTCCAACATAGATGGACAAATCTTGAATAGAGGTAGACTCCAGGACAATAGATACATCCCTAATAGCCAGAACTATGACGGATACAGGTTAGAGCAGGAGAACAACGAGGTATTCAACGGTTACAATAGAAACCAATGTCGACAGAACTCGCCCGCGGCGGCAGAATATGATAATAGAGCGCAGGTACCAAGTATTCAACACAGACAAGCTGGCGACACCTTGAACGCACAGGCAACAACTTTTAATCCGAACGATATGGTAAACACAGGAAATCGACAACAAATCACCGTCACTTTCTTTAAACTAATACCAGATACGGTTAGTAGTGGCTGTAAGCGTATCTATAGCCCAGGAAATGCACAAGTGAATCCTAAGCCACAATATGCCCCTACGACAGAGTTTACGTACGTACACGACCACAAAATTAATTATAACACGGGATTGGAACCTGAAATAGGAGAGGAAATAAGATTATCGAATGTGAGTGCTGATACTCCAACCATTACCAATCTACCACTAATAAATGTTAATATTAACGGTCATTCTTACACGAGCCTTCTTGACACTGGCTGCAACAATTCTGTAATAAGTGAGTCATTCTATAATATGTTATGCCTACAAAAATGTAAACTGAGCACAATCAGGGTCTCTAACGTGTCTGCTTCTACGGCTATCGGAAAAAAAAGACAACCCATAAAACTTCAGACAATGGTGACAGTAAATATAGAAGGGGTTTTACTTCGATATAATATTCTTAGTAGTTCCATTTTTAACAACGCAAATTATTATCGCTTGCGAGATATTTGAATATTTTGGCGCGTGTATTGACTTCTGCAACAAAGAACTTCGACTCTCAGGTTCTAATCTTAACCTAAAAGTACCAATAATTCGCGAGGAGAGGTTCAAAAGTAATCTATTACCAGGTGATGCTTTAGAAAATGAGGCATTCTTTATAGAGCATATGAATATTAATGGGGAGGAAGTAAGAATAATAAAGGGGCAAGGTCGTGATGCCATGGATGATATCATTGATGATTACAGCGACGAAATAAATGTAGGAAGTGAATGCAAGTTAAACGAATTAGTAATAGACCAGAAACCTCCTTTTGATGCAAATAGCTTAATTCAGTGTAAGGTTAGTTCAACTGAGGGAGTCACGGGTCCGCAACGCGACAAGTTACTAAAACTCTAAATAAAAACAAACATGTATTTAGCGATAGAGCGGGAAAGTGTAAAAATTCATTTATAAATTTGAAGTCAAGGATCATAGTCCACAGAAAATAAAAGCTCGTCCAATTCCAATTAACTTACGTGCTAGAGCCGATCAAGTAATACAAAATATGTTAGATAACGATATTATAGAGCGATCCTCGTCAGAATACCTGTCACACTTACACTGGGTTGTCAAACGTAATGGCTCATTACGATGTACAATTGACGCTAGAACAAATCAACACTCACATTGTGCCAGATAATTATAGAGGTGAATCAGTTGACACAGCTATCGCTAGAATGAAACATGGTAAATATATATCTACGATAGATTTATGTGAGAGCTTTCTCCAAATTCCCTTATCCAAGGATGTGCGAAAATATACAGCGTTCATGCACAACGGCCGTACATATCAGTTCAAAAGAAACGGGTTTGGACTACGCAACTCAAATAGTAGTCTGTTGCGAGCGATGGATTACATTTTTCAAGGTGATATTGGAGATTCCGTGATCCAATTTTGTGATGACTTATTGATAGTGTCAGAAATTTCGAGGAGCATATAGCTCAGATAGACTATATATTATCGACCCTAGGGCAACACGGCATGACCGTTAACTTGGAAAAATCTCAATTCCTACGCACTGAGGTAGAATTTCTTGGCTTTATAATTACTAAATCAGGCATTGGCCCAAGCAAGAGTAAGATTGAATCGATCTTGGCCATACCAGCTCCTAAGAATCTTAAACAATTAAGAAGATTTCTTGGAATCCTTATCTACTACACAAAGTTTGTAGTTAATTATTCTCGTGAAATCAGTCCTTTAAGTGACTTATTACGAAAGGGAAATCGTTGGGTATGGAATAGCCACCATCAGGAAGCCTTTGAGAAAGTAAAGGCGTTATTTGCAAAATGTATATTGTTGCAAAGACCTGATTCCAACCGTCCCTACCACATTTACACAGACGCGTCTCAGATCGGTTTGGGAGCAGTATTGACTCAGATCGATGCTGAGGGAGGCATCAATACGATAGCAACTGCGTCTCGAGCGACGACAAATGTCGAAAGAGAAGCCATGGTAACCGAACTGGAGCTAGCAGCAATATATTTCGCACTCCAGAAGTTCCGGTCATATGTATTTGGACACCAGACCATAGTGCATTCTGACCACATCAGTATTTCATTTTTAAATCGATGCAAACTAGGGTCGAACAAAATAAGTCGCTATATCTCAGAAATTTTAAGTTATAATGTGACAATCGAATATATTCCAGGCAGTGAAAATACACTTGCAGATATCCTGTCTCGCTTAAACTACGCGTCGGGAATTCCGGAAAACTCAAAAAGTCCTAAATGTGATGTAAAAATCATGAGGACAGTCGCTCACGTAAACAAAGGCCTATCCCAGAAAATAAAAGAAATTGATAAATACCAAGAGCAGGATCCGAGTCTTACACTGCTTAGAACACAGGCTAAAGATATCGCATTAGTGAGTGACGTGGAAACGTATGGAATGCTGAATAATGTGTTATATAAGAAGTGCGGTAAAGACGTAATCGCATGGAAAACTGTGATTCCCAAAGAATTAGAAATACCAATCATCAAAGAGTTCCACACGGCACTAGCTCATGCTGGTTGCGAACGCGTCGCGTTAAACATCTCGGAATATTTCTATTGTAAACGACTATACAAGAAAATACGACAGATCACTTCAACTTGTGATTTGTGTCAAAAAAGTAAAGCCTTGAACGTGAAATTTGATATAAGTCCGCAGAGCATTCAAAGGGACCGCGTTAATAGCCTTATCACAATTGACTCACATGGTCCCATGCCTACAGGTCAGGGTGGCTTTAAACATATCTTAGTCGTGGTTGATGTTTTTCTCTAAATTCACAAAAATCTACCCGATGCGTAAGATGACGACACAAGGATGTCTAAACAAACTCTTTAATGACTACCAGAGGAATTACGGCAATGTCGAGGCGATTCTTACCGATAACGCTTCCATATATCGGAGTGCAAAATTCAATAACGCACTGCAGGACAGGAATATAAAATTAGTACACTCTTCTCTATATAACCCGTCTTGCAATCCCACAGAAAGGATGAACAAGGAAATTTCTATTTGCTTACGTATATTATGCCATAAGCGACATAATACATGGGTACAATATATACCACACATAGAGAAGGTATTAAACCACTCGATCAACAATACTACCGGCTACGCACCAGTACTATTGATGTGTGGTACAGAACCTGAAAAATTCATAAAAGGTTTACCTGACTCGATTCCGATAGACAACAAAGAAGTGTCAAATGATGAAAGATGTTTACGAGCATTTCAACGGATACAGAAGCTCACAGAGAAAAGAAAACAAAGGGCGAAAAGATACAAAAATATCTGGCATCCTTCGATCGGAGACAAAGTACTTATCAGAAACAATACGCTCTCCGACAAGGCGAAAAATAGGTATTCAAAAATGGATTTATTGTGGAAAGGTCCCGGAATAATCTCGCGGCAGTTCGGAACGCAACGTACGAGATAATCTGTGCTAAGGACTCAAATAAAATATTTGGTAGATACCATCTACAGAAACTTAGGCCTTATAAGGAAACACAGGGTGCCCAATAAACAAAAATCATAGGAATGGTTCATGTATGTAATGTATGACAAAGTGTAAAAAAAAAAAACCTATGGGTTATGCGTAAATAATAATAATCGAGTGATCCATTTGCGTGTGTTACAAACAAATAAAATAAAATAGTGAAAAATCATAAAGTGCATCAAGAAAATACATCAACATAATGAAAACTGTGATAAAATGACACTTTACTTACAAATCGATTAATATAACAATACTAGACATATGATTGTCCATGAAATTTATGTCTAATGCAAGGGTTACATAATTTATTATTATTATTATTGTTATTACTGTTATTATTGTTGCAATTGTTGTTATTATTGTTACATATCTTTGTATAGGAGATATTACTTGTCGTAATGTCTTCTTCCAGGAAGAGAAGGTACCTGCACTCTCTGTCACTTTAAAATGAGTGAACACTAAGTTCAAATGAGACAAATAATTTCTATGTATTCTTACGAAGGGCGATTCATTTTACAAAACTGTCAATTTACACTAAAAAGAAAATTAATTATTTGTTCTCGAATCCAATTAATTTGACAAAACGTAGAGATGTATATGAGTTCTACAAAATTTGTTCCGTAGAAAAAATTTACATAGAATCTCATATGGGCATTATGTGGCAAGAAGTAATAGACTCGTGAGTAAACGTACCATTATTAAGTAATAAATGGAAGGCGCACAAACGTGCACACGAGTCTATTACCAACATAGAAACCCAAACGAATGGTACCTACCCTTCTAAGCTAACATATACACTGGGAGTGGGGATGGGAGGAGTCATCGCCCTTATAAGGCAAGGACGCGTGTGAAAACACTCTCACGCTCCTACGTTCTGCAATAGTGAAGTTCTGCTGTAATCGTTCGCGAAAGTGATAGTAAAACACGTGGGCGGAATTAAATCATCAACTCCACTCCGTTAGTGAAGCATAATACACTGTAAATATAATTGTACACACAAAATTGTACAATAAAGTGAAATAAAAATGTGTATAATATAAATATCCCTGAGTGATCATATTCTACCCTGAGCGAACCGGCACACGTTTAAAAGTTAAATCCATCTCTTTTTCGGCCTACCGACATTCCTGTCTCCTTTCAGTTTTTAATTAAGTATACTTTTTTTGTATGAGTTAATGTTTCATGCTTTGGACATGTTCTTTCCAGTTTTTTCTACATTGTTTTATTTTATCTAAAAGTTTAAAGACATTTAGCTCATTTCTAATATCTTCACTTCTTTTATCTAGGAGTTTGTAACCAGCCACACTTCTCAGAAATCTCATTTCAGTTACTTCTATGATCTTCCTTCTCTTTTAGGTAAAACCCAAAACTCACTACCATACAATACATTTCAATTATAAATATACTCTTGGGCTAACAGTAGATGTGTTCACTTGTAGATGAACCAAAAGTGAACGTGGCCCATTTTAATCGTAAAAGATTATACTATACATGAAATAGTTGGAAGTTCGGGGTACAGAAGCATAGAGAGCTTATATCCATGCGACCATACACCTCCGGGTTCGATAGTGCCAATATGTTAGTTATAAAATAGGGACAATTCCAATAGATGAAATGGAAGAAAAATTACCGAAAAGTATTTTAAAACGGATTCCATCTAGAATGATAGAAGTAGAAGTATTGGTAGTCAACAAAGTAGTCTACATGACTGCAGAATATAAGGAGAGAAATAAAGAGAAAAAGACCTACACGATGCAAATGAGTGATTCCACTGAATTACATGGTATTCCATTCCATAGTAATTCTGCCCAAGGGCAGATCTTTCACTGCATTCATAGCATTTTCATGATACACTTTGCAGCTTTACTAGGGGATTATAGGTGTGGTAGCTTCCCTTTGCTTTCCACACTGGTGAAGGATAATGATAAGGAAGATAACGATAAAGTGTGCATAAATAATCTTCTACTTGCTGACGATGTAATCATAATACAGAAAAATGAAGACGACTTATAGAAATCAATGCATGCATTAAATGAAATATGTAAATTATACGATCTAAAGATTTCTGTAAGGAAAACGACGACCATGGCTTTTAGAGGATGAGATCCAGTGAGATCCAAAATTATTTTAGAAAATCAAAGTATAGAACAGGTGTCTAGTTTCAAATATTTGGGCTGTGATGTTGGCTACAATGTGGAAAGAGATATTGACTCCAAAATAAATAAATTTCAGACGGTGTGTGGAACAATACAGAGAACATTCAAAAATAAAATTAGAAAAGAAACCAAGATAAAAATGTATAATGTTATGGCGGTTCCCACAATATTGTATGGATGTGAAACTTGGGCTCCAGTGAAAAGACAGAAGGATAGAATACAGACGGCAGAGATGTGGTTCCTAAGACAAGTAAAAGGATGCACAAGACTTGATAGAATAAGAAATGAGGATATAAGAGAAGAATTGAAAGTACAGCCTTTATTGGATAAAGTCACGAATTACAGACAGAAATGGATTGATCACATGGATGGAATGAGTAAGGAGAGATATCCATTGTTAGCAAGAAATTATCAAGCAAGAGAAGGCGTGATGTTGGAAGACCTAGAAGACATTGGGCTGATGCATTATGAAGTCGGAACGGGCAATTGCCTAATCCCTGGAGTGATGACGATGATGAAGATAACGATGGCCGATTGATTTTCGAGGACTGTAGGGCCCTAAGCATCCTGCCATTTGTTTTACAGGTGTGGAAAAACCCGAAAAAAAACTTCACCCAGGAGCTTCTCCTGACAGGGAATAGTAGTAGTAGTAGTAGTAGTAGTAGTAGTAGTAGTAGTAGGACTTTATTAGACAAAAAGTAAGATATTTACAATATTATTTACAAATATGGGTCGCACGGGCAGTAAGCCGTACGTGCTGTTGACAGTCCGTTACAATAAAGTAATAATTGGTACTAGTGTAAAAAAAAATAAACAACAAAAACAGCAATAACATTACAATTACATAAAGAAAACAGAATAATAATATTACAATTAAATAATAACACAATAGCATTATACACTAAAAACATTAACATTACAATTACATAAAGAAAACACAATAATATTACAATTAAGTAATAACACAATAGCATTATACACTAAAAAAACATTAACATTACAATTACATAAAGAAAACACATTTATATTACAATTAAATAATAACACAACAGCATTATACACTAATTAATTTATATATAATTGTTAAGAATTAATGGTATTGCATTTTGATAACATATATTTATTCAAGAATGAGTGTTGTCCTTATTTTTCGCGTTTGTCCAGAAATTTACCGAGGTTTATCCAATTTTCTGGATTTACCAATAATTCGTAGCATGCCAATCTTTCCCGATTTGAATTTAGAAATCTTTCCGGTAATAACTGACGTCTCCAATATTCTAAATCATTACATTTTCCTAATATATGTATCTCATCTTCAAAGTTCCCGCACATTGGACATATTCGCATATCGTGATCGTCGCTAATTTTTAGAAATTTCCATGCCCCTAGCCTAAACCAAGCAAGCCCTGATCTCTGTTTAAATCCTAGGTTGAGTATATACGATTCTTTTCCCCAGACGTGTTTTAGGTCTCTTTGTAAACACAGTGAGCGTTTTCCTGTACATTCGGCGAAAGTATCTTGTTGGTTTATATCTAAGTACATCCTCCTTATTTTTCTCCACAAGTTCTTGCGATTTTCAGTCCCTTTTTCCCATATCCAGCCCATCCCAATCTTTTGGAGTTCTCTCCTAACCTCGTCTGCCCAAAATTTAACATCTATGTTTTTAATTTGGTGGTCGTAACAAATTGCTCTAAGCATGACAGGGAATAGAAATCTGGCCCGCTGCATGACAAGGCAGCAGGCTATATATATCCATCCATCCATCCATCCATCCATCCATCCATCCATAGTAATTCTGCACGAGGGCAGGTCTTTTACTGCAATCATAGCATTTTCATGCTATGCTTTGCAGCTTCACTAGTTAATTATAGGTGAGGTAGATTACCGTTGCTTTCCGCACCGGTGAAGGATGAAGATGATAATGATGAGGATGATGATGGCCGGATGATTTTCGGCGACCGTAGTGCCTTAAAGCTTCTGACATTTATTTTACAGGTAAGAAAAATTCCGAAAAAACCTCACCAAGGAGCCTGTCCCGACTGGGAATATAACTCTGCCCCGCTGCGTGACAAGGTTATAATGCTTGTCTTTCGATCCTAGTTTCGCGGGGTGAAACTGTTTTTTATCGATGAATATGCCATCATCATCATCATCATCATCATCATCACCATCATGAATTTATTAAGGTCGTTTGAGCCTATTCTCATGAGACTTTATGATCTGTTTGGTGAGTCTATCTTAATTTTGGTCTTCCTTTATCTAGACGTCCCTTAGGTTGACACTGCAGTGGTAATTTAGATAAGTGAGATGGGTCCATTCTTTGGACATTCTGTAACCTTTGATAATTCTGAATTTCTACCACTATATTTTTAAGTTTTAATTTATCGCGTAAATCTGTGTTTATTTGCTTGTCCATATTTGTCAAAAATAAGAGTGGACACAAAAATCTCATCTGTGCTTTTAAATCTGATTTTTAGAATTTAGTATCCAATTTTCGCTGCTACATTTCTGTCCTGATTTTGTAGTTACATTGTGCAATATTAATTTGTTTGTGGTTGTTTATCTAAATTTATTTTTATGACTACATTTATTGCATTGAATTTCTGTGATTTTATATCTGTGTCATTTCTTATATCAGATATTATGCGACCAAAGTAATTAATTCAAAAACTTGTGCTATGATTTTTGCATCTAATTCTATTTTAACTCTTCGTAAGTGTTTTCGTCACATACCCATCGATTTATTTTTCCGAAAGAAATTTTCAAATAGAACTGTTTGACTATCGATATATTATTTAATTGATGTGCTTCCATTTATAATTCATCCTATGAGGTTGCAAACAGTTCTAAATCGTCTGCTTAGAAAAGTGTTTGTAAACTTTCAGTTATGGACGTAAATATCGTTATTATGGCTTCCTTCGGAAAGAAAGTTATGGTTTCATATCGGTGACATACAGCACACAAAATAAACTCAAGCTTTAAATAAGAGGCTTCAAGCTCCAATTTGAATTGTGACGTCAACTATCTGAAACGTTAAAGAGCATTGTTAAGTAAGAGTACTACCTATCTAACTACCTATCTAAGATGGAAGAGGGAAGATACAAACACTTTGGATATTAATATCATAATGTGCATTGGTCATCAAATAAAGTATTTCAAAATTTAATCATCATCAGCCATACACGTAGTATCGGCAGCGGTCATCTAATGGTTATGTTTCTTACGTCGGTCCCGAGGGTCGGGGTTCAAACCTGCTAGTGACGATTTATTTTTTAAGATGGAAAAGATCCAAGGAAAAAATCCTTCGCGAGAGACTTTATTTCGTGGATTCACAGTCCGGATATTTTCAGGAACGTAAAATAAACTTATGTATGAATAAAGAAGTATCTAAGTAAAATATTTATTTCACATTCCATGTAATTTTCAATTGCCTACTACATGTCTCATTGGGTCGGTATGCTAACCACATGTCATTTATAACATCTATAGGGAAAAAGTGTACCTAAATTTGTCTGGTTAAAAAGTTCCCACTACAGATGCACCCATTTCCCCGCAGAGGTATGAACGGAGATCAATTTATCATCAATCATTACATCTTGTACACCTACAAGTATTGTTATGGTCCATAACATTTTCAGCCCATCTCTTTACTGGATGTCTAATTGATATCTTGCTTTTTGACTAACTAATTCACTGGCACTATCGACTCCATAGGTACACAGTCTCGAGTATATAAGAAATGAGTCAATCAACAGACGTGCCTAAGGGACAGGCGACCTCTGTCCCCATTCTGAACATCATAGATGTCTATATAGCTGGGCGTAAGTGAGGTTAGTTTTCAATACTTACAAAAAGGTTCTCAGTAGTGTTGGAAATTAAACTAACTTTGTTTTATTATTATTGATTTCGTACATCTCAATGATGGATAAATCATATTTGAAGAGAAAAATTATACGCTCAGACCGGGACTTGAACCCGGGACCCTTGGTTCTCTAGACCAAGTGCTCTACCAACTGAGCTACCTGAGCAAGTACCGATCTAAACGCAAATCTTTCTCTATATACATTGTAATTCCCGTCCACCAAATGCTATGAAGCCATGCTTCTATCTTGCAAATGGCGGCTCCTTTATTAAGAAGACATATTTGGGAATTATACATTACAGCCAGTACGGCTTTTTCCATGTTATTATTATTGATTTCGCACATCTCAATGATGGATAAATCATATTTGAAGAGAAAAATTATACGCTCAGACCGGGACTTGAACCCGGGACCCTTGGTTCTCTAGACCAAGTGCTCTACCAACTGAGCTACCTGAGCAAGTACCGATCTAAACGCAAATCTTTCTCTATATACATTGTAATTCCCGTCCACCAAATGCTGTGAAGCCATGCTTCTATCTTGCAAATGGCGGCTCCTTTATTAAGAAGACATATTTGGGAATTTTACATTACAGCCAGTACGGCTTTTTCCAAGTTATTATTATTGATTTCGCACATCTCAATGATGGATAAATCATATTTGAAGAGAAAAATTATACGCTGAGACCGGGACTTGAACCCGGGACCCTTGGTTCTCTAGACCAAGTGCTCTACCAACTGAGCTACCTGAGCAAGTACCGATCTAAACGCAAATCTTTCTCTATATACATTGTAATTCCCGTCCACCAAATGCTATGAAGCCATGCTTCTATCTTGCAAATGGCGGCTCCTTTATTAAGAAGACATATTTGGGAATTATACATTACAGCCAGTACGGCTTTTTCCATGTTATTATTATTGATTTCGCACATCTCAATGATGGATAAATCATATTTGAAGAGAAAAATTATACGCTCAGACCGGGACTTGAACCCGGGACCCTTGGTTCTCTAGACCAAGTGCTCTACCAACTGAGCTACCTGAGCAAGTACCGATCTAAACGCAAATCTTTCTCTATATACATTGTAATTCCCGTCCACCAAATGCTATGAAGCCATGCTTCTATCTTGCAAATGGCGGCTCCTTTATTCCGATTGAGGGTCTTTCCACTTTTCAGCGGTTGCCCTTTTACCAGCCGGCTGCTGGCCCTTCACATCCACATGTGTCAATCACGGAGGTAGATGATCAACAGCCAGTGTAGGGGTGACATGTGGTTAGCATGTCGAGTCCCCCAGCCGTTATAGCTGGTTCCTCAACCTGGAGTCGCTACTTATTGTAGCTACCCAATTGCCTCACGATGCTGGGTGGGCACCGGTCCCATACTGGCCGAAATACCATGAGAAAATTTCTTCCCCCATGGAGACTCGAACCAGCGCAAGTCCCATAGCTCTGCGCCAAGGCTTCCTACCTTAACCGCTCGGCTACGGCGCGGGACGGCTCCTTTATAAAGAAGACATATTTGGGAATTATACATTACAGCCAGTACGGCTTTTTCCATGTTATTATTATTGATTTCGTACATCTCAATGATGGATAAATCATATTTGAAGAGAAAAATTATACGCTCAGACCGGGACTTGAACCCGGGACCCTTGGTTTTCTAGACCAAGTGCTCTACCAACTGAGCTACCTGAGCAAGTACCGATCTAAACGCAAATCTTTCTCTATATACATTGTAATTCCCGTCCACCAAATGCTATGAAGCCATGCTTCTATCTTGCAAATGGCGGCTCCTTTATTAAGAAGACATATTTGGGAATTATACATTACAGCCAGTACGGCTTTTTCCATGTTATTATTATTGATTTCGTACATCTCAATGATGGATAAATCATATTTGAAGTGAAAAATTATACGCTCAGACCGGGACTTGAACCCGGGACCCTTGGTTCTCGGGAATTACAATGTATATAGAGAAAGATTTGCGTTTAGATCGGTACTTGCTCAGGTAGCTCAGTAGGTAGAGCACTTGGTCTAGAGAACCAAGGGTCCCGGGTTCAAGTCCCGGTCTGAGCGTATAATTTTTCTCTTCAAATACCTTTGTTTTGTTTCTTAACAAAGTTAAGCCATCATCTTTATAATACTTATATAAATAATTATACGTGTTGCCTAGGACCAATAAAGTCAACACTAATAAAATTCATGATAAAATTCCGTTAACATATTAGTCATACAATTACAATTATATTGTAAAATTATAAACTTGTTATCTATTAGGTCCTCAACTTTGTAAACAATTAATTCTCTGTAGGCCATTCGGGACTAGTCCCATCATCAGCAGAAGGAGCAGGATATAGGTATGTATCTACTGACCCTGAATGCAATACTGGTATAATTCAGGATCAGAAGATACAGATCTATCTCCTGCCCCTTCTGCTGATGGTAGGATTAATCCCTAAAGATCTACAGAGAATTAATAGTTTACAAAGTTGAGGAGACAGACCAATTAGGTAACAGTTTTTATAATATAATACAGTGTGATTATAAAGTCTCAGTACATTTTACAGAAATCGCTTACATATCGTATTTCTGTTACAGCCATTCGAAAGATACAAATATGTTCACCATTGAAGAGCGGATAGAGATTGTTGCTGCGCGTTTAAGAGGCCAGTCGTACGAGGAAGTTAGAGACAGATTCCAAAGGAAACCATCACGGGAGACGTGTATCTTGGAATCTTGGATATGTTGTAACTTTTCTTACAGCCACAGTTAAAGCAAGATGGTATCATTGATACAGTGGTGTTGCAACAAGATGGAGCACTACCACACTTTGTTCTGGCTATACGCGGGTGTCTCAATGACAGTTTTCCCAACAGGTGGATTGGAAGGGCATCTCCTCGTATCTGGGCACCTCGTTCGCCAGACCTCGCACCACTGGACTTTCTTGCTTGGGGGATCATCAAGCAACTGGTGTACAGAAACAAGTTTCCTAATCTGCAAGTGCTGAAAGAACGCATACGCTAAGCGAGTGAAATGATTACAGAGGATATGTTGGTGCATATTTTCCGGGCGACGGTGCGTTGTTGGGAAACACGTTTTGAGATTGATGGAGGTCATGTTGAACATTAACTTGATAGTAGAAACTGCCTTATAAGATTTGTTTTATTTGCGCTACGTTATCCACAAAATGTACTGGGACTTTATAATCACACTGTATTATAATTCTAATTTTAAAAGTAAAATATATTAAGATGTAGTTATTATACGCTAGCTTTCGTTAATTATTTATTTTATTGTTAATAAACTTAAGATTCGTTAAATTTGTATTGTCAATATTTTCTTCTTCTTTCATAGCACTAAAGTTCTTTCAGTTTGATCTTGGCTTTCTTTAAGAGAAATGCCCAATCTTATCTAACAATTGCCGTACTTCTCCTCCTCTTAACTCTCATCAATCTCAAGTCCTCCTCCATATCATCCATCCAAAGTAATCTTGCTCTCGCTCTCTACCTCCTTCCTTCTAGTTTCTTATCCAAAATGTTTTCATCTATTCTTGGATTTTCCATTCTCAGAAATATGACACATCCTTTCCAATCTACGCATCTGTACAGTAGTTACTATATATAACGAGTTAAATAACCTATATAACTCGTGGTTATTTTAATTCTCCAAAGTTCATCCTCACATGTTGGTCCATATATCTTTCTGAAAATCTTCCGCTCCCAATTCCGGAAACGTCCTTACATTTTACTGGTTATAGCCCGCGATTTAGATCCATACAGATTCATATCATCATCTTATAAAGTTGAATTTTGTGAAATATACATTTTCCATAATATGTTTTGAAATGCAGAACAGGAATTATTTCCAGCATTTATTCTTGATATTATTTCAATTTCTATATAATTTAGATTACTCACTTGTGTAGGCAAATAAGCTATTTAAAACAATTAACCTTATATTTTCGTCCATTTATAATAACCTCTTCATTTTGTTTTAAAATTTATTTTTTATTATTCTTATATGCAATCTTTTTGTATATTCAATTATTGACCACGTCTCTGCTATACTATTCTCTGGGCAAAGTCCTTGTCTTGATAAGTCTTTTTATGTTTTGAAACCCGCTTCCTCATATGCTTGCCCATTTAATAAATAGTACATAAATTTGTTGAGGAGACTGAACAATATTAAAGCAGGATTTTAATATTACGTAAATAATAATGTTAAAGTTAATAGAGAATTTTGTATTTTAAGAATCATTTTATATTTAAATATAACTTTAAATAAAAATCTAAATATTCCATCGTTATTTAACATTCACAGGGAAAAAACACTATGAGGTTTAATTTAAGAATTAAATTAATATTTTTATTACCTCATATTACATCCTTTTCCTTCTAGACTGCAGTTTCGGAGCTTATCTCCATCATCAGTAGCCTCTAGTCGACCGTTGAAATGTCGTTTCTTGGCGCTTTTCTTCTTCCTTCAATCGGTGGACTGATGGACCTTTGGATCAGGTCAAAATTTGCGGGAGTTACGAAATTCATAAGTTTATCTTTCTTGTTCTTTTTTTTTTTTTTGGATGTGGATTTTTTCCCAGACGGTGAGTTCTTTCGGTGTGTTTGATTAGGTTAGCTTTTGTATAGATTAAATGTTTTACAGACCAGGCATGGGCTGCTAGAACTGAATTGTCCACTTCACCCTTCTTTACATTTCTGAGATGTTCTTTCAATCTAGTTTTTAAATTTCTTTTTGTTTTCCCTATATAAACTTTGTCACAATCCTTACATTTGATCTGATCTATCCCTAATTTGTATTTTTCTTCATTTTTTTCATTTTTGTTGGTTTTAATTATCTTGTTTAGCCTGTATTCATTCTTCGAAGCCAAACGAATGTTAAACTTTTTAAAAATGTTATGGAACTTGTGTTTTAAAGGATGGTAAGTGAAGTTTTGAATATTATGTTCTCTTCTGTTTGTTTCTAAGTGTGCTTTGATTGATTAATTTTTGCCGTTTGAACTTGTTTTATTTCCTTGTGTACCATGTTTTCTTCATAACCATTTTCTATTGCTACTTTAATTATTAATTCTTTTTCTTTTTCATATTTTTCTCTGCTCAGGGCTACATTCACCAATCTGTGTGTTAAACTATTGAATACAGCATCTTTGTGAGCGAAATGGTTGAATCCTGATGCCTTGATGTAGTTATCTCCATGTGTGTTCTTTCTATATATTCCAAATTCTATCTTGTTTTCTTCGTTTCTTGTTAGATTTAGATCCAAAAATGAAATTTGTCTCTCAGTTTCGGTGTACATAGTAAATTTTACTGAATTGCCCTGAATGTTCAGGAGTTTTAAGGCATCTTCTATTTTTTTATGATTTATAATCGCTATTATATCGTCAACATATCCATTGTTAGTTATTGTCAAAAAAAAATCTTAATAACAATAAACATATTACGCTACATAAAGATGTTTTATAAATTCTTTTAATTTATTGTTGTCACAATTCTAAAAAGAAACTTTAAAAATAAAATCAGAATATCTTTATACTCTCATAAATGAAAGTAAATAATTTGTGATTGGAATTAAAAACACTTACCTTTCTTATATGACCAATCGGATTTAACCTTATATTTTATATAATTATTAACCAATATAAATTTAAAACATAATTTCATGTGACGTAATAATGAATTTAATATTAAAACATGATAAATTTATTCGTTCTGTATCAGCTTTAGTTCTGAATGGAAGCAAGAATAGCTCTTCTGATAAAATGTTACAATTTCTCCGATTCTAGGGTTGATAAAAGTAAATGTATACACTTACAATGAAAATAATCATTGATGAGAATAAGAAGAATATATTTTAAATATTTGGAGAAGAATATTATCATAAGTAATCCCACGAGTGTTTTCCAAATTATCGATAAATTCACGATTTCACGAAGTGACTAGTGAATTTATTTAGAGAATTTGGAAATCAAGAGTGGCATATGTTAGGACTATTTAAAGAATAAAATTAAGTCGTTTACTCACAAATCATTATTTAAATATAGTTAATTAAAATATTTATATATTTAATGTAAACGGTGATGTTTGAAAACAAATGTGAAACGTTTATTATGTTTCATTTTTTCATCACTGCAATCGGATCATATTACTTATTGCCAAAGGTTCGCAATATTGTAAAAATGCAGCTTAGTGGAGAAAAAATTAAACACATCAAACTGTTTATGACCAACATTATAGGTTGTTAATTAATTTCTGATGTCCTATGATGTAAAGATGTCAATTATATTTTCTCGAACGTTATTACCTGGGAAATAATACGTTTAAGAAAGTGTAAATAGTGGTTTCTTTTTTTGTGGTATAATCAATTGCTACAAATGTTTTTGTATTATATCCCGCAAGCAGAATCTGGTTACAATCGTGGACTATATACACAATCTGGGAGTCACTTGCATACTATGATTCTTATGTCTTAATATATAGATTGTTATATTCAACGTATTTCTTAGAAAGTCAGTCAGTACAAAATAATGCTCTGGTCAATTCAGAATGTTAAAAAGGAGATGCTTGATTTTAATGTGATAAAATTAAATTGATGAAATTGAGGTGAAAATGCTGTGATTGGTTGCAAATCAAAATTCATTCGAAATGTGATTGGTCATGGACTCCCGTTTGGGGCATGAATCTACTTGATCTTCATGGTACTCAGGACTTGGAATAAATCTGAATTATTTCTTCGACAAACACATTTTTTATAAAGCGTCTCCTGTATACCAACTCTGACCCCTGAAAAAATAATCCATGTCTACCGCAATTTACCTAAATTAATCATGATCCAAACCTATTCCCAACAAGAAATCCTCGCGGGACACAAATCCTTCATCAATATCCATTATCCAGAATATTGTTGGTAAGCAGTTCAAAACGCTCATTCCATATAAAGTATTCTCGGACCAACGGAACTGAATCCTTATAGCGCTGGTATCGTTCTTAGAAAAGTACACGTTAATACTCACACCGTTTCACAGCACTCTCCTCCCACTACGTCAAACAGCAGTCACAGTAACTTATCGAGTAGAGATGTTGCAAAAATTCCTCCAGTGTCATGGCTCTTGAATTTTGAATGATGCAAGGTTGGAGTCGAGTTGACAACACTGGAGTGCAAGTGCAAGAGATATATAGAAAAGAGAGACACATATGTAGGAATGCAGGGAGGGAAATTATTTGCCGAGGCAGATTAGGAAGTAGGGTTTAATTCGCATATCTTACGGGGGCACAGATACGTTGGATAGACAATAGTTATGGTTTATCAATGGGAATTCGTTTAGCGTCTAAAATAGAAAATGTTTATAGCATTATTCCATATAAGTAATCCAATAAGCCACTTAGCATTAATTGATATGGAGGAGCTAATCTCGACAACAGACAGTAGTGCCAATCACGTTTGAAAATCCAATATTTATAACATATGCCAACTGAATTCTAACGTCAACAGTTTTGTTATTTGTATAATGGAATGTAAGTTGACAAACCAAACCATAACCACATCAAGGAGAGAGCTTCCCTTTGTAACACTGTGCCGGGCTGGATTATTATCGATAAATCAGCTCAGTGTATTGCCACCATTTAATATAGGGTAAAGCTACCATACATAATTTCGTAGTAAATCTAATATACGAAAGAGAAAGTTTTTTTTTAATTATGTGCACTGATTAAAAATAATATCAACAATGCTTTGTATGAATTGTATTGCAGGTTGAAAAAACACAAAAATTCCACTCAATCAATTTCAAATGAATAGAATTTTTATGAATCGTAATGTGAATAAAAAAAACTTCTCTAAAACACGTTTCACAAAAATGGTATTCGCATAACGTGTATTGTAATCGAAAAAAAACATCAAAACTTCTCTAGAACATATTTCAAAAGAAGTATTTTTATAAATTGTTTTGTGAGACCAAAAACGCCAAAACTCCATTAGAATATATTTGAGAAAAATGACTTTTCTATGAATTGTATTGTGAATAAAAAAAATCAATAAAACTGCATTAGAATATGTTTCAGAATAAGAGCCATCATCATCCTAGAACATTCGCGAATTTAGGTCATTTGTTGACCTGTTTCGGCCTCAAGAGAAACACCATCCAGAAATCTTTTGAGTGGTCGTCCTGGTCTTCTTCCTGCAAGTTGACATCTTAACATTTGTTTCGGTATCCTGTGATCTTCCACTCGATGAACATGTTGCATCCATCTTGATTTATGATCAGAAATTTTGTTTTCTAAAGTTTCCATGTGTAATTCTTCTAAGATGCCTTCATTTTTTTTGTGATCTAGTAGTGTGTATCCTTCAGTCCTCCGAAGGTATCTCATTTCAGCAGATCTAAATCTTCGTATATCCTTCTGTTACAACGGCTATACTTCGCTATCATACAAAAGAGTTGGAAGAGCCAGTGTTTTTTACACTTTTAGTCTTGCATGTTTTTTGGGCTAACTGTGGCTTGAAGATAGAATTTATTAACCCTAAAATTCTTAAATATTTAGATATTTTTGCATTTTCATCCTTTTCTTCCTGATATGAGATATTCCATCCTAGATAAGTAAAACTATTCACCTTCTCCAAAATGTTGTTGTCAAGTACAATTTTACTTCTGACAGGATCTACACCTTGAAATGCAATAATTTTCGTTTTCTCTGTAGATATCTCCAATCCATATTATTCTGTAATATTCTTAAGTTCATACAGATCTTTCTGGAGATTATCTTCTGAATTTGCAATTATTATTTGGTCATCTGCAAATAATAGGGTGTTTAATTTTGTATTTTCTGATATTCTTATTTCAAATTTATGTTTCTTGTTCCAGCAACATATTACTTCGTTGATATAAATCGCAAATAGTGTTGAGGACAGGGGGCAGCCTTGTCTTACACCACGATTTATAATTCCTTCTTCAGAAAATTTGTTATTTAATTTAATCTTGATGATGTAGTCTTTACAAATATTTTGTATGTTCTGCAGAAGTAAATTTGGTATATTTCTGTCTTCCAACATATTGAAGAGTTTTGATCTCTTGAATGTTTCGAATGCTTTTTCAAAATCTATGAAAGCAAAATGTGTTTCTAAGTTGAATTCTCTCCTTTTTCCAAGCAATAGTTTAACAGAAAATGCTGAATTAATACAATTTCGTCCTTTCCTAAATCCATTTTGACATTCCATAAGACGTTTTTTGCTGAAACTTTTTTATATTCTATTTAAATGTTTGCATAGATTTTGTAGCATGTGTTTAACAAACTGATTCCCCTATAGTTGTCCATTTTCCTCTTGTCTCCTTTCTTGAACAGGGGTATAACAATACTTGTCTTCCATTCTTGTGGTATATCTGCATTTTTGAATAAATCAGAATAAAAGTATTTTTACGAATTGTATTGCGAGTTAAAAAAAACTCCACCTTTACATGATTCAGAAGAAATATTCATATATTAATCATATTGTGAGTCAAAATCAATGAAATTGCAGTAACTAATTCACTGGCACTATCGAACTCGGGATGGTTCATAATCGCACTGGCATTGTGCTCTCTATACATCCCTATCCTAAATTGTTTTCCAATCACTTGGTGTACAATTAATCTTACTCAAATCATGGTTATTATTATTCTCTCATCTCATTTTTGGCCCACCTACTGGGCGCCTTCACGCTGGTTTCCTTACATGAAGTTTCCATGCCCTTCTTTCATACCCCATTTATGCCACATGTCCTTTCCATCACACTCTACTAGACATGAAAATCTTATTACATGTTTCCCTTAACAATCATGTAATTTACTGTTATGTCTTTTCCATTGACCTGTCTGTACGCCTCTTTTTGATCCAATAATTTTCATAAGAACTTTATTATCAAATACTAGTAATATTTACTCCCTAAAGTTGGAACATGCTTCGCATTCATATAATACAACTGGAAGAATAATAATTTCATTCATTTTTGGTTCAATATTTTTAGAGATGTTCGGATATCAATAGTCAATACAGATATCTTACAAAATAATTTTCTGATTTAAATACATATATAATGGAGTTTTAATGATGTATAAAAACTAAAACGCTGCCAGGTATTTATTTTTGGACTAACAATACAATGTATTATTGACAATACTGTTGTGTTCCTCAATTTTATTTATAACGATTAGTACATTTGCAAGATTACACAAAACAACCCTAGCCGTTACCAAAATAGTCAAGCAATTTGCAATAAAACTGAAGCAAGTTTGCACATACAGTTCGATCAGTATAGCACTGGACAGCAGACGCGAGGATTTCACTATACACTGCTGACGCACTCGCTGCGGGGAACGGACAGCGTAGGATCGCGGTGATACAACCACACACATTTTCATAGCTATTTTACAAATTGTCGTGTATACCAACTTTTTTGAAGAAGGTGCTGGAACTGTTCACTTTCTTTGTCCATACATTTTTTGACACCTCTTCACAAAATTTGTTGTACAGATTATGGACTGTTGAACGTAACGGATTTTTTACACCCGGGAATCTAGCTTCAAAAAATCTTCGTACTTGGCTGGCAGACTGAGTAACAAATATTGATCATAAATACATACATGTTGTTCAGTAGAAACCTTATTAGCCTTTATACAGTTTACACTTTACACTAATACACACGTCATTCAGTTTACACTTATACTCGCCTGTTTCATAAGATACAAATTTAAAAATTGAAATAACTTATACACACGCCATACAGGACCCAAGAAAAAGCGAGCCAGCACCTTAACCACTCGAAGCATACAATCTGACTGCGATCGTGAATGCGTGGGATATTGCTGAATCTGCGCACATTTCGAGGCCCGTGTCTGAACGTGTAAGCCTTCGTCACCGCACAGTACAAACCGCGCGTCTGCTGTCCAATGCTATACTGATCACACTGTACTTAGTAAATAAAATGTAGTATAAAACATAGAAAAGGAGAAATATAATACAATATTAACTTCTTTTAAATACGAAGAAATAATGCTTCTTATTTAAAATAAATAACATAATAGAAATTACAATGCACGTCAAATTACATTTATATAATATGAAATCAAAATAATCTTCAAAATATGGTAAATAAACAGGGAAACTCCTTACAATAATTCTCAAAACCATCAGCAGCTCGGATATAAACTTTAGGACCATAATACGGAATAAACAAGTAAAACATCTAAATTCAAACATACATTAAAAACTACACTTACAAGAATCTGTAGACATAGTTTAAAACATTCCTAGAACCCAGGAAACAGGTTTATCGAAATTTCTCATCGACAATAGATAATGGACATTGAAGTAGGGTTACAGGAGGACCAAGACAACTTAAGATTTAATCAAATCATCTCACACCTAAGTACAGAAAACTTAAATTGTCCATGACGATAAACACGATAGAAAGAAAACTTTAACATTACAACAATATCTCCTCCTTTTGGAAAACAAATCTACCTCCGTTTGGAAATATAGTCATATAAATACAACGGAGAGACGACAGATAAAATAATTGTAGAGATGGATAAAAACTTTGCCAGTGTTTATGGAGAAATATTCACTGATTTCAATAACACAATTGATCGGAATAATCCTGGTGAACTATTGATTACCAAACTTGCCACTAATTTCCAAGTTCGAGGATTCAAATCCGACTGAAGTCAATGGAGTTTAAAGGCGTAAAAATCATCAACCTTCCTTCTGGAAGAAAGTAAGCAGTGGTTACCGAGTCGTGCATTAACGGGATTTAAATAATCTGATGCCTGAAATCAGAGTCAATACTAGTAAAATATTTTAACAAAGTTGAGGACGACGGCACCTACCAACAGGAACAATTTAATTTTTAACTTTCATCATATGAAATCAGAGGATTTTCAGCAATACTTCCCAACCCTTTCTACACAGACTTGAATTACCAGGATATGGCTTGAGCTATAAAAAGCTTCGTTAAATATATTAGTAATCAACTGCATTATCTGATTGAAGTAAAGAATTGTATTCAATATGAGAAATGATTTAAAGTATTTGATTGTATATTAAGTTATCTATTTGAGTCTAGGTAAGAAATTAAACATTTTATAATAATTTTGTAAGTCCCCTATAAACAAGGAATTAAATCATGTTAAAATAATAAATCAATATTAGTATTAATACATTTTTTAACCTTTAATCTGGAATATTTAAATAATCCTGATATTTTAAAACAGTGTGAACAATATATGCAGACAAGAAAATATTGAGTACCGCTGAATTACATATTTGGTCAAAAAGGAAGTCAAGATGATAATATAAAGAATATAAAAAATTGTCTAAAGAATATAAAAAATTGTCTAAAGAATATAAAAAAGTGGTATATAATACGAATAGAGGTTGGAAAGTTTATCAGAGAAAAAATGCAATGGAAGGAAGGAAAGAAGGAAGGAAGGAAGGAAGGAAGGAAGGAAGGAAGGAAGGAAGGAAGGAAGGAAGGAAGGAAGGAACTCCAAATGAAGATATGAATAACTAATTTTTTATTAACATTAACTTATGACTAATTGATCCAATTCAACAGATGGAGTGAGAATACGACATGGAAATGAAAGGCTGCGATTTGATGCATTGCATATGGAAAAATGGAAAAGAAAAAAGTTGCATGAAAATTACGTATCTTCGTTCAGTCGAAAAAAACTACAGCACTAGAGAAACTTTTAAAAAACAGTATTTTTTGTTACTCACCAGAAAGAAGTGGGGATTATTCTCCGACCTGTAAATAACAGAAAAAACTAATAACAATTACTAGCTTATTTACAGTGATTGACTGTCACAGCTATATTCACACTGCTCTAAATAATAGAGGAACACATGGTTTAAATCGACATCCTAAAATAAATATACCAGGGTTGGGACATAAGTCATGGCAACTATTCTTTTGTGAGAATTTGAGCGTGAGTGAAAAATCTAAGGTATACATATGAAAAAACCAAGGCATAAACGAAATTTAAGGATTTCAACAATACGCCAACATTTTGATCCTCATGTTTATTAAGGTAACTGTCATATCAATACAGTTTTCAAGTTCCAGAATCAATACATCACACCTTTTTATTTATTTCCACTCTCATTTTTTTACTCTCTTCCTCATTCACTAATTCACTCTCTCTCATTCTACAGGCCGTTAAAGTAGCCTCCTGTAACGTTCACAACGGGGCTGTATAATAGCCTAATATTTTTAGGGAAAATTAATAAATGGTTACTGTATAATAATTTAAAAACTTTTTTATATATGGTTCATTGTTACTGTAATTATATTGTTCTACCCGCTGCCAACGATCTGGGAGGTGCCGAATACCATCTGCTTCACCATTTTCTTCACCATGTGTGAATATGATCATCTGTTGTTGAACAGCATTTGTAAAATCTATTCGTGTCCCAAACCGTAAAAAAAGAGAGTGAAAAAATAATAATGTGTCATGTAATGATTCTGGAACATACAAATTGCATTTATATGACAATTACCTTAATAAACACGAGGAGCAAAACGTTGGTGTGTTGGTAAATTCCTTAAATTTCGTTTATCCCTTGTTCTGTCATATGTATATTTTAGATTTTTCACCCACGCTCAAATTCTCGTAAATAACGGGAAAAAAATCAATTATCCTATTTACAGTGATTGCTAGTTAAGGCTATAATCACACTGATCTAAATAAATAATGATCAATGTAACTTTTGAGTAAACATTTATGAATTTAAGCATTATTTAAATTCAAATTGAAGATCAACTAGGATTCATTACAATCTCATTGAATAAAATTGTGAAATTTCAAGAAATTCTGAAACTAAAATGAGAGCCTAATGATTTAATTTTTGTAAACAAGTTTTAATAGCCAATATTAATAATTCAACGAAGGTCGATAACCATAAAACTGCTTCCTTCTCCTGATGATGGACTAGTCCCGAAAGGCCTACAGCTTTTTAATAATCTGAGAATTTCATTGACGGACCTTAATGGTACGAAGTTCTATAATATAATTTTAATAAGTTTTAAGACATCTGAAGTAGACAAATACGAGCATTTTGTGTTCTCTATATGTAAAAATAACAACAGGAGTGGTTATTTCTGATTAGTCTGTAAGACGTAGTACGAAATGTGATGGATGATAATTTTTAATTCTGTTTTAAGACTCTTCTCTTCAGATCAGCATAAGGAAGCCCGGCAGAGATTTACTTGGAATCGTATCAAATGACAGCTCTGTCAATGAAATATTGTTGTCTTCACAAACGAATCAAGATTTCGTTTAGCGGGTTGCGATGTCTGTGAACCGTTAGTGAGCATGCCAAATTTGGAGGCGGTTCGATTATGGTTTGCTACAGAGTCTCCGACAGAGTTTGTCATTGTCCTAATTTGCTCCTAATGTATGATGAAGGTAGATCTAATACAAAATGGAATTTCAAGTATGTCCTACAAGAATCCCAAATTTGGATGATGAAGCTTTTTAAAGACTAATGAGGGAAATTTTGAGGAAGTGGCTGAATTCAATTACCTAGGAACAATAATCACAAATAGGAATGAGATGCACAAAGAAATTAAACATAGGCTCAATTCCGGAAATGCGTGCTATTATGCATTGCAGAGACTCTTGATGTCCCAACTCCTTTCAAAAAACGTTAAACTGAAAATATATAAAATTATTATTCTACTAGTTATATTATATGGGTGCGAAACATTGACTCTTACTTTAAGGGAGGAAAGGAGATTACGAGTATTTGAGAACAAAGTTCTTAGGAAACTTTTTGGACCAAAGAGAGATGAACAGACAAGTGAATAGAGAAAACTGCATGGCAGTGAATTACATGGTATTTATAGGAAGCCAGATACAATTAGAACAGTTAAGTCTCGTAGACTGCGATGGGCAGGTCATGTGGCACGAAAGGGGAATGAAAGGCGTATATGGAAGCTTCTTGTAGGAAAACCAGATGGAAAACGTCCAGTTGCTAGACCAAGAATGAGGGGAGAAAATAACATTAACTATGATATCAGGGAAGTAAAGTTTACAGGGAAACATTGGAAAACATTGGCTCAGGATAGGGATGTATGAAGAGCTTATGTCCGCTCGGCCATGAACCTAGGGGTTCGATAGTGCCAGTGAGTTAGTTAGTTAGAAGTTTTTTAATTACAAATATGTCCTGCAAGAATCCCAAATTTGGATGATCGACTAATTAGACGTAAGAAGCAGGATTATTTATCATTTCATCCTGAAATTTGTATTCGAGTTGTTGCTGGTTTTTGTCAATTATTTTAAGTCATTGACCACTAATTTTGGTTTTAGCATTTCTTGAAATTTAACCACTTTATGCAGAGAGATTGTAACGAATCCTAGTGGATCTTCAATTTGATTTTAAACAATACTTCAACTCAAAAACGTTTACTCAAAAGTTGTATTTATCCATTATTTATTATTTACTACAGAGTCTCTGACAGAGCTTGTCATTGTCCTAATTTGCTCCTAATGTATGATGAATCTAGATCTCATACAAAATAGAGTCCTAATGCCCTAATCCCAAGTTTGGATGATCGTCTAACCTGCATACAAACCAGATCTCAATCGAATCGAACATTTATGGAATAAGATGGAAATATTTGTTGAGGATCCAGTGTGCCACAGAATCTGGGGATAACTCAGAAATGCACTCGCCAATGAATAAGAGTGGATTCAACGAATGCCTTTTTGGAGGCTGGTGTGAACTATGCCACATAGGGTTTAATGAACCAAGAATACGGAGGACACACGAATTATTGTGTGCTGAAAAAAACCATGGAAACATTGATTAGGAATTTGTATTTTAACTTTCTAGTTTCCAAATCTCTCCTTCTTTGAGGTTTATAATCAAGGATTCTTCTAAGAATACGAATTTAGGCCGTTCTTTCTAGGTGTTCAATCCACTGACCTTTATAATGATGAATCTTTTCCTCCAATGATATCCCATTTAATTCTTTTCTTATATCCTCATATTTAAATTTTTCTAACCTAGCGCTACAATATTATTGTTAATATTATTACAACCCTTAACTAATCTAAAAAAAAACTCACTTTCACTACGGAAATGTTGGTTGGAGAATATGTGAAGCCAAAATATTCTTAAGATCCTAATAACTGGAAGAAGAAGAAGAAGAAGAAGACTTTCTAGTTAGTATTTTTAACGATGTAACAGAAACATTTATTTGAATGCCTACACTGATCTTATAATAATTTAATGCACAAAAGTTGAAAGATATAGAAAACAAAGTAAATAAATTTCAGGCTATTTGTGGAACCATAAAAAGAACCTTAGGTCGGAAAACAAGGAAAGATACGAAACTTAAATTATATAAAACAATGGCTGTTCCTTTGTTGTTGTATGGAAGTGAAAATTGGATAATGAAATCAAGGGATATAAGCAGGATACAGACTGCGGAAATGCTGTTTTTACGTAATGTGAAAGGATGCACAAGAGCGAATAGAATATGGAATGAAACTATACGAGAAGAATTAAATATATATAAAATTGAAAATAAAATCAGCGAAAATAATAAGAAATGGACAGAACACTTAATGAGAATGAACAACGAAAGAATACCAAAAAGAACCTTCCTGTATAATCCCAGAGGAACAAGAGATGTTGGCCGACCACGCAGAAGATGGACTCCACTTTTAACTTCGCCGGAACAGGCTGCATAGCCTAAACCTTGTAGTAGAAGAAGAAGAAGAATAAAGTTGACTTTAATATGTTTTTGTTTAAAAAGTTTGAAACATGGATATAAATGCAGGTTCCTTTTTTATCAGTGTTTAAAGAGTGGCCACAGTGACTTAAGGCTTTATTTGTAACTATAAATCTTGGGGTTACAGATAACGCTTCGAAAAAAAATGCGTTCTGCAACAGATAGCAGAAATTCAGTAAAAACATCCAGTGTAATGGGTTTTAAAATAAATTTGACATATAAAAATTGTATCCTTTTCATCTCCTCAAATGTATATTTTCTTTTTTATATTAGCAGCAATGCAAGTATAAACGTTCCATTTAGCAAGTAAACGTTTTTAAAGATGGTTTATGTTGCGTGAAATAAAAAAAAGTTAATTCTGAACACAAATAAACACGTTTAGAGTACATCAGTGTTCTCCATTACAATGCAATAAACAAGCACTCCCTACATACAATAGAAATGTTATTGAAGTCCTTAACCAAGCGTTACAATGTGGAACGGAGCTCAGTGCGCAAATTACTGTGCTCTCTCCAATTTTTTACTGTCGTAAAAGAAATGACAAAATTTAAAGTTAGAAAAACTTTATTATGATATTATAGCCGGTGTCGTAACTCATTGATTACGTAATTTATTTTATGTCACGTGTTTCCAGATTTAATTAGAAAAAGTCAGGTGCATAATAAAACAAGCATTTTACACGCTGAATAAAAATAAAATGGCTTATATCATATCTTAAGCAATTACCTCTATATAAAAAATAACACAAAATAAAAAAATATTTAGGCCACTGTAATAGTTATCATTCAACCTAACACTGATCCCTAGAAAAATATGTATCATCCTTATATGGAATATAGTATAAACAATAACACACCTTCAATTATACATTTCTAATCTAATATATAAAAATGAATGTTTGTTTGATTCTTTGTACTTTATGCGCGCCCATACCGTTGATCCGATTGTGATGAGACTTTTTGCTAAATGTTCAGGAAGTTCCCGGAAAGAACATAGACTATAAGACAGTTGTGATACTCAATTTATACACCCTTAAAATTGCCCTTTACAGTGCAAAACTTGAAAAAGTAGCTATTTGGACGCTTAAATGGTTTACGCTGCCTAAACCATAACAAATACGCAACATTAATGTAAACTGAATTGAAAATCTCAAAAACCTCTACAAAAACGTCCGCTACAGCATATGTTTATCTCTTACGTCTTTCATTAATGCCAGGAAGATCGAGACAAGTACGTAGATTCCTGCGCAAGCATAACAGCATATGGCGGGTATTCTTTTACGGATAACTCACAATAACGAAATTTGTTTTTTAGCTCATTTATGCCAAGAAGATCGAGATAAGTAAATTCCCTGGCAACACCGGGTAATCAGCACGGGATATCTAAAAATAATTACGATATAAATATTTCCTTCTTCTTAAACTAAACATAAAACGCATTAATTTTAGTATTTCAGCTCATGTATGTCAGGAAAATCGGGATATGTAGATTCCCGGGCAACACCGGGTAATCAGCACGGGATATCTAAAAAATATATATTTATAATTATTCTTCCTTTTACTTACTCAACTAAACATAAAATCACATTAATTTACATTTATTTAGGCGTAGCAGCGCTCGCCAGGTGTTAGCTAGTTTTTATATAATAATTAAATTCATTATATTATTTATTTCAATTCCTTCTGGATTTTTTCATGTTGAGATTGAAAGTAGTTTTGAAGTTCCTTAGGACAGGTTACTGGCCCGACGCTAAGTAGTCCAGTGGTAGGGCTGCTACCTTTTAGTCTCTGGACAGACATTATGATACCGCATTATTCAGTACCCGATGGAACGGTTATACCGCCGTGAACACTACTAGTTCACAAAAACAAAATGAAGACATTTAGAAGAATTACACATGGAACCTTTAGAAAACAAAATTTCTGATTATAAGTCAAGATGGATGCAACATGTTCATCGAATTGAAGATCACAGAATACCCAAACAAATGTTAAGATATCAACCTCCAGGAAGAAGAAGACCAGGACGTCAACTCAAAAGAGTTTTGGATGGTGTTTCTCTTGAGGCCGAAACAGGTCAACAAATGGCCTAAATTTGTGAATGTTCGATGATGATGATGATGATATTATTTATTTTTAACAAATACAACTACATTAAGCAAGAGGATGAGTACTTCTTTTTTTGTTCAGTAGAAGTGTTCCTTCTCTGGAGAATCGCCAACATAACTTTATTTGGTCATTATATTTAGAGATAGTTTAAGTACCAAATGTACTCAAGAGATAAAAAAAATATAACAAATAAAGCAGATAATGCTGGAAAAAATGTCAATATTGGCTTTAGGGATGAGAGAGTCCACATCAGCGATAAATTGATCTTGATCTTAATTGTGTCCAAGCAAGAATATTCGTCCTTCACTTAATTTCAAAGTATTATATTTTTGCTACGTAGGCTTATAAGGAGTCAAATAATTAAAAAAGTAAACAAATTTGTATAATTTTCGTGAATTATAAAAGTATGAAGCTATTGAGTTTGTTCTCATGAAAATATTTTCGAAAAATAAAACAAATGTTCACAAATTCTAGCTAGCAGGCACCGAAAATTGACTGTAATCAATCGATATACGTGTATGTCCATTAATGATATAGTTACCGGAATTTTTATTTTATCAGAATTAAACTAGGCATAGCAATCAATTCAGGGTAGAGTTCATTAACCAGCAGAGTCGAACCGTTGGGTATAGGTGTTCAGCTGAAACGAAAATGTAAGCAGGTCCTATCACACTAGCGATTTCAGTTTTCCATGTTTCGCAACGAAATTCGGTGTATGCAATTAAAATAATAGTATGACGTTATTCTCCAAATAATCAGAAAAATTCAACCATTAGAAATGGGGGATTACCTAAAACCCAAAATAAATATTTCGCTCTAGCAACCGTCATGTTTACCTCGTCGCAATGTATATAATACAATTAAATTATATCTTAGCTGGCAGTGTGCCATACAACATACATTTATTTAATATTTTAATAAAGTAAGAGAAAAATTAACCAGTATATATATCTTAATATATAAAAAATTCGTGTCACGTTGTTTGTCCGCGATTGAATCCTAAACTACTGAACCATTTTAATAAAATTTTGCACACTGTGTGCAATTTGATCCAACTTGAGACTTAGGGTAGTTTATAACTAAATTTATAGTCACATTATTTTTTATTGTAAATTATTTGTTTATTATTTAACAAAGAGTTATAATTATCTGTGAGTTCCATACGAATCTAACAGATGGCGGTGTAATTATCTGTGAGTTCCATACGATTCTAACAGATGACAGTGTAAGGTAATTTGGTAAGGTAATTGGTTTATTATTTAACAAAGAGAAATCCAGATGGCTGTGCTTTTTGTTGCAACCGCGAATTTCAATTGAATTACAAATATTGATTATTTCTAATTTAAGTGTTTTCAGTGTTTATTTTATTTTCAATATTATTAATTTCGTGTGTATTAGTTTTAAGTAATCTGGCTGAAAGACAGCAACTTAATTTAAATTTTTAACGTATACTTTAGCCACATCAACGCGTGGCCGGTACTGTATATATATATTTGTGTCAAAACAATAGTATGCAATAGGTACTTTTACGGTTATGCATATTTGTTTCTAATGCAATCCAAAATAAAAACAAACTGGTGCCAGATATTGAGTTTCTTTAATTTAACAGAAAAGTGCATATTTCATAAAACAGCCAAACCGAAACAGAAATTCTACTTGCTGAGGAATTCGTTTAGTGTACGCTGTTGCTGCGTGACGGACTTTTATTTTATTAATTCTCTCCATATGCCATCCCATTAGATCTACTTCTTTACTTTAATAATATTGGCATAAGGTCGGTCGCGAAGGACTAGAGGTTATGTTTCTTGCCTCTTTCCCCGATGGTGGCGTGTTTACACCCGGCCGGAGTCGATGAATTTTTTAGGATAGAAAAATCCAGGGAGCAAGTTATCTCGGAGGGATTTCAATCCGTAGGCCCCGAGGGTCGCGGGTCCAAACCCAGCCGGGGTCGATAGATTTTTAGGATGAAAAATTCCAAGGAGCAAGTCCTCCGGGAAGGACTTTAAGCCGTGGGTCCCGAGTCTGAAGATTTTCAGGCTCGTAAAATCCTTAATCATGTATGAAAAGGCCTGTATGCAAAATTTACCGAATCTTCCCGTCCTAGTACGACCTTTAGTTTCCTAGATGTCAGTATGAGGCGGAACGCTATCCACGGACCACTCAAAATGACATCTACACGAAAACAAGTGTAACTAAATTACTATGGTTCAAATTATTCCCTGTAGGGGGAGAGCGCCTAAATATCTGTTAAGGGAAACATGGGCTTACAAGACTTTCAAGACAAAGTCCTGAGTCTGAAGATTTTCAGGCTCGTAATATATCCTTAAGCCTGAATAAAAAGAGGCCTCTAAGGAAACTTTACCGACCTTCTTCATCCTTGTAATTCCATTGTTGCCAACTAGATATCTCATTTGGTTGGTATTTTGACCGAAGACCATTCAAGGCATATTCAGGAAGTATGAGTAACTAAATTAAACTTGGTCTAGTAACTTCTAATAAAGGAGAGGCCAAGACCCAATATTAGGCTGTTACTCTATTGTAGTTAGGTATTAATTGCGTAACATGCTAACATTAGGTATTTTTAATAGTCCTGTTTGAAATTTCTCAAATTTATTTCATGATGTCTATTCCGGTAGTGTAGTAGCCTCTTTGCCAAACCCAAGATTCCAGGATTCAATATACTGTTTTATAGCTTAAAAATCCTGTATAATAGAGAAGTAGAGGCGAAGGTATCATAACGCAGATTTATTGTACAGCGTGTCTCTAAAGTCACTATCCATTTCTATGCAAGCACTACTATTTTTTTATTTCCTTTGCATACTAGCTTAGTGCAACATGTTTAGCTTGGAAGAACGGGTTGCCATTGTTTGTGCACGGGAACGCGGATTGTCATATGAAGACGCCAGAGCTGAATATACCCATAAATTCCGTAAACTAGCCCCAACAATGGCAGAAATTCGCCTGCTTTGAAAATAAATTTAAGTGTAACGGCAGTGTGTCGCAATCGACCAAGCGTATCAGTAGAAAAAGTGCAGCAGGTTCTAATTGCCAAGGACAGTTCGAACGCATCAGCTAGATGCCTCAACAGCGAGTTGAATTCTCCTCCCAACACAGTGTGGAAAATTCTACGTTTAACTCTATGAAAACATCCTGGCATCACGTCTGCCTGATTTGCGGAATCGTATCACAAAAGCAGCTGACTTTTCTACGGTTTAAATGTCCAGATCTGCGTTTCGTTTCACAGCTGAAACATGGAGTATGTTTTTTTTATCTAGATGACGGTCATGTAGAAAGACAGTCTTATGTGTAAAACTCATCATCATCCTTCACCAGTGTGGCAAGCAACGGGAAGCTACCACACCTACAATTCCCCAGTGAAGCCGCAAGCATAGCATGAAAATTATATGATTGCAGTGAAGGATCTGCCCTCGGACAGAATTACTATTGATGGATGTGTAAAACTTAAAAATAACATTGATTTTTCAATCGTTGCCTTCCTTCAATGGAATGGTTAGTGACGTTATAGACACCCTGTATATATAATAATTTCAAATATGAAATAAAATACTTTGAGATTTTTTTCTGTCCCTTCATATCCAGCTTTGAATCGCCAGCACATACGACCTCAGATGTGGAAAAGAAAATTGTTGATGAAATAGTATCTACCTAGCCATGATGATCTCTAAGTAATTTTGTCTGGTCTAGATAAGTCAATGTTGTTATATTTCCAGTGGAAACGCTGCGGAGTCTGACCAAAGAAGCTCGTTCCTTCAAAACAACTAAGCAAATGTTGACACTGCCTTATGATTACGTTTCAGTCGTCTGTCGGAAGAGCAAAGAGGAAGGAAATTAAAAGGATGAAGAAACGTATCTGAAAGTGGATCGGATTAAACGAAAATACTCCAAGCAATCGAAAGAAAGGAAATGATAGAAAAATAAAAGATCGCTTAGCGTTCATAAAAAAATCCTTTTTGAATAAAGATTAGATACAAACACTAGAAAATTAAACAAAGTGATAACAAAAGAACTTGTAAGGTAAAAGCATCCGTATAAGGGCGCTTTTTTCATAGTACAATCAAACTTGTTTAATCCGGAACGTGAATAATGCGGAAATCTGTCCAATGTGAACAAATTTATTGGTCGCGGCGAAATAATAGTAATTTTACGTGTATTTATTTTGCAAAAAACGGAATCTGTTCAACGAGGAAATGGAAATATATATCTACGCAATTCATAAAAAAAATATAACGCGGAAAGACAGAGAGATAAATTAGTATCCACTTCACTGAATTTCCGTTAGGCCAAGAAAACAATAAGGAATGTTTCCTTCCGTCGGGTGAAGTAGAGATTCTGCATGAACCCAAAATATTCTCTCGGCCTCAATGCACACACGTTATGCGAAATACTGATACCTGTCTTACAAATAACCATTGCAATGTAAAATCTTAAATTAATTTAAATTCTGAGACTGACTTTCACAGGTAGCGTTCTGAATTTATGGAATAAAGATGACTAAAACGAATGTATCATTGTCATTAAAGAAATAATGAAAGTGATTGAAGATAAATCTCCTAATTTCCGGACCGATGCTCCAAAGTCAAGCTCTAGCTGTTACTAAACCCCTAGAGAATAACAATTTCAAGGCATCTTCAGGCTGGCTGGCTGGACAGTTTTAAAAGACGACACAATGTAATGTGGAATGAAATTTGCGGGGAATCAAAGGATGTGGCGGAAAATGTAGTTAGTGAGCGGAAACCGATACTTTAATTTCAGGATACGCGCCTAAGAGACATTGTTAAAGATGACGAACCGGGACTGTTTTTTCACGCGTTACCGTAGAAGTCGATCGTACATACTATACTTGACTTTTCAACGGCAGCGGAACAACAATTAATCCAAGGTACGTAAAAATATATATACGGTTCCCTATAATCTAAGATTATTAATACATTTTTGTTTTTTATAATGCGGAATTTTATCTAATGTGGAAAAAATCTAGGTCCCTTGCGATTCCGTTTTGAGCACGTTTTACTGTATTACTAGTATTTTTAATTATTGCAATTCGTATACTATTCGTATAATCCATACTGTAAATTTTATTTCTATATTTGTGCTGTTTGAGTGGAAGAGAAGGCCATATGTCCTTTAAAACTGCCAGAATAAAGAAAATGTTTTCTTCTTCTTCTTCGTCCTCTGCCCATCAAAGCTGGCAGCTTGTTTCGTGTCTATTCACTTCAGGTCCTGTATATGATGACATCCTTCCATCGTATTTGTAGACTCTTCCTAAATGTCTTTTCTGTTGTGTCCAGTCACGTACTTTCTTCACTAATCTACTGTTCTCCATTCTATCTATGTTTTCATTCCCAATTTAGTCTTCTATCATTTATCCATAGTTTATAGGTTCAGTTTTACATTTTTCCCTTATAACAGAGATGCGAATTTTCTCTCTCAGCGATTTTCCTAAAATTTTCCTTAAAACTTTCATTTCGATTGTTTTTTTTTTTTGTTCAGCATTCGCAACCAAATGTTAGAACTGGTCTTATGACATATTTGTAATTTTTTAAAAATAATTTTATTATTATTATTATTATTATTATTATTATTATTATTTATTTATTAGAGCGGCTCCGTGGGGCAAGCGGTTAGACACTTGCCTCTCAGCGCTAGATTTCCGAAGATCGAGTCTCGGTCACTTCATGTGGGTTTCGTGGTGGACGAAACTTGGGCATGTTTTTCTCGGAGTTTTCTCCCGTTTTCCCCTGTCACAATTTCATTTCATCATTTCTCCATATTCATCTCATCCATTTAAATTTTATTTCGTTCATCTGGCCCGTTATGGTGCGTCAGGCGTGGTCGGTCGGCG
This sequence comes from Diploptera punctata, assembly GCA_030220185.1. Taxonomy (NCBI): domain Eukaryota; kingdom Metazoa; phylum Arthropoda; class Insecta; order Blattodea; family Blaberidae; genus Diploptera; species Diploptera punctata. The sequence goes on along the minus strand of JASPKZ010004580.1, from coordinate 2,713,486 downwards.
CACATGTAATTCTAAGACCTGTATATAAGGCTTAACTCATTCCTCGACCCATCCCTGAGTTGGACACGTGTTGAGGATATTTATTATTATTATTATTATTATTATTATTATTATTGTATTATTATTTATAGAAAAATTAATATTAGATATTCAATAGTAGATTATATAAGTTACAAGGAATTAAATTGGTATGGGCATGTACGACGAATGCAAGAAGAAAGTTTACTCAGAAAACATTGGAATGGTGTCCACCTGGAAGAAGAAGGAAAGGAAGACCTTGAAACTCGTGGAATCAAGAAATAAGAACTGGAATGAGAACAAGAGGGCTGAAGGACATGGAGTGGATGGATAGAGACGAATGGAGAACGAAATTAAAACCTTAGCCACAGAAAGATGAGTAAACAATAAATCTGTATATAAATAAAATTATTAAAGACTTATCACTAAGAAAACTGCAACTAATGGATGAGAAATCTTAGTTTTGGGTAGTAGTAGGATCAATTGATTTTGTTTATTATTTTAAGAATTTAGTTCCATAACCCACTACTCAAATTTAGAGTCATCCACGATTCGTACTATATTCCCATTCCATTTGACAAATGCTAATATTTTTTACCAACGGGGTCAACAAACTTTAATGCATTGCCTGTCATGCTACAACACCGCAAAACAGTAACAGTCGATTGCAGAAACAAATTCTGCACCACGAACATGATTTCACAATTAGACCTACCTATTTTTCCTACAACAAAAATAAATACTTACTTACTCACTAGCACTATCGAACCCGTAGGTTCATGGCCGTGCGGACATAAGCTCTCCATAGATCCATATCGTGAGCTAATGCTTTCCAATCATTCCCTGTATAATCTACTTCCCTCAAATCATAATGATCCCGACAGCTATGCCAGCGGTAGCATTGCTGCTGATTGGGTTACCCTTGCCGGACTGGTCGAAAGTGATAAACCTGACGAAAAAGTACCTTGGTCGAAGGAGTGACGATCTTTCACCGTAAAAATACAACCGTTAAGAAATGCGGACAACAAAAATAAATAAATCATTAATTAAAATAAAATAAAATCCAGCAAATATTTTTGCTGAACTATTCTCGTGATTCAGGTTATATTTTTCTTATAATATTGTTTTATGCGCGATAGTGCGTTCTGTCGTACTTACAGCAATGACGACCATGAATGAAAGTTCAACTTCCTACATTTCGGGGTTGTCAACTTAAATAACTACATTGTAAAAAAATAACTAAACTGTAATATTACATATTACAAACCACGTGTGGGAAGTAAAATCACTGCCCTCTATGTATACTACGTACAATGTTATACAAAAAATATCCAAAAGGTAGTGTTAATATACATTATACGAAACAAATTACTGCATTTTAAATGAACTGAACTTTATTTGAAACAATATAAAACAATAAATACATACTTTCTGCCATTTTATCAGTGATTGGTGTCACTGCCTCCTGTAGTTTCAACGAATAAACATTGCCCACACTGTTAGCGTTAGTCAGTTGTATATAATAAACGCAAATATTTCCAACAAAGATATAATTTCACTAGTATTTATTATATTGAAAACACCATCGTGCAAAAAATAAAATACAACTCAAGTTTGTAATTTGTTTTACAGAATCTCGGGAATTAAAAACCTCGCTATTGCTCGGTTTTTAAAAAATTCCTCGATTCTGTAAAAACCACTTCCTAACCTCGCATCGTAATATACTATTATTCAATGTCACCATATTGCCATTTCCACATTCTGGTATCCCCTACTCACATGACGTTATTGTAACCAACTTCTGAGATTGGGGCAACTGGAAGGCGGAGTAACGCTGCCCCGATGATATATATGATAGGAGATGACGGTAATGATGCGACAGGAGAGGCCATAATCTTAAACTTAATGCATATGTTAATGCTGACTATTTAATTCATGCCCCAAGTGAGAGTCAATGACCAATCACATTTCAATGATTTTTTATTTACTACCAATCATAGTCGTGTTTCGCCTCGAATTTATCAACCGAAGTTTATCATATTAAAGAAAGCTCCTCCGTTTTAACATTCTGAATAGGTCATAGCATTATTTTGCAGTCACTGACTCTCTAAGAAATACAGCTACCAGATTGTATAAATACTGCACGAATCTCAGCAGATAGCGCATGTGGGAGATAATATAAAAACATTTGTAGCAATTGATTATACCACAAAAAAATAAACAACTGTTTGCACTTTCTTAAACGAATTACTTTCCAGGAAATAACGTTGCATAAATTATAATTGAAATATTTACATCATAGGACATCAGAAATCAATTAACACCTACAATGTTGGTTATAAATTTCTCCACTAGGGTGCATTCTTACAAAATTGCGATCCTTTGGGCAATAAATAATATGATCTGGTTGGAGTGATGAACAAATGAAGCAAATGAAGCGAACCAATCGTTTCTTATTTGTTTTCATACATCGCCGTTTACATTACATATATAAATATTTTAGAATAACTCCATCCATACTAATTCTGCCCGATGGCAGGTCCTTCACTGCAATCATAGCATTTTCATGCTATGCTTGCAGCTTTACTAGGGAATTGTAGGTGTGGTAGCTTCCCGTTGCTTTCCACATTAGAATAACTATAGGCAAATAATGATTTGTGAGTAAATAGCTTAATTTTATTCGTTAAATAGTCCTACCAAATGCCACTCTTGATTTCCAAATTCACTAGATAATTTGGAAATCACTTGTGGCATTAGTTATGATAATGATGGCCAGATTATGTACGGGCACGGATTGGACCTTAATGTTGCCTGCCATTCATCTTACAGGTGAAGAAAAACTCCGACAAAAACCATCTCCCAGGAAACTTATTCCGACCGGGTATCGAACCCACGCTCGCTTTGCGACAAGGCAGCACGCTACTTCGAGACCACAGTGGTGGACTAAAAATTCAGGGCAATTGTTACTGAACTATTCTCGTGTATCTGATTCAATTTTTTCAATTAATAGCCATATATTTTATTGTCAGAAGATAAGACAATCGACGAACCAACAAATAATTATTCACTGGACATCAAAAGAGAAGACGCAACCAATAAAGCTATCATACAAGATGACAGGACGAAGTCAAGAAACAATTTATAAAATAAACTTTGAAGGTACTACCCAACTTAACAGAATGACGGGATAGTTGTGATGCAATGAAATATTTTCTTCGGGTCAATATCTAACTTAGATTACTAGGCCGTTCTATGTTGTTATCATAAATAATGCCACGAGTGATTTCCAATTTATCTAGAGAATTTGGAAATAGAGAGTGGCATTTGTTAGGACCATTTAATGGATAAAATTAAGCTGTTCACTTACAAACTTACAAATTATTAATGGCGATTAAAAAAATGAAGATATATAAAGTATCAGCTTCAAATGAGATCCCAGCAGAACTGATAAAATCAGGGGAAGAAACATTGATGGAGAAGATACGCTGGTTGTTTAGTATGATTTGGGAAGAAGAAGCTCTTCCAGATGAATGGAAGGAATCAATTATCGTACCAATTTATAAGAAAGGAGATAAAACTGATTGCAACTACAGGGGCATCTCATTACTTTCAACTTCGTACAAAATTCTAACAAATATATTATTAAGCAGCCTTACTACCTATGTTGATGACATTCTAGGAGATCATCAATGTGCATTTAGAAGAAACAGATTTTTAGTATAAGACAGATTTTAGAAAAGAAATGGGAATATAATGGTACTGTACATCAACTATATGTAGACTTCAAAAAAGCATATGATTCAATTAAGAGGGAGAAGTTATATAGTATCCTGCTGGAGTTTGGAATTCTTAAAAAGTTAGTTAGACTTATACGAATGTGTCTAAATGGCACAAACAGTAGGGTACGTATAGGCAAACAGTTTTCCGACACTTTTGAAATCCAGAATGGATTGAAGCAAGGAGATGCACTATCTCTTCTACTATTTAATTTTGTACTAGAACATGCCATTAAATCTTTACAGAATGAGGAAGGCTTACAACTGAATGGTATTAATAAGCTGTTAGTTTATGCCGATAACGAGAAGATACCAAAGGCCAACACGCACACACTATTGAGTAACACTAAGAAATTAGGACTGGAAGTAAATATCAGTAGAACTAAATATATGGTCACACGTAGAAATTCAGTATATAATGGAAATGGACAGCTAATGACAAATGAGGGAAATTTTGAGGAAGTGGCTGAATTCAAATACCTAGGAACAATAATCACAAGTAGGAATGAGATGTACAAAGATATTAAACATAGGCTGAATTCTGTAAATGCGTGCTATTATGCATTGCAGAGACTTTTGATGTCCCAACTCCTTTCAAAAACGTTAAACTGAAAATATATAAAACTATTATTCTACCAGTTATATTTTATGGGTACGAAACATGGACTCTTACTTTAAGGGAGGAAATGAGGTTACAAGTATTTGAGAATAAAGTACTTAGGAAAATGTTTGGACCAAAGAGAGATGAACAGACAGGTGAATGGAGAAGACTACATAACAATGAACTACATGGTCTTTATAGGAAGCCAGATATAATAAGAACAGTTAAGTCTCGTAGACTGCGATGGGCACGACATGTTGCACATATGGGGAATGAAAGACTTGCATGGAAGCTTCTTGTAGGAAAGCCAGAGGGAAAACGCCCAGTTGGTAGACCAAGAATGAGGTGGGAGAATAACTAACTATGATTTGAGGGAAGTAGATTATACAGGGATTGATTGGAAAGCATTAGCTCAGGATAGGGATGTATGGAGAGCTTATGTCCGCGCGGTCATGAATCTACGGGTTCGATAGTGCCAGTGAGTAAGTAACTATAGTTATTTTAAAATATTTATATATTTAAGGAAATGGCGATGTTTAAAAACAAGTGAGAAACGTTTGTTATGCTTCATTTTCTCATCACTCCAACCAGATCGTATTATTTATTGCCAAATAGAATCTCAATATTGTAAGAATGCATCCTAGTGGAGAAAAATGAAGCACATCAATCTGTTTATAACCAATATCATACGTTATTAATTAATTTCTGATGTAATTTGATGAAGATTTTTCAATTATATTTTTCTGGATAGTAAATACCTGGGAAATAATACGCTTAAGAAAGTACTTAGAATGGTTCTTTTTTATCGTGATATAATCAATTGCTAATTTTGTTTGTACCTCGCAAGCAGTATCTGGTTACACTTGTGCACTATATACACAATTTGCGAACCACATGCGTTCTAGGATTCTTACACATTATACACAAATTGCTATATTCAACGTATTTGTTCGAGAGTCAGCAAATGCAAAAAAGTGCTATGACCTTTTCAGAATATTAAAAGGGAAGAGGTTTCTTCAATAAGATAAACTTATAAAATTCATGCAGAAGGAAAATTAAGCTATGCAAAACACGTTATCCATGAAAGACATCCATGTTAAATATTGAAAACACCCTAACAGTAATGCACAGAGAAAATAATCCACCGAGTATAAACTTACTCGAAGAGATGGAAATCATGAAAGCAGCTCACAACAACGACAAACTGATAAATGAATACGAACCCAATACATGCAACCCTCTCTACCAGATCTTCAGTGAAACACCAGTTTTGAATCCTGCGATGATGGGACAAGTCCCGAAAGCGCTACAGTTAAATAATTAATCAAGTTGAGGAGACGGACCTTTCAGGTGAATATTCCATAACTTTATATTAATTAAGAAAAACTTAAGTGATAAATATCGGGTCAAACACGACTGTGATTGGTTGTAAAATAAAATTAATTGAAACGTGATTGGTCAATGACTCCCATTTGGGGAGCATTGTTAAAGAATTTAGGCCTACGTAACTATTCACCTCTGATATGTTTTACTGCAAGCATATTGCATCACTTTAACGTCGTGCTTATATCATTCATGAGAGAAACGGCACAGTGGAGGGAGACATTATATCGCCGCTCACTGCGACAATGTGTCATAGTTACACATCTGTCCGCTAGAAAGTGCAGAAACAAAAATAATGATGTGCCGAACTGCGAAGCGTTGGGGTTAAAATTCAGAAGGAAGTTTATAACACAACAATAGATATAATGTCGTCCAATTCCAAAACTTTGTAAGTAAATTGTTTTAAATTTTCGTACAACCACAAAAAATTGTGGTACATTATCCTTTTTTGTAAATTCACAAATGTTTGGTGCTACATAACCTACTGTACATGCACGACGATTGGCAACATTCACAGTCGACAGCCCTACGCGATGCGACGGTTGCATCTGCAAATACTGTTGAAGCGATTATTGGCTGTGCTACTGATCCGTATGTCGGAATGGTAGTTACCGCTAACAGCTGAATTATATACGGAACTGCTCGTATATACTGCATTGTGCCAGTGCACTGCGTTAACCACATGTGTGTCAGCTGTGACAAAAATTGTACCTTATATATATATATACATACACACATTAGGGTGTCTTAAGACATGAAGTAGTTTTCTTTTTTTTTTGCAAAATTAAATATGCATACCCACTATTGTATTCTGTTTAACCTTAATAACTCAAATATTATTGCGATTGCATCATGACAACCCATGTCGACTTCATGCCAAACATTTCATTCCATAGTAATTCTTCCCGAGGGCAGGCCTTTCACTGCAATCATAGAATTTACATGCTGTGCTTTGCAGCTTTGCTAGGGAATTATAGGTGTGGTAGCTTCCTGTTGCTTTCGACACTGATGAAGGATGATGATAATGATGATTTTAGGGGACCGTTGGGCCTTAAGCTTCCTGACATTTGTCTTACAGGTGAAAAACCCCCGAAAAACTCACCCAAGAGCCTGTCACGACCGAAAATCAAACCTGGGTCCGCTACGTGACAAGGCAGCACGCTGCCTCGAGACCACAGCGGTGGACATACCAAATATAAGACTTGCAAATTTGTACTGGGTTAGTATAGAAGGATTCTAGAACTGATAGTTTATTTAGATAAAACACCAATATGCCCAAAAAGTATAACTATTTGCTATTTTACAATAAAAAAACATTATTGTTCAAATTTTATTTTCAAAGCCAGCTTTTTACAATCATGTTTCGAAGTAAGTCGGCACGGGTTGCCGTAAGCCTACGTGCATCAAATTGTACTTACAATTGTTTTACCATTGTAGAAATAAATTAAGGAGATAAGTATAAATGCATGTAGTAGCGTAGCTGCTTAAGGCAATACACTGCAATCTGGAAGTTCGGGTATATCCCTGTGGATCAGGACTTTTATCATCATCATCATAGTAATTCGCGAATTTAGGTCATTTGTAGACCTGTTTCGGTCTCAAGAGAAACACCATCCAGAAGTATTTTGAGTGAACGTCCTGGTCTTCTTCTTCATGCAGGTTGATATCTTCTCGTGGTACAACCCATTTTCACAATCGAGGCTCTGAGGACCGAGTCACGGTGGTATAACCGTTCCATCGGGTACTGAGTAAATGCGGTATCCTAATGTCTGTCCAGAGACTAAAAGTTAGCAGCCCTACCACTGAACTATTTAGCTTCGGGCCATTAACCCGTCATAAGGAACTTCAACACTACTTGCAAGTCTCAACACGAAGAAATCATGACTTTTAAATAGGTCTACGTATGGCGGCACCATCGTCCTGAGGTTGACTCAGCCTCTTGCGGAAATAAGTACATGACGTTGTTCTGATGGTAAATGGGGCTTGACAACTCAGATGACATCTCGTGCGATTGTCTGAAATTGTAGAGTTACTACCCCAAGGCAATGTTAAAATATTAGAATACGAAATACCTGATATAGCAATCGTCCTCAATTAAGTAAACTTCTGTTTTAAAAACTTCGTCAAGAGGTTAAAATAATGAAGGCCTTTCAGAATCATGTTTGACCTTCTACATTATATTTTTTACTGAAATAGATGTATAGTTTGTACAACGGATTCAGATATGTCGGCGTGTTTTTGTTCAGCATGTCTTTGCTCTCTGCCTCCTGCAACATTTCTATGTCTGTAGTGTGATCACTTTACTTTAGTTATATATATATATATATATATACATATACAGTAAAACTTGTTTAATCCGGGACGTGAATAATGCGGAAATCAGTCCAATGTGAAGAAATGTGTTGGTCCCGGCGAAATAATAGTAATATTACGTGTATTTATTTTGTATAATACGGAATCTGTCCAACGCGAAAACGGAAGGATATTTCTACACAATTCATGAAAAAATGTTTATAAGGCGGAAAGATAGAGAGAAATAAATCAGTTTCCACTTCCTTGAATTCCCGTTAGGAGAAATAATAATAAGGGATGATATCTGCCGCCGGACGAAGTAGATTTTCTACCTGTATCTGAAATTTTCTTTCGGCCTCACTGCACATCCGTTATGAAAGATAGTTTATTTTAACAAATATTAGGCGTGTGGCATCTGTCTTACAAATAACCAGTGTACTGTAAAATTAATTTAAGATCTGAGACCGATTGTGTACGTATCTTTCACAGGTAGCGTTCTGAATTCCCAGAATAAATATAGCTAAATCATATGTATCATTGCCATTAAACGAAAAAGTGAAAGTGATTGAAGATGAAGAAAAAACAAATTCTCAGTACGCCAAATAATTACTAAATTTAAATGTGGAAAAAAACAAGTTCATGAGATTTTAAAACGTAAAGAAAAAATAATTAATGAAAGGATGCAAGGGTCAAGCAAAGAGGAAAGCAAAATAAATAAGTAAATAATAAATAAATAAATAAATAAAATAAATTAAATCAAGGAAGGAATGTGGGAGTGTTTTACAAGTTCACGATAAAAAAATCTCTAAATATCTTGACCGATGCTCGAAAGTCAAGCTCTAACTGTTGCTATATCCCTAGAGAATAACGAATTCAAGACATCCTCAGGTTGGCTGTAAAGTTTTAAAAGACGACACAATGTAGTGTGGAACGAAATCTGTAGAAAATCAAAGGATGTGTACGAAAGTATAGTTAGTGAGTGGAAACTGAAGCTGCATACTTTAATTTCAGGATACGCGCCTAAGAGACATTTTTAACGCAGACGAAACGGACTGTTTTTTCTGCACGTTACCGTCGAAATCGTTCGTACAGACTATACTTCACTTTTCAACGGTAGCGGAACTACAATTAATCTAAGGTTCGTAAAAAGACATATAAGGTACTCTATAATCTAAGACTGGTTAATTTTTTTTGTTTTTTTTTCCATAAAGCGGAATTTTGACAAATGTGGAAACAAAAATTGGTCCCATTTGATGCCTAATAGAGGTGATTTATGGAGTGAATTTTAATAAATTAATGACAATACATAATTACTGTACAACGTTTTTCTGAAAGCATGTGATTGAGTTCCCCGCTGAATATTGTAAATGTATGCAAAGGAAATAAGCTATTGGTCTAGTTGTAATTGCTAGGCGAAGGGAGAGAAGGAGAGGGAAGGAGAGAACATATATACAGATATCGCTCTGGTACTGAAGATGTTTGCCTGGGCCACACTAAGCCGTAATAATAACATTAGGGTGGGGGATGTATAGGGGTGGATTACTAGACGGAGGGCGACAAGAATGTTATCTTAATGAGAAACACGTTACAATATCTGTACTGCACCACCATATTAACACCACCCTATGACGTCATTTCCCAACATTTCCGTTTTCGAGGGTTCACTTACCAGAAATGGAGAGGTTTATTTGCAACCCAAACAATTCTGTTCATCTCCACCAATACTAATTTAAACTTTTCCATTGCTAAGATTAAACTGGCGGGGGATGTTTTCTAAATGTATAAAATTATATTTCTGAATTTATTACACTCATTCTAGTTCACCGCTGTTGTTTCGGCGTAGCGTAGTTGCCTCGTACGCATAGGGCCCAGATTCAATACCCGGTCGGGGAAAGTTTCTGGGTGATGATATTTATCGGAGTTTTTGTTCACCTTTAAGACAGACCGACCTTCGCTTCCAGAGCTCGGCCGTCATGGCCCTACAGTAAGCCAGCGAGGCTTATCTGGTAGGCCTCTTCGAAGACATTAACCTCTGTGGCATTCACGCCAAGACGGTCAACATCATGTCCAAAGTCATTCAGCTGGCAAAGAGAATCCGAGAAAAAAAAGAGCTTATAAAATCTAATCAAGTTCCATTTAAAATAAATAATAGTTTAAAAAAACTAAAACAGCACGCTTTATTAGAAAACCGAACTAAAAATTGAAAAATAATTTTAATTTCCAACATGCTTGGGATAAAATTAAAGTGGTCAACAAGAAAATCATCTCCAACACATCTAGACTAAAACTAGAGTTATCTACAAAAAATCTATATAATTTTACCATCAAAAGTGTGGGGTGCCTTTTACATTTTCTTCTTAGAGACATTACTTTTACCAATATCTGTTTATTTTCAAATATATTATTTGATATAGTGCACCACCCGCTTTTGATGGTAAAATTATTTTTTTTGTAGATAACTCTAGTTTTATTCTAGATGCGTTGGAGATGATTTTTTTGTTGACCACTTCAATTTTATCCGAAGCGTGTTGGAAATTAAAATTATTTTTAATTTTTTAGTTCGGTTTTCTAATAAAGCGTGTTGTTTTAGTTTTTTAAACTATTATTTATTTTTCATTTTTTCATTTGGTTTTCTAAAAAGTAAATATCTTTAAATTCTATACTATTATAGTATGAGCTAATGTAATACTCTTCTAAAAAATCCTCCGGGCCGGATTTGAACCAGCGACCTATGGATTATTGAAATTATATACCACTACAGTCCACCACTCTACCAACTGAGCTACCACAACGATAGACTTAAAAGTCGATACGTCCGCAACCTATTATACTGGTCTTAATTTTTTTTGTTCTCATGATCCTGACCAGGATCTTAGAAAAAAATGAAATTAATGTATTGTCATTGGTCCTTTAAAAGTACAAAGTTTCAAGTCGATCCAATGTTTTTAAGTGGGTGAAAATCGTGTTGAAAGATTCCGTTACATAGATACAGGTCAAGCAAATATAAAGCGTGTAAAAAGGCCCTTTTCAGGGCCACTACATATTTTGAAAAGAGTTAAAAACTTTAAGGCACTAAAGGTCCCAGGAAATCATCTGGCCATCATTATAGTATTCGCCGTGTTTGGTAAGAATGTGTGTGCGAATGATGTATTTCGTCTTACTTTGTGTTGTTTCGGAGGAAGCCCTGATATTGAGCAGATCACTCATTCGGAGAGACCTCCATGTCCTCATGTGGTCAAAAAAGTATGCGTGTGACGCATAGTTAAAATGCCTCTTCCGACGGATGGTATACTATCAATAACATATACACAGCACAGAATATCCGAATAAAGAGGATAAAAATGATCCGACGTACTTGTTGGAAAGTGTTACGAGTTGACCTGAGTTATCCTTAAAGCTTACATTTTAAACAACGTTTAATGAAAACCGGACAATTTTACGAAAGTTGACCAGAAACACATACCATATACGCACATACATGTATTTATTTTATAAAATAATAATTGTGGTTTGAAATGTTAAGAAGAACAATAGAAACATACCGATGTGTCAAATCTTATAAGCAATATTTTCAAAAAAACGTTTTTACTACAGAATAAAATTAACCTCATAGTAAAGAGAATTTTATACTCAAATTTATTTTGAAACGATTCAACTTATTTCATAGCATAATATCACCTTTAGATTTAATGTTTACATTTCCGCACCGTGGTCGATCGGTCTAAGACATCGCGCCATGATACAAACTCCAGGAGAGCGCACAATTTGGAATCACCAACGGGGAAGAAATTTTCTCTTGGAATTCACTAAGTGTGTGAGGCCAGTGTCCATTTAGCATCGTGTGGAATTTGGGTAAGTATTATAAGAAAATATATAGAACTATTATTCAACCAGTTATATTATATGGATGTGAAACATGGACTCTTACTTTAAGGGAGGAAAGGAGATTACAAGTATTTGAGAATAAAGTACTTAGGAAATTTTTTGGACCAAAGAGAGATGAACAGACAGGTGAATGGAGAAGACTGCATAACAATGAATTACATGGTCTTTATAGGAAGCCAGATATAATGAGAACAGTTAAGTCTCGTAGACTGCGATGGGCAGGACATGTGGCACGAATGGGGAATAAAAGGCGTGCATGGAAGCTTCTTGTAGGAAAACCAGAGGAAAAGCTCTCTGTTGGTAGAGCAAGAATGAGGTGGGAGAATAACATTAACTATGATTTGAGGGAAGTAGATTATACAGGGGTTGATTGGAAAACATTGGCTCAGAATAGGGATGTATGGAGAGCTTATGTATGAGCGGCCATGAACCTACGGGTTCGATAGTGCCAGTGAGTTAGTTAGTTATTTTAAGAAAACAGAAGTGGAAGATTAAGTAGAAGAAGATAGAACATTGATATTAAAATTCAGTGAGGGGAGAAATTATCGCCATGTACGTCTTCACAATAATTTCCTAACAACAATTTTTGAAACAAAAAATAAATAAAGAATGACCAAGAAAGACTTTTTGGTAAATATAACAAACATTTCAATATAGCAAGATTCCTAAGAAATGAAATGGTTAGCTGAAAGAAGAAAATAATTGTTTCACTGATAAGGAATTTAGTTTAGAAGAAGGTGGTGATAATGATAAGCTACTGCTCCAGGTTAAATAAACTAGGAAGGATCTGACATACTGATTATATCATGGTGATCCACTTCCATAATTGAAATATTTGTATGTGAGGTCAGCATGAGGCGTGGTAAGTCAAGAGCTTTTAGACCTGTAATACCATGACTTTTAAAGGCATATATTAGTATTCCGTGAATGTTATAGGTGTTTGCATTCATGTATATGTTATTGTGCAAATACACTGATATTAATTTTAATTAAATATGAAAGGGTAATTAACGGTTAAATGGATCGTGTTAATGAAGTTTCAATTCAACTTTGCCCCAGACGGTTAAAAAAAAAAAAAAAACCACGCAGATATTCCAGTCAGGCTGTTATTTCAACTCGAAGCCGACCGAATGTGAATCTCAAATGCTACTTTATAACTTATTTGGAGTAAAAGGTAAAGTGTTCCCACTACAGGCCTCAGGAGGCCCTTGGGGTAGTAGGAGGTTAAGGCTCCCACTTTTTCTTGACAATCGGCACTTGATGTCAGCCGGGTTGTCAGCCCTGCGTGACGGCCGCCTTTACCCCAGAACAAGCGTCTGGTACTCATTTCAGTTAGAGGCTGAGTCGACCCCAGGGCCATAGTGCCGCCAGAAGGTTTGAATTTATTTGGAGTATATATTAAAATTCGTTTAATTGTAAGTTTAAATATTATGAAGTATTTTTATTATATTTATTTAGTCTGGTGGAGAAAAGATCATGTGGCCTTCTCTTCCACTTACAAGACAAACATAGGCCTATTTTACATTCAAATACAAAAATCATAATAATGTAATATACAAAAATGAATGTTTGTTTGTTTATTCGTACTTTATGCGCGATCATACCGTTGACCCGATTGTGATGGGGCTTTTTGAAAAATGTTCAGGCAATTTCCGGGATGAATATAGGCTATAAGAGAGTTGTGATACTCAACTCTTACACCCTTAAAAATCGTCCTTTGTAGTGGAAAACGTGAAAAAGTAGCTCTTTGGGCGCTTAAATGGCTTACGCTGCCTACACCATAACAACTCACAATAACCATTTTTGTCTTTCATCGATGCCAAGAAGATCCAGACAAGTACGTAGATTCCTGTGCAAGCATAGCAGCTCATGGTGGGTATTATTTTACGGATAAGTCACAATAACGAATTTTGTCTTTTAACTCATTTATGCCAAGACGATCGAGATAAGTAGATTCCCGGGTAACACCGTGTAATCAGAACAGGGAATTTTAAAATAATTACGATATACATTTACAATTATTTTTCATTTTACTTATTCAACTAATCATAAGAAGTATATTAAATTTCGTCTTTCATCTCATTTATGCCAAGATGATGGGGATGAGTAGATACCCGGAGAACGCCGGGTAAACAGCACGGGGTATCTAAAAATAATTACAATATACATTTTTCCTTTCGTTTATTTAACTAAACATAAAACACATTAATTTTCGTATTTCAGCTCATTTATGTCACGATGATCGAGATAAGTAGATTCCCGGATAACGCCGGTTAATCAGCACAGGGTATCTAAAAAATATAAATGTATAGTTATTTCTCCTTCTACTTATTCAACTAAACATAAAACACAATCATTTTAATTTACTTATTCTTAGAAGCGCAAGCCGGGTATTAGCTAATCACATATAAACGATTATCTGGCCAAACTGTAAATAATAATTAACAATAACAGTAAATAACAGATAATAAAAATGAGGTCTAATAATACAATAAAGTTAAAGACAATTAAAATTAAAAGTCTCTCTATCCATTCAAGCGATAGTACCATTAATTAAAAATATATTTGATTTACGACGCTACATACCCAATAGATTGCAGTGAGTAATATAGCTCTGGAAATAAGAACCCATAGTGGGCCATCGCCATATTAACAGAGATGTCGCTACAGTTTGTTACAGTAAGAATGTATTATGTTATTTCTTACCGCTCTAATATGTATATTGAATTTTGTTTCCATACAAAAGGCCTAGAACGATTTTTTTCCATAAATTAACAGTAGAAAAATTCTGTCCTTTATAAGTACGTGAAAATGAAATATTAAAATGCGGATGTCTTTAAGGGGGATTAAATATAATTTTATTTTATTACAGAGAGAGTCTGTATATTGCTGTGATAATTATGTAAGGGGTGATAGAATTATTAAGTGTTAGATTTATATCCTTGTTGCAGAAGTACAGGATCTTGCGGACACAGTGGCGACACGGTGGTAACAATGCGTACTAGACACGGAAGCCTAATGAGGTCCCTAGGGAGCTAATTTGTGATGCGAATTTAGCCGCGCTAAGAAAGCAACTCTCAGAATATACAATAACAGCTAATATTACCATATCGCAGCCATCTTTTCACTTCCTCTTGTGGTTCAGCGAATTTTAGGGGTAACAATAAAATATAAGCACTTCCAATAATTATTATTTTGTATATTATATACGTAGGATAAATTATATTAAAAGAGAATATATGGTAATCGAGCAAATTCAGAAGACCTACAAATAAATAATATGATAATTAAATGTGTTGAAGAATTTAATATCTTGGATCTATAATAGATAAATCTGGTACTTGTGCAAAATATATTATTAACAGAGTAAATTGTGCAAGGAAGGCGCTTAGATCCCTGAATGGCCGTTTATGGAATAGAAATTTGACCAGAAAAACAAAAAAAGAGATTATACGGACAATAATGGAAAGTATACTTGCATATGGATCAGAAAGCTGGACAATAAATGAAAGGATGCAGAATATAATCTAGGCGACAGAAATGGATGGATTACGGAAAAGTATGAGAATATCCAGGCTACAACATATTCGAAATACATATATCAGACAAGAAATGGATACACAAGAGACTGTTATCGATAGGATAACAAAGAGAGCTCTATAGTGGTATGGACATGTACAACGGATGTCGGAAAACCAGTGGCTTAAACAGGTGTTGGATTGGATGGTACCAGGCAGAAGGAAGAAGGGAAGAAGTAGAAGAGCATGGTATGAGGGAATATATTACGCCATGATGAAGAGGGGTATGGAAGATGGACAATGGGAAGATAGGAATCTCTGGAAGGCAGGAATCAAAGGCAAAAACTGCTGTAAAGTGGAAAGCCTGTATATACGTAAGTTCAGCTTCATTTTTATTTTGCACGCACCAATCACATAAAAATATTATTATTATTATTCGTCTTTTTCATTGTTTACCCTTCCTCTTCCTTTAAAATTTGAAATATTTACCCATGAGATTTACAAACCAAATCCCATGACGGATAAACTGTAGGTAAAAACCAGTGCACACTGAACCTGGACTAGATATGTGCACACTGATTGGCTTCCCGGATGAACGGGTAGCAAGATGGTACGTTCTCTTCCGAAGACAAGCAAATGATACCATAAGATGAAGGACACACTGCTAGAGCCAATGTGAATATTTTAAATAATCTATCCTGCCAGGTATCGAACTCCGGGCCGCCGAAGAGAAAGGTTTCGATTGCAGCTGACACGCCACAGCGATAAACAATTTGATAAATTAGTCATGAATAATTAAATAATATAACATTGCAAAATTAATGAATGAGCAAATAAGTGCACTAAAAATAAAAAAAAAATTTTATAATTATAAATAACTAACTAACTAACTCGCTGGCTCTATCGAACCCGTAGGTTCATGGCCGCTTATGATATTAAAAATGTGAAATTGTGAAGAACATTTTCAAATCAAATCATGTCATATTATGTGTGATAGTATTTAAATTATTTAATTAGGGTAGACTACACGTTAACCAAAATTAAAATATAAAATTATGGAATATTCACCTGAAAGGTCCGTCTCCTCAACTTTATTAGTTATTTAAATGTAGCACTTTCGGGACTAGTCCCATCATCGGCAGGATTCAAAACTGGTGTTTCACTGAAGATCTGGTAGAGGGGGTTACATGCACTGGGTTCGTTTTCGTTTATCAACAACGACCATCTGATAAACGAAAACGAACCCAGTACATGTAACCCCCTCTACCAGATCTTCAGTGAAACACCAGTTTTGAATCCTGCCGATGATGGGACTAGTCCCGAAAGTGCTACATTTAAATAACTAATAAAGTTGAGGAGACGGACCTTTCAGGTGAATATTCCATAATTTTATATTTTAATTTTGAATAATACCTCAACGGAACATATCATGAATCTTATAAAAATAATATGTTAACCGTTAAATTCGCAACGTATAGCAGTGCAGTAACTTGGATTCTTAAAAAGTGATCATAAAAATAAAATATTAAATATCATCCAAAAGTACAGATGTGTCATATGCTATATGTGAACTTAGAACAGCTACGTTTCGTGAATATCCAATTTCTTTACAATCCTGAAATAAAATCGGTCTCATGCATTGACCGAAATTCCGTGAGAAAACAGATTCCTTTACTGGAACTAGAAACCATCGCATGTGCTACAATCCTGCGCCAAGATATAATTCCTTTGAACACTCGGTCATGATACGGGACTCGACAAGTTTACAATGACATTTATTAAAACGCCAAACGGATCCAAAACGCAGACTCTATAAAAATACATTATATAATGGAAATGGACAGTTGATGACAAATGAGGGATATTACAGAAGTGGCGGAATTCTAATGCCTAGGAACATTAATTATGGAAAGGAATGAGGTCCACAAATACATTACACACAGGATAAATTCTGGAAATGCATGCTATTATGCTTTACAGGAACTCTTGCCCCAATTTCTCTAAAAAAATAAAGTGAAAATATATAAAACTGTTATTCTCCCAGTTATATGTATGCGAAAAACTGACTTTTACTTTATGGGAATAAAAAAGATAACGAGTAGTTGAGAATAAGGTTCTTACAAAATATTTGGCCCAAAGAGAAATGAACAGACAGGTAATTGCAGAATACTACTTAAAAATGAGCTACATGATCTTTATAGGAAACCAGATATAATAAAAAAGTTAAGTTTCGTAGACTGCCGATGGGCAGGACATGTGGCACGAATGGCGAATGAAGGGGGGCATGGAAGTTTCTTGTAGGAAAAGCAGAGGGGAAAATTCTCTGTTGGTAGACCAAGGTAGAGGTGGGAGAATAATGTTAACCATAATTTGAGGGAATATTATAATGATATTGTGAAAAAAAAGTAATGTCTGAACCAGGAATCGAACCGTGGACCTCTAGTTCTCCGTACTAGTGTGAAGCCCACTACACCATTCTAGACCTGACATAAGCATTATTTCCACATATATAAATCCATAATTCTCGTTTCCCGCTGCCAGGTAGGTGTCACTACCAACGCCAACGGCCGGCTTAATTTAGAAGTATCTATATTTGAGAATTTTACACCACCACTTTTATAAGCAGTAAATGATGTTGTTTAACATTTTCCAATACCTGTTAAATAGTTTGAGGGAAGTAGATTATACAGGGGATGATTGGAAAACATTAGCTGAGGATACGTGTATGTGGAGAGCTTATGTCCATGCGGCCACGGACCTACGAGTTCGATAGTGTCAGTTAATTATTTAAATTGACTGTAAATGTTCTTTAGTGTGTAGTCAACATAAAGTAAAGATTATATTCCTTTGATTAGGAACAGAATGATGGTTATTTTTAGAGCAAAAACGAAGAAAATGTAGCTACCTGATTTTTGTAGTTGGTTAAAGAAACTGTCCCGCGCAGTAGCCGAGTGGTTAGGGCAAGATGCCTTGGCGTAGTGCTATGGGACTGTTAGATTCCCCATGAAGGAAGACATTTTATCATGGAATTTCGGCCAGTATGGGACCGGTGCCCACACAACATCGTGAGGCATTTGTGTAGCTACGATAAATAGCGACTCCAGGCTGAGAAAACCAACTATAACCGGCTGTAGGACCCGACATGCTGACCACATGTCACCACTACACTGACTGGATGATCGTCTACTCCTGTGATTAACACGTGGATGTGAAGCCAGCAGCTAGGCCTATCACGCCATAGATAGTATAGTTATAGAAACTAAGCAGTGATTTAAAAAATGCGTTACAAATTACTTAAAAAGCAAACTAATTAGAATAAATGAACTACATGTAAATATAATTTTATGTGTTAGTTTTATAAATACTACAATTGTTCAGCTGACTGAGAACTTTCCTGATTAAAATTTGTGAGAGTTACAACTAACGAAGTACTAAGGAAAAAGTCCGTTAAAAAAGCACCAAAATGTTTTAAAAGAATTTATAACAGACAGCGGGAATGTACAAGAGTAGATTTGATCCTCTGAGAAAAGGAAAATCACAAAAAGAGAACAGCACAATGTTAACTTTCTAAGAAGCTAAATTTACTCACTATTCTACAATATATTCACTTTTCTCTCTCTCTTATTAGAAAATGGCCCAACAAAAGATTTTCATATACGGCGGTATACAAATCACAAATTTGAGTAAGGTTATCGATTATGTGCAACAAGCTTTAATGTTGTATTAAAATATTTTCATTGCGGAACGTAATAGTTTATTAATATCTGATCACCATTACAATTTCAAATAAGGTAATTTATTTTCCGATTGAGGGTCTTTCCACTTTTCAGCGGTTGCCCTTTTACCAGCCGGCTGCTGGCCCTTCACATCCACATGTGACAATCACAGAGGTAGATGATCAACAGCCAGTGTAGGGGTGACATGTGGTTAGAATGTTGAGTCCCCCAGCCGTTATAGCTGGTTCCTCAACCTGGAGCCGCTACTTATTGTAGCTACACAATTGCCTCACGATGCTGGGTGGGCACCGGTCCCATACTGGCCGAAATACCATGAGAAAATTTCTTCCCCCATGGAGACTCGAACCAGCGCAAGTCCCGTAGCTCTGCGCCAAGGCTTCCTACCTTAACCGCTCGGCTACGGCGCGGGACAGGTAATTTATAATTCTTAATATATTTATAATTTGCCCGGTGAAGACATGACCTTACTATCTTATCCACATCAGTTACGATAAGCCGTTATTATTATTATTATTATTATTATTATTATTATTATTATTATTATTATTATTATTATTAATATTAAAGAGGCTTGAGTGCAGTGCATTAACCACTACGCTACGGCGTGCCCCCATAATTATTATGTTTTATTATTATTATTACATTATTATTTTTATTATTATTATTACGTTATTATTTTTATTATTATTATTACATATTATTTTTATTATTATTATGTTATTATTTTTATTATTATTACGTTATTATTATTATTATTATTATTATTAGTAGTAGTAGTAGTAGTAGTAGTAGTTGTAGTAGTAGTAGCAATAGTAGCAATAGTAGCAATAGTAGCAGTAGCAGCAGCAGCAGGAGCAGCAGTAGTAGCGGTAGTAGTAGTAGTAGTAGTAGTAGCAGTAGTAGTTGTGTCGGCATCAATGGACAAGTGGCTGTGCTCCTTGTCTATGGTTCCTACGGTCGGATATTTTTTTAGGACGGAAAAATGCACGGAGAAAATCTCCGGGAGGGACTTTAAGCCGTGGGTCCCGAATCTAAGATGTTCAGGCTCGTAAAATATATTTAAGCCTGAATAAAGAGGCCTCTAAGCAAAATATACCGACCTCAACGTCCTATTAAGACCTTAGTTGCATGTTAGATGTCTCATTGAGTTGGTGTGTGACCACATACCAATCATGACATCTATGAGCAAATAAGGTAACTAAAAAAACATGTTTTTTTAAAACTATTTGCCGTTTTCCATTTTTTTTTTCGTTTATACTGGATCTCCTTATTGTGTTAACTTTTCTTCTTTACGTGTTTCTTAACGTTCTTTAATTCTCACATAGACACAAGGACAGAATACACACACCCAGACCCAAGGTGGAGATTTAAAATCCCCTACCCCGCTAGGAATCGATCCCGGACCGCCGGAATTGAAGGTAGGGACTCTACCGACTAAACCAGGGCGATGGACATTCTAGTAACTCCTTACAAAAGAGAGATATGGCTCAACAAAGGTCTACGCCATTACAGATAGACAGATAAGATTAATACTAGTAGTATTTTTATTTGTTATTAATAGCGTAGCCCATCATTTAGCCATGGCCTCTCTCCTTTGTTAGAAAAAACTAGATCAAGTTAATTTTTAGTAAAGTTATGTAGGTAGGAAGTAACATTATGAGATTTATTTTAATTTGTGTTGAGTTGTTTTTAACTCACCTCATACTTCTTAACTCCCTCGCAGACTCGAGTTTCTTCACTGCATTTGTAACATTCTGAATGCTGTATCACGTTCAGTTGCGAACGTGATACAGCATTGAGAATGTTACAAATGCAGTGAAGAAACTCGAGTCTTGAACGTGATACAGCATTGAGAATGTTACAAATGCAGTGAAGAAACTCGAGTCTTGAACGTGATACAGCATTGAGAATGTTACAAATGCAGTGAAGAAACTCGAGTCTTGAACGTGATACAGCATTGAGAATGTTACAAATGCAGTGAAGAAACTCGAGTCTTGAACGTGATACAGCATTGAGAATGTTACAAATGCAGTGAAGAAACTCGAGTCTTGAACGTGATACAGCATTGAGAATGTTACAAATGCAGTGAAGAAACTCGAGTCTTGAACGTGATACAGCATTGAGAATGTTACAAATGCAGTGAAGAAACTCGAGTCTTGAACGTGATACAGCATTGAGAATGTTACAAAAGCAGTGAAGAAACTCGAGTCTGTGAGGGAGTTATAAAGTATGAGATGAGTCTAAAACAACTGAACACAAATTAATTTTTCGTTACCTCATTTGCTCATAGATGTCATAAATGACTTGTGGTCAACACACCGACACAATGAGACATCTATCAGGCAACTAAAGTATTATTAAGACGTTGAGGTCGATAAATTTTACTTAGAGGCCTTTTTATTCAGACTTAAGGATCTTTTACGAGCCTGAAAATCTTCAGACTCGGAATCTAAGGCTTTAAAGACCCTCCCGGAGGACTTGCTCATTGCATTTTTCCATCCTAAAACAATTCTATCGACCCCGGCGGGTTTGAACTCGCAACCCTTGGGACCAGAGGCAAGGAGCTTAACAACTAGTTAACCGCGGCCGACTTATTATTAACAGTAGTATTATAATAACTATTTTTTTTAATTATAAGAAAACAAAAAAAATAGCTAAAATAATTATTGTGTATGGTATTCCATTGAAAAATGTGTCTGTGAGCAATAATAATCATCATTACGAAATTCTCAGACGTCTCATATACAACTGGGTAAACTCATCAAATGGACACCCCTGGTTTTTCATTTCTCTACACTTCTGTATTTTTACTTCTCAGTTGAACGAAGAAGATGGCTTATTCTAAGAAAACTGACTTATTTTATTCCAGGCACACAACTTGATTCTTTCAACGGGCTTAAGTACAGTCCGTTCAGCAAGTACACTGTACAGTGTACAAGCAGTTGTCACGTTTTTTTCAATTCATTTCCCCTCTCAAGCATCTCTGTAAAGTTACACCTAAAATAGCCTACTGCGCTGTTATCCAGGCGTTTCTTTATTTTTTCCTTTTTTCGCCAACATTCTAGACATTTGAAATATTTAGAATTCTTAACAGAATATTACATTTTCATAAGTAATGACACGAGTGATTTCCAAATTATCGATAAATTCACGACTCGCGAAGTGAGGAGTGAATTTACCTAGAGAATTTGGAAATCAAGAGAGTCATTTGGTAGGACTATTTAAGAAATAAAATTAGGCTGTTTACTCACAAACCATTGTTTAAATATAGTTATTTTAAAATATGTATATATTTAATGTAAACGGCGATGTTTGAAAACAAATGAGAAACGATTGGTAGGCTTCAATTGCTTATTTTGTTCGTCACTGCAACCAGATCATATTATTTATTGTCAAAGGAACGCAATATTGTAAGAATGCACTCTAGTGGAGAAAAAATTAAATACTTCAAACTGTATATTACTTCATTTCTGATGTCATATGATGCCCCATAATACCTTGGCGCCTAGTTATGGAAACGCGTGCTGCTTCGAACCTCCACGGAGGAGGACATTTTCTCATGGAATTTGGCGTTATAAGGAACTTTAATAGCTACAATAAGTAGATACTCCAGCCATATTCCAAGATGGTGATCACAGTCTACTCCTAAATTTGCTAGATGGTCGTCCATTTCTATGATTTACACACCTGTAGATAAGGGACCAGAAGTCGGCTCGTAGGCCAAGGGGTGTTTAAGTCTTTCCCGGCATGAAATTTTTATACCTCTAATACATTGAAATTTGTTGGTAGCATTTCTACAATATGTACGGGTTAATCTGTACTGTAAACGAGGACAGTGTTGTGACAGAAAAAAATACGACCCTGTGACAAGTTAGATCGAATTATGTATTTAAAAAATAGTATTTATTTAATTACAGTTATAATCTCTATTATTATATTCTGCAATAGATACTATTTCCAATAGAATCTTCTAACTGAACCTCCTCAAAACTTTACTCTTATTTACAGAATTCTGTTTTAAGTAATATTTAGGGGAAGTGTAACTGTGATGTTTATTTTAATTAATAAACTGAGTTAGATTTAAGAACCCACCTCATAATTTTATTTTCTTGAAGGCTAGTTTCGATACATCATCGTATCATTTTCAATTCCATTTAACTGTAAGTTATTGTTATCAAACGCACTTTAATACTTAAAGTAAAAATAATTAAATTAAATGGTTATTGCAACATAAAATACTCATCAAACAAATCATTGAGTAACTAATTAACTTACTGGCACTTTGGAACCAGTAGGTTAATGGCCGCGCGGACATAAGCTCTCCATACATCCCTATCCTGAACCAATGTTTCCCAATCATCACCTGCAAAATCTACTTCCCTCTAATCATAGTTAATGTTATTCTCCCACCTCATTCTTGGTCTACCAACTGGGCGTTTTCTCTCTGTTTTTCCTACGAGCAGCTTCGATGCAAGGGTTTCATTCCCCATTCGTGGTACATGTCCTACCCATCGCAGTCTACGAGACGTAACTGTTCTCATTATATCTGGCTTCCTATAAAGACCATGTAATTCACTGTTATGCAGTCTTCTCCATTCACCTGTTTGTTCATCTTTCTTTGGAACAAACATTTTCCTAAGAACTTTATTCTCAAATACTCGTAATCTCATTTCCTCTTTTAAAGTAAGAGTCTATGTTTCGCATCCATATAATATAACTGGTAGAATAATAATACAACTGGTAGAATAATAATATATTTTCAGTTTAACGTTTTTTGAAAGGAGTTGGGAAGTCGAGAGTCTCTGTAATGCATAATAACACGCATTTCCAGACAAATTAAAACAAATCATTGGGGTTTAAAATAAAATATTTTAATGTTGAGGAAAATATACATTTATTCAAATAATAATGGTCATATTTAGAGGTATTTTGAAAAGTGAAAGCTAATCGTAGATAAAATAGTAAACTCCAGTTCAATACTTTCACCTTCCATCCCAAACCTTGAATATATTATTGCAAGTTTAACCTCTGGAAGATATGTAGAAAGACTCTGATATTATGTTGGTCGTGTTGAGATTCGAACTGGTGGGAAGACACAAGCATCGTTTAAGTACATCTCTATTTACATATGTCTTATAATACTTCCATGTTTTTTTTTCAATAATATGTTTTGTCACATGAACTAATTCCTAAATTATATTCAATATTCTTTGCACGTAGTTTTCAAATTAAAGTTTTTGATTGAACTTATATCATCATCATCATCATCACTCCAGAGATTAGGCAATTGCCCGTTCCGACTTCATAATGCATCAGCCCAACGTATTCTAGGTCTTCCAACATCACGTCTTCCTCTTGCTTGATAATTTCTTGCTAACAATGGATATCTCTCCTTACTCATTCCATCCATATGATCAATCCATTTCTGTCTATAATTCGTGACTTTATCCAATAAAGGCTGTACTTTCAATTCTTCTCTTATATCCTCATTTCTTATTCTATCAAGTCTTGTACATCCTTTAACTTGTCGTAGGAACCTCATCTCCGCCGTCTGTATTCTATCCTTCTGTTTTTTCAGTGGAGCCCAAGTTTCATATCCATACAATATTGTGGGAACCGCCATAACATTGTACATTTTTATCTTTGTTTCTTTTCTAATTTTATTTTTGAATGTTCTCTGTATTGTTCGACACATCGTCTGAAATTTATAAATATTAAAATATTTCCAAGTGCGAAATGTGTGATATTTAGGGGAAAAAAACAAAATTACAATTTGAAAAAAATCTGTTTAATTCTTAAAACTGATATAGTCTCTTTACTTAAGAGTTAGATTTAGGAACATGGTATTATTTAAACTACTCTTGTAAATGCTCCTTCCTTCCTTCCTTCCTTCCTTCCTAGAACGTTAATTTAGCACAAAAATGTGTTATTGCTAATTTCATGTTATGTCGTATGTAAACTAAAAACCGTAGTTTGTTATAATAATAAAACGTTAAAAATCTATAATTTTACATTAACGACTGCTACCACATTAAGTTTATTTATGACATATTAAGGTAAAACCACCGCTGTGGTCTCGAGGTAGCGTGCTGCCTTGTCACGCAGCGGGCGCGGTTTCGATCCCCGGTCGGGGCAGTTTTTCTGGGTGAGGTTTTTATCGGGGTTTTTCCCCACCTGTACTTCCTTCACAGTAGCCTCCGCCCGCTCCTGGAATCTCCTTCCTCAAGATATCAGAGGTTGCCGCACACTTGGCACCTTTAAGTCACGCTTATACAGTTACCTGTTGTCTAATAATTAATTTTTCTC
This sequence comes from Diploptera punctata, assembly GCA_030220185.1. Lineage (NCBI taxonomy): Eukaryota > Metazoa > Arthropoda > Insecta > Blattodea > Blaberidae > Diploptera > Diploptera punctata. Next base: position 2,687,970 of record JASPKZ010004580.1, on the reverse strand, counting down.
TATTTATTTAATTTTATACTATGTCATTAATCTTTTCCTCGTTTTTTATATATCTTGTACATATTATATATTTAATTCGTTAAATTTAGAGTAAATCAAAATGCATTATAAATATTAATTGTATTGTATTCATAACTTGTAATCGTTTATATATATATATATATATTGTAATTTAGATTTAAGACTTTTCTTTTGTATTTTTTTTAAACCTGGTTGAGTGGTAGACAAGGCCTTAAGGCCTTAACTCTGCCAGGTAAAATAAAGCTATTATTATTATTATTATTATTATTATTATTATTATTATTATTATTATTATTATTATTAAATATCAAAGAAACCTTTAAGGCCCAAACGGTCCCCGAAATCATTTGACCAACATCATCATCCTTCACTGGTATGAAAAGCAACCGGAAGCTACCACACCTACAATTCCCTAGTGAAGCTGCAAGCATAGCATGAAATTACTTATAACCCAAGTTATTTTATGCCTTAAGTGTTGATTAAAGTCCACGCTAGCTATACAGAGCCTTCTTATTCATTCTATTTAAGGGGACCGACTGGTGAAAATGTTGAAAAAATAGCAAAAAATGCATTTTTTTATTTGCTTTTTAATAACTCAGATTCTTTAGGATTATTTTGATGTAATTGTTTTATTGTAGGAGCAAAATTGAGTCCGTGGCGTAAGAGTTTAAATACCCTTGCACGTGTGGTCAGCATTACTACTTAAAATTATAATGCGTTTTTTTCTGTTTCCATTTTTTGACGTTTTCCAAAACTTAAAATGCTCCTTACGATGCACGTTTTTCGATATCAAAGTGAAATTTTGTGGTTAGACTCTCCAATAAATGCTAATTCAAATTTGCAATGCAGTTACTAGTCTAGGACACATGTGTTCTTTGAAATTGAGACGGAAAATATAATAAGGGTGATAAAAATAATTTGTTAAAAAAAATTGAAAAATAAGCAGAATCCTCCCATTATGAATATTGTTTGCATAGCAAATGTGTTTATTGGAATAATAAAGACTCTGAATCTCAGACTGAAACACGAGCATATTTTAGAAACTCCGCCATGGCCGGTCCCAAGCCCGGATGAGAAAGGAGGAGGGGGAGGAGTAACAACCTCGTTAAAAACCGGGCTTCAGTTGGCTCCGACTGATAGTACTCTGTAAGGGCCCCTAGCCAGGGTTACGGTGAAGACCTCAACGGCAGATTCGGCGCAGAAGGAGTCCTTCATCACGGCGGATCTGGCGGAAGTGGCAACCCTCTAGATGGGGTTAGTACATCCAGGAGCTGGACCTAAAGCTTCGAGGTGGCAGCCCCACCAATGGTCTACTCTGCATAGCGTTGGTACCGCGATCAGAGGAAAACATATTACTCGTATTCTTCACAATGGAAACTCGGACGGACTTAACCAAAGACGACCTCAGCGTAGAATTAAGGACAAACGATTTTGGTATAAAGGATCGGATTAAAGTGGGAACTTGGAATGTCAGAGGACTAAACACAAAAGAAGAAGAACTAATCAGAGAACTTTAGATTGAACAATAACTCAAGTATTAATAACTTACTTTCCGCCGATGATTTAGTCTTACTACACCATGATGAAGATCTGTTACAATTGGCTGCTTACAAACTAAATGCAATATGTAGCGATTATAATTTTAAAATTTCAATAAGTAAAACAAAGGTAATGGCATTTTGTGGAAGGAATACTCTGCGTGCAAAAATAGTAATTAGAGACGAAATTATTTAACAAGTATCCCACTTTAAATATTTAGGATGTGACATCAGCTATGGGATGATAAAGATATGAACACAAAACTCATCAGTTTCAAGCTCTTTGTGGTACAATAAATAGAACATTGAATAATAAAGCCCATAAACAAACAAAATTAAAATTTTATAAAGCAATGGCTGTCCCTATCCTTTTGTATGGGAGTGAATCTTGGATTACCACTACCAAACAAGAAAGCAAAATCCAAGCAGCCGAGATGAAATTTTTAAGAAGAGTAAAAGGCTGCACTAGAATGGACCAGATAAGAAATGAGGATATCCGTGAAGAACTGCAGATCTATTCCATAAAGGAAAATATATTCAACAACAAGATACAGTAGAAAGAACATGTAGAAATAATGGAAGAAAGTAGATTACCAAATAAAATCTTCCATTATTTTCCAAGAGGAAGAAGAGATGTCGGACGTCCTCGGATGAGATGGTCTTAGATATATTAGTGAAGACGGAACGGGCAACTCTTGCCTAAACCAGGAAGTGAAGAAGAAGAAGAACAAGAAGCATATTTTAGAAAATATTTAAAAAAAATAATTACAAAAATCATAATTCTGAAACTATTCTACTTATAAACACCAAACAACTTCACAGAAACGATTATATAATAACATAATGAATGTGATAAAAATGTCAAAACAATCAGATGAAAACTAAACGAAATTTGAAATTCACCATTAGGTCCCTTTAATAAATTACTGCAGGCTACGAATAATTGTAACGAAATACTTCCTAAGTCCATTGTAAGTATAAAACACCTCCGAAGGAACACATCTAATCGTAACAGTTATTGACTGAATTGAGAGTGATATGAAAATATATCGAAACTAGTCTGGAAGAAATCTACAATTATGAGCTGAGGTGTTAAATCTAATTAAATTTATTTAATTATGTTTTCAATTTAAACAACATTTTCGAGACACCAGACATTCTGGAACGTATGTTGGTAGGCAAACTGTAGCTGTTAGTTTTACGAGGTGGAGTGAGAAGGATGGCCAGACGTGCGAAATTTAACGACGTACGAATTAGAGCGCTCTCTGGACACTTTATTGCTATGCATAGTACAGGCTTATCATAAGTAATGCCACGAGTGATTTCCAAATTATCGATAAATTCACGACTCACGAAGTGAGGAGTGAATTTATCTAGAGAATTTGGAAATCAAGAGTGGCATTTGTTAGGACTATTTAACGAATAAAATAAAGCTGTTTACTCACAAATCATTATTTAACTACAGTTATTTAAAAATATTTTTATATTTAAAGTAAACGGTGATGTTTGAAAACTAATGAGAAACGATAGGTAGCCTACGCTTCTACTGCTTCTTTTGTTTATCACTGCAACCAGATCATACTATTTATTGCCAAAGGAACGCAATATTGTAAGAATGCTCTCTAGTGGAGAAAAAATGAAACACATCAATCTGTATATTAATTCATTTTTGATGTCGTATACATTTAAGAAAGTGCAAACAGTGGTTTCTTTTTTTGGTGGTATAATCAATTGCTACAAATGTTGACATGTAAGCACTATTATATACAATCTGGTAGCCGTATTTGTTATAGGCTCAGTCACTGCAAAATAACGGTCAGACCTGTTCAGAATATTAAAAAGGAGGAGCTTTGCTTAATATATGATAATCCTAACGTTGATAATTATTTCGTGAAACACGTCTCTGATTGGTTGTAATACAGAAATCATTGAAACGTGATTGGTCATTGACTCCCATTTGGGGCATGAGTTAAATAGTCACCAAGAATTCCTGCTTAACATCTAACACTGTCTACTATAATACATTAAGGTGAAAGCAACTTCATGGTACGTGCGTATTATCATCGATACTTTAACCCTTCAACCTTATGGGACTAGCTTGTTTTCTGTCGTCAGAACAATTCGTAAAATTTTATATTTTGTTTGTATAACTGTGCAACTTCTTTAGAATGGTTACCATATTTCTTACTTCCAAAACTATACAGATAGGAAATAATCTTAAGAGTACCCTAGAACTAGCTTTATCCCAAAAAAATAAATATGCCAGTTTTTGATTACAGATTACCTTGTTTTAATATTAGAATCACATATTATCCTAAAAAAACTGAACAAAAACCTAAAATAAACGTATTGCATAACAATAAGAAAATTATTACTAATAAACAGCAAACAATTAAAAAAATATAGAATGTAATAACTCAATACTGTGTCACTGTAAATATATATAAAACTGTTATTCTCCCAGTTATATTATATGGATACCAAACATGGACTCTTACTTTAAGGGAGGAGAAAATATTACGAATATTTGAGAATAAAGTTCTTAGGGAAATAATGTTTAGAGATTCCGGGCTGTGTGTCCGTGGTCGATTATTGATGCTTATTCCATACGTTTCCTCTTAACTGCGTAGGGCATCTTCAGTGGTGAGTACTTTAGGTACTGTTCCCTGATAGGAGACTCGACTGTCAACTGTTCTTAGGAAAATGTTTGAACCAAAGAGAGATGAACAGACATGAGAATGGAGAACTAAATAACTTAATAACAGTGGGATACGTGATTTTTTTGGAAACCAGATATAATAAGAACAGTTACGTTTCGTTAACTGCGTTGGGCAGGACATGTGGCTCAAATGGGGAATAAAAGAGGGGTATGTAAACTCCAAGTAGGGATATCAGAGGGAAAACGCCTAGTTCGTAGACCAAAAATGAGGTGGGAGAATAACATTAGCCATGATTTGAGGGAAGTAGATCATACAGGGGGTAGATTGAAAAACATTAGCTCAGAATAGGGATGTATGGAGAACGCATGTCCGCGCGGCCATGAACCTACGGGCTTGAGAGTACCAGTCAATATAGATTTTTGTTTTCATTTTGAGAATATTCCTCATCACTGAGGATGTTCTCCAACCAATCTTAATAATTAACACGAGTTTTAAAAAAATATACATAACTGACTACGGACTTCGGACTACGGACTATCAGTTTGTAACACATCTTCACAAATCTCCCTTATTTAAAGTTCTCCATCTTTTTCTGTCTTCATCCAATACACCAAATTTTCTCACTGGGGCTGATTTCTGAATCTTATTCTTCCAGGTTTTCTTGATCTTCCTTTTCTGCTCCTTCTTTCAATTTTCCATGCATATACGACCTTTGGTAATCTTCCATCCTGCATTCCTCTTACGTGTACATACCAATTTAGCCTTCTGTGTTCAATCTCATCCATTATACTTCTTTCTGAATTAACCCATTTTCTAATTTCTGTATTTCTAGTTTTTTCCAGTCGAGATTTTCTGGCAGCTCTTCTCCAAAAATCCATTTCAACTGCAGTTATTCTGTTGGCATGTTGTTGTGTCATTATCCATATTTCCGATCCATATAACATTATACTTTCTAGTATGGACTTATAAATCAGTTGTCTTGTTCTGTTAATAATGTTTCTACTCCATAATATAGAGTTTAACATTCATATGGGTTTTTCTTCCATTACTGAACCTTTTTTATATTAAAAAAGAGAAGATAACTTGACTACAAAAATAATAACTTTTGTAACGTAAAAAAAAATTGAATGGCAATTCAATAAGCAGTGAATCTCAGTTCTTTTAGAATAGCAATAAGCACGTTTATAGCAACAGCAACGATACCAACCAAGCATCTGAAAAATTACTAAATGCATGCTTAAAGTGTTAATCCCAGCTAAGCGCTCCTGCGAATTGTCTTTGGATGAGAGGATAAACAATCCATGATAGTGAGTGTGCAATAAACCTAACTGAAACCTCTATGATTTGTATCATGTTCGTATCGACAAATTTTGCATGACTATTTAACTCATGCCACAAATGCTAGTCAATGACCAATCAAGTTTCAATGAATGTTGTTTTACAACCAACGACAGTCGTATTTCACCTCGTTCTTTATCAATTTCTCTTTATCAGCTCCTGCTTTTGTGATAAAGAAAGCTCCTCCTTGTTAATGTTCTGAACAGGACAGAACATTATTTTTCTCCAAAAAATACATTGAATATAGCAAATAATGAAAATATTCCTTTATTTTACTGAGATGTTTACTAAAAAAATAAATGAATAACCCGTAATGTTGATAATGATATATAGTTTGATGTGCTTCATTATTTCTCCACTTGGGTGCACTCTTACAATATTGCGATCTTATTTGGCAATAAATAATATGATCAAGGTACAGTGAATGAACATAACCTCACATTTCTGATTTGTTTTCAAGCATCGCCGTTTACATTAAATATATAAATACTTAAAAATAATTATAGTTAAACAATGATTTGTGAGTACACAGCTTAATTTTATTCGTTAAATAGTCCTAACAAATGCCAGTCTTGATTTTCAGATTATCGATAATCTGGAAATCACTCATGGCATTACTTATGAAAAATGTCACAAGTGATTTCAAAATCATCGATAAATTCACGAGGAACTTCGTGAATTGTGAATTTATCTAGAAGATTTGAAAATAAAGAGTGGCATTTGTTAGGACTATTTAACAAATAAAATTAAGCCGTTTACTCAAGAATCATTATTTAAATATATTTACTGGTATTTTAAAATATTTATATATTTAATGTGATCTCTGGGCCGTCCGATGAAACGCTGGAGGGAATGTTTTCTATAGGATCGTAACAGGGATTGGCCTAATACGTGGAAGGAAGAAGAATAAGAAGAAGAATAATAAGAAGAATATATTTCATGTAAAACAGTGATGTTTGAAAAGAAATCCGAAATGTGTGATATGTTTTTTCACTGCAACTTGATCATATTATTTGTTGCAAAATAAGATCGCAATATTGTAAAATGTACCCTAGTGGAGAAAAAATGAAACATCAAATTTTAATAAACGACTCAGAATCATTATTTAAAAACATAATTATTGAACACACAATTATTAAATGTGTAGTTCGAAGGAGTCAGTTCGTTATTTGCTACATTGAACGGATTTATTGGAGAGTCAGTTCCTCAAAATAATGCTGTGACCTGTTCAGAATATTAAAAAAGGAGGAGCTTTCTTTATCACAAAAGTAGAAGCTGGTAAGGAGAATTAGATAAAGAGCGAGGTGAAACACCTCTGCTATTAATTGTAAAACAAAATGCATTGAAACCTGATTAGTCATTGACTCAAACTTCCCGATAATCCAAATTAGTAAACTGTTCTAGCGGCCTCAATTCTAGTTTCCTCGCAACCGAACAGGATACTATCGACTTTATTAACCAATACTCGTAAATATATAGCCTATTCCGTAAAACCAGCTAAATTGGACCAAAAATTCGAACCGAAGAAGAATTGGATTATTTTACACTTGTTCTACATTATTCGACTAGACACACTTTCTGCAACCCCTATTATATCTGAATTAAGTTTTTAAACAGATTGTACAAAATACGGGATATTTTTAATAATAATAATAATAATAATAATAATAATCATAATAATAATAGTTTAAATTATTATGGCAGAGTTATGGCCACAAGGCCTTCTCTTCCACTCAACCAGCAGAAATTACAAATACATACGACTATTTAACAGTATAGATTACATATAAACCATAATTATAAAGAGTTAAAAGTATTAAATGTTGCTATTATGAACCGCTGGTTTTCTTAGGCTTAAACGACCTTCGGGACTTGGAAAATCTGGTAGCATGAGTATCTAGCCAAGCGTTAGTATGAGGATGTACAGTTATATATGCACACGTGTTTTGAAATAAACAAATGGATTCTTAAATTTAACTATTTTATTACTAGAGAATAACGATTACAATAACTAAGTGTTCTAGCCCTAAATAACTAATCTAAGCTTATGTTCAAAACTACAGCACTTCCTGGGATTTGAGAGAGAGGGAGATGTGGAATTTATAAATATACCATAATCTACATGTTAATAAGTATATACTAATTCCTACACTTTGAAAATAAAAGTCTTAAAATATTTTATACTTGTCTACATTGCTAACTATCCTAGTTAAATAGTCAAGAAAAATAGTCGGTGACTTACCCATCAGCACTTTACACAAAACAGACCGGAGGCCCTCACTTCCCCAGGGTTATATACTAAGCTTTGACCTATAGTTACCCTAACTGTACTCACTAACATACATAGCCCTAACAGTAGTAACATTCCACTCTAAAAGTAGAGATTTTACAGTTAGCTAAGGAAAACTTTGTTCTGAAATATATCATGTCTAAAACTTTATTTCGACAGACTTTTATTTGAATAATTAAAATAATCTATAAAATAATTAAATATGTATATAAAATACTCTATGTATTCATAACAGTAGCAATGTAAATTTCATGTACAAACATGTTAATGTTATACAATTATAACAACAACAATAATAATACTAATGATACTTACTCTTACTCACTGGCACTATCGAACCCGTAGGTTCATGACCGCCGGACATAAGCTCTCCAACATCCCTATCCTGAGCTAATGTTTTCCAATCATTCCCTGTATAATCTACTTCCCTCAAATCAAAGTTAATGTTATTCTCCCACCTCATTCTTGGTCTACCAACGGGGCGTTTTCCCTGTGGTTTTCCTATAAGAAGCTTCTATGCACGTCTTTCATTCACCATTCGTGCCACATATCCTGGCCACCGCAGTCTACGAGACTTAACTGTTCTAATTATATCTGGCTTTCTATAAAGACCATATAGTTCACAGTTATGTAGTCTTCTCCATTCACCTTTGTGTTTACCTCTCTTTGGTCCAAAATGTTTCCTAAGAACTTTATTCTCAAATACTCGTAATCCCCTTTCTTCCCTTTAAGTAAGACTCCATGTTTCGCATCCATATAATATAACTGGTAGATTAATAGTTTTATATATTTTCAGTGTAATAATACTAATGATGATGGTGATGATGATGATAATAATAATAATAATAATAATAATAATAACAATAATAATAATAATATGATAAATTATAGGAGAAACACCAATTAATATATGAACCTTACACTGGGTAATGAAACCAATGTTAGAACAAATATAAATTTAGATTTCTTTTAAAAGATTCCAAGGTCCAGCAGCCCCTGATTTCTTATGGTAGAGAATTCCAGTTGCGAGAGTTGAAGATAGTAGTACTGTATGATGTGCAATGATTATGATCTAAAAACAAGAGCATAATACCCTGACTCCGCGATTGATTTACAAGGAATTAGTTACGATTGATGCAATAAACATTCAAAGGAATTGGATGGCCACTTGCGACGATAAGATTTTTACTTGTATACTCCTGACATAGAATAGAGTTGGCACAACTACCCCTTTTGTTTCCATCTTGCCACAATCCCCCACAACGTTCTCGTAAAAAAAATTCTCGTGCTTTTCACATTTTTCTATGTGAAAATTTGTGCTCGCCTGGCACATATTTCTCGTCTGTACAAATCCAATGTTCTTACCAACTCACTCCCCTACCCCACTTCACGTGCCCTTTAACCCAAAGTCTCATCTTGATGCTGTCAACCAGTCACACACAATTTACTCCACCCCCTCCTTCCCTTAACCATTTTGTTGTCACCCATATCCCTGCTTCTTCTCAAGATCCATCGAGTCTTTTCAAAAAAGCGAGACAGGGACGTCATTCAACCAGTGTAAACACATGCAACACGGGCCTAACTCAACATGTATGACAAAATACAGCTTACAAGATATTGACTATTAGAATATATTCACATAAAGTTGCTTCTGCCACATCAAATAATCGTGTTCTGTTCACATTAGTGGTTTAGTGGTAACAAGTTACCTTATAGATTCGAAAATTTCACTTCGATCCCGACAATGAAATTTTCAGGTAAGCCAAATCCAATAATATGATATCCTTCGGACTGAAAATGAAATGTTCTCAGTTAAATATTTCAGACGTTCAGTTCCTGAAAAAAAAAATCGATGCGTTCATGAGGATTGATGTTGAGGCCATTGAGCAAATGGAGAGCTTCAAATACTTCGGTTGTACTATCAATAGTAACATGAACTGCTGTCAAGAAGTAAAGCCGAGGATAGCAATGGCAAAAAAAACCTTTTAGCATAAAGACAATCATTTTCTGCTGATCTTTGACAAAATAAGAGGCTGATGAAATGCTTTGTGTGGAGTGTAGCATTTTATGGTGCAGAAACTTGGACATTGCGACGGAATGAGGAAAAGCAACTGGAAGCATTTGAGATGCGGATATGGAGAAGGATGGGGTGTATAAAATGGACAGACAAAATAAAAAATAAAGATGTGCTGGACAAAGTGGGTGAAGGAAGAACAATGCTGGAACTCATCAAGAAAAGGAAAATAAATTTGATTGGCCACTAGCTAAGAAGAAACTGCCTGGTAATGGAATGGTTAACGGAAAGAAGGTTAGAGGCAGAAAAAAGACGTCAGATGATAGACAATATCTAAATGGTGTGTATGCGGATTCAAAAAGGAAGGTTAGTTATAGAAAGAGTTTGCAGTGAAAGACCTGCTCTTGGCAGAACACTATGCATATATGTATGTTACACAGTGTTACTGTGTATTATTCATACCTGTTAGAGGAAGTGTTCAAAGTGTCGTCCTTGCATCTTGTTGCAATATTAGTCTCGTCTCTGCAGTGAGTTTCGATATTATGATTACGACGCAGTACGTCAGTGGCGGCTCATAACCACACAATCGCAATGATAAATATCGCACACGGTTAGTCTGCGGATCCATGTTTACTGGACCGTTCTTGCTTCTATTACCGTACATTCGACAGTTTCAGTTTGCGCTATTAATTTTGATATACCCAGTAAAAGGAATAATGAGGCGAATACGATAATGATGATAACGATTGTTAGGTGATGTTCGGGGACCGTTTGGGCCTTAAAGCTTCCTGATATTTGTCTGATCGGCCGCGGTGGACTAGTGGTTATGCTCCTTGCCTCTGGTCCCGAGGGTCGCGGGTTCAAACCCGGCCGCAGTCGATGGATTTTTTAGGACGGAAAAATCCAAGGAGCAAGTCCTCCGGGAGGGACTTTAAGCAGTGGGTCCCGAGTCTGAAGATTTTCAGGCTCGTAAAAAATCCTTAAGCCTGAATGAAAAGGCCTCTAAGCAAAATTTACCGAATTTTCCCTTCCTATTATTACCTTGGTTTCCTAGATGTCAGTATGAGGCGGAACGCTGACCACGGACCACTGAAAATGACATCTTTACGAAAACAACTGTAACTAAATTAATATGGTTCAAATTCTTCCCTGTAGGGGGAGAGCGCCTAAATCTGTGTAAAGGGAAAACATGGGCTTACAATACAATACACTTGTCTGACAGTTGAGGAAACATAGATTGTTTTTAAGGGGTAATGTCGTGTATATAACCTCGCCTACCCAATTCTCATCCTCGCCTTCTCGTGGTACAATCCGTTTCAACTAACGCGGCTCTGAGGACCGAGTCACGGCGGTGTAACCGTTCCATCAGGTACTGAGTAAATACGGTATCCTAATGTCTGTCCAGAGACTAAAAGATAGCAGCCCTACCACTGGAATACTTAGCGTGAAGCCAGTAACCCGTCCTAAGGAATATCAAGTTTACTTGCATGTCTCAACATGAAGAAGGAATTACATATGGAACATTCAGAAAACAAAATTTCAGATTACAAGTCATGATGGATGCAACATGTTCATCGAATGGAAGATAACAGGATATCCAAGCAGATATTAAGATATCAACCTGCAGGAAGAAGAAGAAGAACATGACATCCACTCAAAAGACTTCTGGATATTGTCTATCTTGAGGCCAAATTAGGTCAACAAATGGCTTAAATTCGTGAATAGACTATGATGATGATGATAATAATGATGATGATGATGATGATGATGATGATGATGATAAACCTCAACCAGCAAAACTTGACCCGACCAAGAATCGATCTCTGGATCTCTGCATTAAAGGGAACACGCTACCTCGAGACAAGAACGATGGAATTGATATTACCATTACAATTATTATTATTATTATTATTATTATTATTATTATTATTATTATTATTATTATTATTATTATTATTATTATTATTATTTATTATTATTATTATTATTATTATTATTAGAGAATTATTCCAGAACAATATAGATATTGCAGCAGTGACGGAAACAAAAAAGAAAGGATCGGGAAATTCATATTTAGGAAACTACATACATTTTTGGTCAGGTGTAAATAAATCAAAAAGAGCTAAAGCAGGAGTATCAATGTTTGTAAAAAAGAAATACAGTAAAAACATAACAGAATATGAACATATTAATGAAAGATGCCTAAAGATTAAAATGAAGCTTATGGGAAGAACAATGGTGTTCTTAGCAGTCTACGCACCAACAGATGATGCTGCACAGAGTCAGAAAGAAAAGTACTATTCAGCATTAGTAGAACAAATAGAGAAAATACGAAGTAATGAAGAATTAATACTAATGGGAGATTTAAATGGGAAAGTGGGTAGAAGAAACAATGATGAAGCAGTAGGAAAATATGGGGAACAAGAAGTCAACGATAATGGAAATAGAATCATAGAGATGTGCAAACAACATAAATTAAAGATAGTAAACACATTTTTCGACCATAAGGATATTCATAAATTTACTTGGGAACGACCTAGTCTCAATCAGAAATCAATAATAGACTACATAATTGTAAAGCAAAATACTTCCTTATTTATTAAGGACTCAAGGGTTAAAAGAGGAGCAAATTGTGGTTCTGACCACTATCTACTCACAGCACAGATCATCCCCAAATTCCCTACAGGGAAAAAAGTGCATGATGAAGCAAGCGAATCAACAATGCAACCGAAGCAGGAAGAAAAATTTAAACTGTATTTATTTAATCAGGATAGTATCAAAAACTTATATAAAGAAAGACTGAGGATTAAAATTGAGAATTTGGATTACAAGGAAGACATAGAAGAAGAATATAATCAATTAAAGGAAATAATAAATTCGGCAGCAAAAGATGCATTAGGCACAATAAATAAAAAACAAAATACCCAAGATTGGTGGAATGATGATATTGAAGAATTAACCAAAAAGAAGAAAAAATGCTACTTAGAATGGTTGGCAAATAAAACAACAGAAAATTGGATAGAATACAAGAGAACAAACGCCAAAGTTAAAAGGAAAGTGATAGAAGAAAAAAACAAATTATGGAAAAGCAAATGCCAAGAAATAGAAAGTTATATAGGAGGATCACAATCATCAGAAGTATGGAGATTTCTAAAAACACTGAAAACCAACCAAGGATCCAGCAAGATAAATTTGTTAGCAAAATCAGACGCAGAAAAACATTACAAAGCTTTACTGTCAGAAACTAGAAATGAGTTTATGGAAACAACAGAAAATCCATCCATAGAAATGAACGCCCTGGAATTTGATACAATAGATATAGAATTAGAAATTCAAACCCTAAAGAATAAAAAGGCACCAGGGCCGGGAAACATACCAAATGAGTTAATTAAATATGGCCCAAAAAATTTAATAGGTAGATTGAGGGACTTGTATAATAAGTGCATTGCAATACAGAAGATTCCTGATGAATGGAAAATAAGCTACATAGTACCAATTGGGGCAGTATTTTATAGAGGGCTGTCACTTTGGGGCAGTAATTTGAGTGGAGGTGGTTAAATATCACTGGGGTTTCACTTTGATTTAATTGTGAATTTACTTGCCCTTCCTCGGTAGCTAGTCGGTTCCTGTTTCAGGGTGAGCGCAGAGACTCCTATCTATATAGGGTTCGGAAGGAGAATTGCGTGGGAACAGACAATCACTAATTGTTTGAATTATTTTATTTAATTAATCTCTGCCAATTTAAATGAACGTTACACAGTAAAAATAAAACTTTTCTGTCCGTGGCCTTCGATATTTCGCTAATGAGGACTAGCAAATGACTTATGAGTTCGGGAGATTTTCCCTAAGTCCATAATCGTTGTTACTAGATATTTTTTTACTATACAGTCGAGATCTTCTTCCTTCTAAGTGTCGAGTATAAAGTGTCAGTGTATTAAATTTTGTCCTCATGAGTTCCGTGTCGAAGTCAGGACCAATTATTCCCATATATGGTCTTTACCCTAACTCTCATTTTGATTGGTTAGAATATTTAATCACATGTCCTCCAAGGGCGTAACTATTTTATTTAAACCACCACCTACCTTTTGATTTTATTCTCACGGCTAGGGAGTGTGTTGCCAGCTTGGGCTTAACGCGATTGTAAATTTGGAGTTTGACATTTCTCCCAAACGTGAGTTGTTGAAGCTAGACCCAGCTTAAACATTTCAGGTCTAATTTGAGGAGTTACATGTTTATGACCTCTTTTACTTAGGGTTTCAACCGCTTCTTGTGAGAACTATTTACCAACATGAAACTTAATTTATTTTTAACTATATTCTATTCCTTCATTATTTATTCATTTCTTATATTCATTAATCACTATTAGGGCCGTATCATATTCGTCTCACAATGCCTCTTGTTAAAACAAAAAAAAAATATTAACGTAAAGTTAAAAATATCTTTTTTTTTTAACACAGCTCCCCTTAGAAGAGAAGTAATTAAATATGCTAATTACATCAAACCAAAATGTATTACATTATTACTTTTCCTACAAGTGCCATATATGGAAATGTTTTTATAAACACAAAATAGATTATATTATTGAACATATATCACCCTGGTTTACTTACAGTTTTCTGCATATTACCACTAGAACAACAACAAAAAGAAACATGTACATTTAAACTCAATTTGCGATCGGTGGTTCACCTTACTTATTTTTTTTTTTTTGATCAACAATTGTTTTTCTTATTTTAACCCTATGGTTAGTTTATCATATCCCATACATCTTCTCGTTTTTTTCACTTTATTATACGTTTGTTTGTTTTGATTACGTCACTTTTATTTCTCACACGCTCGGTAATTTAGCATAATACGTTTTCCATATATCACTCAGTTTATTATTGCAATGTCATGCACATTTTTTTATTTATATCATCCCTTTATATCGTTCGCACTTTCCATGGTTCACACTTTACATATTCACTGGAACTCACTTATTATAAACTAACATTCTTTTTATTCCAATTAGCTACTAATCTATCCTATTCGGCTCATTTATTTCTTTAATGAGACATAGATCTTAATGTTGCCGTAAACATATTTGCCCTCTTTTAATCAAATGGTAAATTTACTAATTAGTTTCCTATGTAATTTTCGATGATCACCCTTTATAAATAAGCATATTGGTGTTTAATAATAATCATATATGTTTATCTCGCGATCTCAGTTTTCAGAACATTTCACGATTCATCATAATAATTCATTTGTAACTCTATCTTCTTTTTTTTTATATTTATTTATTTATTTATTTTTAAATAGGCGCTCCCTTTAGCTGTGGTCATTGAAAATTTATTCTCAGCATGTTCACTGACTGATCTTCACAATACCTTGAAAAACTATTTATTCTTTATAGAACTCCTTTATTCATCATTCGCATATTATTTTTATTCAATCGATTAAGGTGGAAATTATCCTTATTTATTTACTTCTCGGTAACATAATATCACATTTCATACGCGCAGAAGAACCGTCGTTGTATACAGAATTTTATATCATCGTAGCTCATATTCGTCAATTTCGTTTTTTGACGACAATTGATATTTCATTAGTAAAAACAGCTCGACAACACCGGTCGAATCAAAATCATGTCGCTCTATCTACCCTTAATAATTCTCGCTATCATATGAGCGAACGTTTATCATTTTTAAAAGGACGTAATATAAACGCCTCCTTCGGGCTTTGATCCTGTATTTATTCATTCTTTTACTTTGTCTACGCTATATATTTTTATCTGTCACCAATCATAAACTGTTAAGAGGACGATGCCTTAACCTCTTTCTTAAATTTTCGTATGCTTATAACGCTTCCATTTTATTCCTTAAGAATAATATTAGGTTTTTAAGAACATTAACTATGAAGTTATAATAACACATGGTTATTTTGTATTTTTAAGAGTTTTGTTTAAACAATTATTTATTCATTTCACATCGTATTTGGGTAAGTAACTTGTTTTCGACAAATGAATTTTGTACCTGTGAAGGGTGTGCCTATTTCCGTCTCACTCGCACTCTTTCATCTTTTACAACATTTTAAGTTTAGTGAACTGATTTTTATCTCTATTCTAGACTGGGTTCAACGTTTTCTTAAATATTCCCACTACGATCAGCTGTTCATTTCTTTGTAATTTTCACACTTTACTTATTATTATCCTCGTCTCTGTTATTGTTCACGCTTTAGATTAAGGCAGATATACATGATAATTATTTTTATTATGTTTTTATAAAGCGGGGTGGTGCCTCTCGCTCCCTCTGTAAAATTAACTTTTCTGCCTCTGTTTTCGTCAACATTTATCTAGTCTCATTATGTTTTCTAGCATGTACAAATATAAGACCCTTTTAAACTATTTCTCATTAAATTTTCCTAATACTAATCTGATATATGCATGACCAACACTTCTTGCATTTATCATACTAATATTACCAGATATCGTTTTTGCTTACCTATTTTATTTAACTCTTTTGCATACCATGTAGATGCACATTAGCGTATGTAATGAACCATTTCCTTTTTTTTTTTTTTTTTTTTTTTTTTTTTAAACTGAGATATCAGCTGTGAACTCTTTATACGGCCTGAGGAGTTGTAAATGGAATACTCCCATCGTTTTATTTGGGTCGTCTAAATGATCGACTCGGAAAGTATGTGTACCAAATTGTTGGCTAACAATACCAGGTCCCTTCCAAATCGTGTTCATGCGCGTATATATCTTTTTTAGTTTGTTTGATAATGAAATATTTCGCACAAGGACTTTACTACCAATTGTAGGGATCCATGTATGTTTCCTATGTTTCACCCTGGATTTTCTCTTTTCAGCTCGTTCCTTTATCCTCTGGAATGCTCGTCTACAGCGTTCTGTATCTGTCAGTTCTACTCCTCCCGACGGAATCGCACTTGGGACATAGGGTACCAGCTTGTTTGGTTCTATACCACACATTAACGTGATAGGGGCGTATCCAGTTACGGTATTTATCGAGTGATTGAGTACCTTCTCAATTACTGGCACGTATTTTACCCAATTACTATGTCTCTTATTGCATAATATTCGGAGGCACGTTGTTATTTCTTTATTAACTCGCTCCGTTGGATTCCCAGAGGGATAGTAAAGTGAACTATGATATACCTTGACGTCTCGGTTTCTCATTTCTTGTTCGAACTTTCCACTTCGGTAGACAGATGCATTGTCCGTTAAGATAGAGTGGAATTTTCCGAAGTTGGGTTCATAGTCGCCTAATAATTTCTGGAGGCAACCCTTCGTCGTAATCTTGAACCGAAAGTGCCTTTTTTTTCGGTTCAGTTATACATCTTAGTGCTCCTCCCTACTGAAGAACATTTGTGAAGCCTGCCAATGTTCCTGTGTTCCGTGTGGTTACCCCTTCCCTTTTTACCCTTTCCTCGCGCATCTCTACTGCGCACATCCCTTCCACTCGCGAACCTGATATATGCTCGGTTATCGCAACAGACTTCATCATTCGATCGGCCTAGCAAGTGGCGCTTAGTTATTCCAAAAGCGGATTCAATACGCGAATCCAGCTTTAGCTCACCATGCAGTTAAAGAACTTGAATTGGTGATATATATATAGACAAGTGGATTATGACTAAGAAGAAGTCGACTTTGAGTTAATCCAGCCATGGACAGAAGAAAAGGATTCCAGAAGGCTTGGATGTGTGAATGAGATTATGTGTATGGTATGTTATTCATTTGGTTATTTTCGTGAGCTATGCTCGATAGGATGATCAAGAGATATGTTTTGTTATTCAATTTATTACTTTGTTTTTACGCTTGAAACTTGTTTATATTAAAAGCTTATCTTTTAAGTTACGCCCTTTGTTCTTATTTAAGAGTTACTATCATTCTCTATCCTATAACGAAGTTAGTTCAGTCCATGCAAGTTATAGTCAGTAGTTATAAATATGCATGTTCAATTAGGAAAGAAAGATGAATAGTTAGCCGCCTTCTATGGGCCCGAGGCAGGCTGTTTTCTTGTAATTAACTTCATTAGATATCTGGAGCACTTTGCTAAAATACAGCATCACCATAACCCAGCGATCCCGGATGGTAGCAGCTATAAATGATATAAGCAGAGCGGGGTAATAATAATAATAGGCGACAAATAGTTAGGCAGAGCGTGGTTCGTTCTAAACTACTCGCCACAAATGGTAGCAGAGCGTGGTTAAGGGTTTGGTTTTTTGGGGTTTAATTGCGCCCAAATGGTAGCAAGGCATTCGCTTTGTGCTTTTCATATTGAAGGATATGCTGTATTTAAGTTGAAGTTATTAAGCATTAGTTTACGTGTTTGTTTTATGTTACGTAAACATCAACTCATCTTTCTTTATACCAGAACAGAGACTGATTTATGTATGTAATACTACGTTTGCCTATAGTTGTTTACATCTTGTGTCTATTATACTTAGTAAACATGCCTAGCTGGGTAGATATAATATCCAAAGACAAGCTTGTTCGTGAATTAAACCTGTTAGGTATAGAGGCTGAAGGTGATGTAAACATATTACGTCAGCGGCTTAAAGATCATATGAATTCTCTCTCCCAGCCTGAACAAATATTAATAAAGCGTAAGTTCATTGTAGATAACGCAACTCAAGAGGATTATTTGGCAGAACAGCATAAGGATATGAGTGATCGTAAGTTAATGGATCTAATTCTGCAAAATATGTCCCCGGCTACTAGACAGCATTTGATTTTTGCTACAAGACCTCAGAATGTAGCCGAAATGTGTCTCTTAGCCAGGAAAGTGGCGGATTTTGAAATTGCTGAAAGACAGAGGGACTTTAGTGAAAGAAGTAAAACTGACAATTTAAGTAAGTCTAATACTTCGACGAATCGTCCTTCTTGGCAGTCGAAAAAGAATCTTCAATGTTGGAAATGTCAGCGGTATGGGCATCTGTCTAGAGAATGTCAATCTTAGTTTACGTAGTTTGTTTATATATGTATATATGCTCGTTTAGGATAGTAGAATATAATACTGATGAATATAAGTGTTTGGGCTGATTGTGTCATTCTTTTCGATGTTTGAGTTACTAGAATGAGTTTCTGTATAGGTGGTTCAGGTCTTACTAATGTGACGCAAACTAAATTCTAGAAAAGAGTGAGTAGAAGTTAGTCGGCGTCCATGACCACATTGTAAAATAACATCTTAGGCAGGTCAAAAATATGTAATGCTATCGAGTAAATTCAAGCATGTTTGTTATAAATGAAAAGAGCTGAATGTTAAAGCTAAATACTTTGTATAATGACACATGTTAAATTAGCATATCTATGGTTCTGCTTTCCTGTTTTGCGCCTGTTCTTTGTTTCAGTTACCTTTCCTTAAACATTGGCAGTTCTACAGTCTGTATGCCTGGAGTGTTCGGCAGTCGAGCGCTTGGAGGATCCGGCCGACCCCCGAGTGCCCAGCTGACCGACATAGTGGCTTTGGAACTATGGATTCCTGGAAAGCGGTGGAACGGGATTGCGATCCGGCAGTCCGAGGATTATCGTCACCCGAGTCTTCACCTGGAACACCGCAATGTTGTGCTATGGCGGCTGAAGCAAATTGGAGTATATTTTTCAGCGCTGGAATAGTCTACATGAAAGCAGGTGTGGTGATCGTGATATTGGGGACGATGGAAGATTTGCTTCGAAGTTACCGCTGGAATCCAATAGTGTTTATGTTCCCCTCCCTACGTGGGATTGCTTCTTGGGACATTACTTGGAAGCCTATGGACTCTTTTTTGTTACCCGGAGGGTGTAGGGAGAGCTATTGAACCGAAAGTGCCTTTTTTTTTCGGTTCAGTTATACATCTTAGTGCTCCTCCCTACTGAAGAACATTTGTGAAGCCTGCCAATGTTCCTGTGTTCCGTGTGGTTACCCCTTCCCTTTTTACCCTTTCCTCGCGCATCTCTACTGCGCACATCCCTTCCACTCGCGAACCTGATATATGCTCGGTTATCGCAACAGACTTCATCATTCGATCGGCCTAGCAAGTGGCGCTTAGTTATTCCAAAAGCGGATTCAATACGCGAATCCAGCTTTAGCTCACCATGCAGTTAAAGAACTTGAATTGGTGATATATATATATAGACAAGTGGATTATGACTAAGAAGAAGTCGACTTTTAGTTAATCCAGCCATGGACAGAAGAAAAGGATTCCAGAAGGCTTGGATGTGTGAATGAGATTATGTGTATGGTATGTTATTCATTTGGTTATTTCGTGAGCTATGCTCGATAGGATGATCAAGAGATATGTTTGTTATTCAATTTATTACTTTGTTTTTACGCTTGAAACTTGTTTATATTAAAAGCTTATCTTTTAAGTTACGCCCTTTGTTCTTATTTAAGAGTTACTATCATTCTCTATCCTATAACGAAGTTAGTTCAGTCCATGCAAGTTATAGTCAGTAGTTATAAATATGCATGTTCAATTAGGAAAGAAAGATGAATAGTTAGCCGCCTTCTATGGGCCCGAGGCAGGCTGTTTTCTTGTAATTAACTTCATTAGATATCTGGAGCACTTTGCTAAAATACAGCATCACCATAACCCAGCGATCCCGGATGGTAGCAGCTATAAATGATATAAGCAGAGCGGGGTAATAATAATAATAGGCGACAAATAGTTAGGCAGAGCGTGGTTCGTTCTAAACTACTCGCCACAATCTTCCTCATTGGGTATATTTTCGTAAACTTAGAGAATGAGTCGGTTACCACGAAAATATGTTTGTGTCCGCATTGCCCTGCAACCATCGGTCCATGTGAGTCAACCGTAATGAGGCTATTTGGCTTATCTCGTATTATACACTGAGGCGGGTGGTCATATTTTACATTTAGGCCTTTGCACATCTGACATGTTTTGCATGTAGCCGTTATTTGCCTTATTTTCTTAGCTAATCTTTTGCAATAAAAATATTGCGACATATTTAGTAAAACTCTCTCACATCCTGCATGGGCTAGAGCTACATGGAATTCGTTTATTAATGGGAATTCTAGATCCTTCGGAATCACTGTTTCCAAGACAGTTCTTCTTTACCACATCGTTTATACAGCGTATTTGCGAGCATTCCATACTAATCCGAATCGAGCGTTTCGCTGATATCCTTTGCCTCATTCCTCACTCTTCGTAAGATTGGTATCCTGGTGCTTGAATTTCTGCTATCTTCCTCACCATTTTGTTGCTACCATTGTTGCTATATTGAGCCGCCGTTTTCATTTCATGACTGCGCGCTTCATGCTTTGGCGATGTCATGTTCTCCAGTAATTTCCTTCCCTGTCCATATAAGAGAGACGTGACCAGAGATCTCTGCGAATGAATTATCGCTCCCCTGGATGTACTGGATTGGTAATGTCAATAAACTTAAAATTTCCGATATGTACCGACTCAATTTATTACTCCCCAACTTGCATCTGTTTAGAAACGAGATACTGATATGGTCGGAGTGTACTATAGAACTTTGACGAACACATAGCGGAGATAGATAGGCTCCTAAGTACGCTCGGTAGAAACGGTCTCACCGTTAACTTGGAAAAGTCTCAATTTCTGTTAAGAGAAGTAGAATTCCTTGGATTCATCATAAATGAAACCGGAATCAGTCCTAGCAGTAAGAAGATTGAAGCTATTTTGGCTATCCCTCCACCAAAAAATCTAAAGCAACTTCGCAGATTCCTTGGTATACTCATGTACTATACTAAGTTCGTAGTGAATTATTCACGAGAAGTTTCCCCACTTCGTGAGCTCCTGCAAAAAGGAACACGGTGGAGATGGGACCAAAGGTTGCAGGAAGCCTTTGAGCGGGTCAAATCGCTTTTCGCAAATTGTATTTTATTACAAAGGCCCGACTTTTCCCTGCCCTTCCATATCTATACTGATGCTTCACAAATAGGTTTAGGCGCCATCTTGACTCAAGTCGATAGAGATGGTAATATAAACACTATTGCCACAGCCTCAAGAGCGACCACAAAGACAGAACAAAGAGCTATGGTTACCGAATTGGAACTGGCAGCAATCTATTTTGCATTGCAAAAATTCAGGTCCTATGTATTTGGTCATAGTTCCACACCCTCCAAAATACTGCCCCACGTTGGGCGCCACTTTGGGGCAGTATTTTATAGAGGGCTGTCACTTTGGGGCAGTAATTTGAGTGGAGGTGGTTAAATATCACTGGGGTTTCACTTTGATTTAATTGTGAATTTACTTGCCCTTCCTCGGTAGCTAGTCGGTTCCTGTTTCAGGGTGAGCGCAGAGACTCCTATCTATATAGGGTTCGGAAGGAGAATTGCGTGGGAACAGACAATCACTAATTGTTTGAATTATTTTATTTAATTAATCTCTGCCAATTTAAATGAACGTTACACAGTAAAAATAAAACTTTTCTGTCCGTGGCCTTCGATATTTCGCTAATGAGGACTAGCAAATGACTTATGAGTTCGGGAGATTTTCCCTAAGTCCATAATCGTTGTTACTAGATATTTTTTTACTATACAGTCGAGATCTTCTTCCTTCTAAGTGTCGAGTATAAGTGTCAGTGTATTAAATTTTGTCCTCATGAGTTCCGTGTCGAAGTCAGGACCAATTATTCCCATATATGGTCTTTACCCTAACTCTCATTTTGATTGGTTAGAATATTTAATCACATGTCCTCCAAGGGCGTAACTATTTTATTTAAACCACCACCTACCTTTTGATTTTATTCTCACGGCTAGGGAGTGTGTTGCCAGCTTGGGCTTAACGCGATTGTAAATTTGGAGTTTGACATTTCTCCCAAACGTGAGTTTTGAAGCTAGACCCAGCTTAAACATTTCAGGTCTAATTTGAGGAGTTACATGTTTATGACCTCTTTTACTTAGGGTTTCAACCGCTTCTTGTGAGAACTATTTACCAACATGAAACTTAATTTATTTTTAACTATATTCTATTCCTTCATTATTTATTCATTTCTTATATTCATTAATCACTATTAGGGCCGTATCATATTCGTCTCACAATATACAAGAAGGGCGATAGAAGAGACGCAAAAAACTACAGAGGAATAAGTATAAATAACACATTATATAGAATATTTACGAAGTTATTAAAAACAAAGTTACAAAAAGATGTTAAAGACAAATTAGGAGAAGATCAAAATGGATTCAGACCAGGAAGGTCATGTGTTGACAATATATTTGCAATACAACAGTTAATTGAAAAACGGACTGCAGTTGGAGAAGAAACCCATTTGACAATGATAGATTTAGAGAAAGCTTATGACTCAATTCCGAGGAACAAATTATGGGAAGTATTGGAGAAATACAATATTGACAGAAACCTAATAGAAATTATTAAACAAACCTATAAAGATAACTCCGCTTATGTTAAAATGGGAAATATAATGTCTAATCCTATAAACACCTCAAAGGGATTGAAACAAGGGTGCAGTCTATCACCAATTTTATTTAATATTTATGTAGAATTTATATTAACGAAATGGAAACAAAGCTGCAAAGGTATGGGGATCCCAATAGGCAATAGATTTTTGCTGACATTACAATTTGCCGATGATCAACTGGTTTTAGCGCAAGACAATTTTGATATGGAATTCATGATAAAAAGGTTGAAAAGCACATATGAATCATGGGGTCTCACAGTAAATTTACAAAAAACAGAATATCTGGCAATAAATAGCAATGAAAGAGAAAACTTAGTATTGGAAGATGGAATCCAAATAAAGCAAGTGAAACAAACTAAATATTTGGGAATGATTATAGATAACATCGAAGGTATAGGCAAAGAGAACATAAAACATAGAATTGAATTGAGTAGCAAAATAATATCATCATTAAATTCCATATGGTGGGATAAGCATATTTGGAAAGACACAAAAAAATATATTGGTAAAACATTGGTGGAATCTGTTGCAATGTACGGAAGTGAGGTATGGACAATCAATAAGTACTACAAGAATAGACTAATAGCTCTAGAAATGGATTATTTACGAAGAAGTGCCAGAAAGTCTAAATTAGAACGTGTCACAAATAAGGAAATTAGAAACAAAATGGAAGCAGAAGAAAGCATAATTGAAAGAATTGAGGAAAAGGAATTAAAGTGGTTAGGACATGTTTTAAGAATGGAAGATGAGCGATGGCCGAAGCAACTATATGAATGGCATCCTAACAGAAAGAAGAAAAGAGGAAGACCAAGGTTAACATGGAAGGAAAACATGAAGACAGTAATGCAAGCTAGAGGGCTAAGCATCGAAGATGCCCAAGACCGTAGGCTTTGGAGGTTTGGCACGGGAAGACGGCAGCAGCTGTAAAAACCCGAAGATAGATAGAGATTATTATTATTATTATTATTATTATTATTATTATTATTATTATTATTATTATTATTATTATTATTATTATTATTGTCATTATTGTTGGACATATATATAACCAGAGAAAATAAGTTACAAATATATAATTCAATAGTGGGAAATACTGTCACATATGGAGCTGAAGTTTGGAAAATCGACAAAATCTGAGAACAAAAACTTATGTCGATGGAAATGCATTTCTTGAGAAGAGCAGCAAGATGTTCAAAATTGGGGAAAAAATAAGAAATACTGTCATACGAAAAATACGAATATTAGATATTCAATAGTAGATTATACAGGAATCCATTTTAAGAGGAAACCTCGCACCATTGTGCAGCCGCAACCAGACTGCTGAAGATTCTGAAATAAATCTCAAATCTCAAATAAATAGTGAGTATTAAGCATCTTTGTGTAGACCTATTTTTATAATATTAGTTGAGTTATTTGTACTTTATTGCTTCTGTATTCATTTACCGGTAGTAACGAAACACGCTCCCCGCCGGTGCAAGCACAATAGCGGGCAAAGTGAGAGCCGCTGCAACGCTGTAAAGAGGTTTCCGCTTAAAATGGATTCCCTGTATAAGATATAAGCTATTAAATAGATATGGGCACGTAAGACGAATCCAAGAAGAAAGGTTACCCAGGAAAACATTTGGAATGGTGTCCACCCGGAAGAACAAGGAAAGGAAGATCTCGAAACTCGTGGATGCAAGAAATAAGAACTGGAATAAGAACAGAGGACTAGACGACATGGAGTGGATGGATACAGACGAGTGGAGAAGAAAAATAAAAGTTTAGGCACAGAAAGATGTGTACATTAAAAATCTGCATAAAAATAAATTATTATTATTATTATTATTATTATTATTATTATTATTATTATTATTATTATTATTATTATTATTAAAGTTATCTAAAGTAAGGAAACTTGGAAAATTTTAGATTGCGAGTTGTATACCGGCATTTTGGAGGCTTATGAAAGATTCAAAGTGACATATCTGGGTCACGAGCAGTTTTTTTATCTGCTTCAGGCTTTAGAATTAATAATATAACACGTACTGCTCCATCTCGAGCAGCGCGCATTGGTTATATTGTTTACATCCATTTTGATAATTCACGTATATATTGATTACAGTTGGTAGGCCTATCATTTTGTATTCTACAATTTCAAATCCGTTTAGATTTCGAACTATAATTAAAACGTGTGTGTGTGTGTGTGTATATATATATATATATATATATATATATATATATATTAGTATTATTACTTTTTATATCGGCCGCGGTGAACTAGTGGTTATGCTCCTTGCCTCTGGTCCCGAGGATCGCGGGTTCAAACCCGGCCGGGGTCCATGGATTTTTCAGGACAGAAAAATCCAAGGAGCAAGTCCTCCGGAAGGGACTTTAAGCCGTGGGTCCCGAGTCTGAAGATTTTCAGGCTCGTAAAAAATCCTTAAGCCTGAATGAAAAGGCCTCTAACCAAAATTTACGGAATTTTCCCGTCCTAGATGTCATAATGTGGCGGAACGCTGACCACGGACCACTCAAAAATGACATCTATACGAAAACAAGTGTACTAAATTAATATGGTTCAAATTCTTCCCTGTAGGGGGAGAGCGTCTAAATCTCTGTAAAGGGAAAACATGGGCTTACAATACAAAACATTATTACTTTTATAGCAGAGGAAGTTTGTAAAGAAACACTCCTAAAGTTTTACAAAGTTTTAGCTATTTCTGTTCTGTTGTATAGCTCTGAATACTTGATTCTCACCAAAAGTTTAATAAAAAGACTAGAAGCAGCACAAATGAAATTCCTACGATATGTGACAGGATGTACTCTTTTGGACAAATGGAGGAGTGAAGATATTCGTGAGGAATTAAAAATAACTAGTGTGGTAGCAAAAATAGAAGAATATAGAAATACATGGTTTGAACATGTTAGTAGAATGAGTGAAGAGAAGATACCATATAAGATGTTAAATTACAATCCACAAGAAATAGAAGCCATGGACGACCATTTAAAAGATTGAGCGAAGAACTATGATATGGAACGGAACAGATCAGAAAAGGTCTAAACCATTACGGTAGATAATGATGATATACATATTATTAATGTTTACACATTTTTCTGTGACTAAAGCTTTATTTACCTTCTCCAGTAATCCCTATCTATTCACTCCATGTCCTTCAGTCCTCTTGCTCTCATTCCAGTTCTTATTTCTTGTATCCATGATTTTCGAGGTCCTTATTTTCTTTCTTCTTCCAGGTGGACATCATTCCAATGTTTTTAGGGGTAACCTTAATTCTTGCATTCATCGTACATGCCCATATCAATTTATCTGCTTATATCTCATATAATGTCCACCGCTGTGGTCTCGAGGTACCGTGCTGCCTGTCACGCAGCGGGCCCGGGTTCAATCCACGGTCGGGGCAGTTTTTCTGTGTGAGGTTTTTATCGGGGTTTTTCCTCACCTGTAAGACAAATGTCAGAAAACTTTAAGGCCCAAACGGTCCCCGAAACCATATGGCCATCATCATCATCAACCTTATCATCATCATCATCATCCTTCACCGGTGTGGAAAACAACGGTTGGCTACCACACCTACAATTCCCTAGTAAAGCTGCAAAACATAGCATGAAAATGTTATGATTGCAGTGAAAGACCTGCCTTCGGGCAGAATTACTATGGATGGATCTCATATAATATACTATAGAATATGTTAATATTATTTTCTTGTATGACTTTATTTTAATTTTTTTTTAAATTTTGAACATCTTGTTGTTCTCCTCAAGAAATTCAATTCTAGTGACCTGAGTTTCTGTTCTAAGTTTTTGTTCAGCTCCATATGTGACAGATCTACTTCTCACTATTGAATCGTAAGTCATAACATTTGTAATTTATTTTTCCTGATTTCTGAGGCTTGAAAGTAATTCACTTTTCCCTACGATAGGTTACTAGCCTTATCGTTATGCAGTCCAGTAGTGGGGCGGCCACATTTAGCCTCTAGATAGGCTTGCAATGTAGAACTTAATCTGCATTTGATGAAACAGTTATATCGCTGTAACTCGGTCGCTATTTCCTCGTATGTAGAAACAGCGTGGACCACGAGAAGATGAGGATGGCATATGGATAGGAGACTCTGTGTGTTACGCTTCCTATTCCTTCTGCAAAATAAGTCCAAAGGACATCGTAAATGTGAAAGACCTCTTAAAAGGCTGCTATATGGTACCGAAATAGGTTACAAAGACCTAATTCGTGACGGATGATGATAATTTTTCCTGATTATATGTCTTTTCTATTGGACATCATTTAACATTGCTGTTATTATTACACCTTTATTTATTCTGTTCTTGTCATTTTCTTGCCATCTTCTTTATCAGTAATAACAATAATAATAATAATAATAATAATCATCATAATAATAATAATAATAATCATAATAATAATAATAACAACAATAATCAGTATTACTTACTTACTTACTCACTGGCACTATCGAACCCGTAGGTTCATGGCCGCGCAGACATAAGCGCTCCATACATCCCTATCCTGAGCTAATGCTTTCCAATCATTCCCTATATAATCTACTTCCCTCAAATCATAGTTAATGTTCTCCCACCTCATTCTCGGTCTACCAACTGGGCGTTTTCCCTCTGGCTTTCCTACAAGAAGCTTCACACAGGCACGTTCGTCACTCCACCATACGTGCAACCATGCCTCCGTATCATTGCAGGCGACGGAGACTTTACATTCTTCTTATTATATCTGGCTTCCTATAAAGACAATGTAAGTCATTGTTATACAGTCTTCTACATTCACCTGTCTGTTCATCTCTCTTTGGTCCAAAAACTCTTCCTAACGAACTTTATTCTCAAATACCCGTAATCTCCTTTCCTCCCTTAAAGTAAGAGTCCATGTTTCGCATCCATATAATATAACTTATTAATTCTTATTATTATCATAATCAAAAGGGGTATATTAGAGGATGTGAAGAATTTGAATATCTGGAAGTAAAAGTAGATAAACAGGACAAACAAGAAAGTGATATTAACAACAGAATAAAATAATAGAGGTAGAGCAATAACAGCAATGATGAATGGAGTCTTATGGAACAGACACAGAACCATAAAAAATAAGTAACAAATATATAATTCAATACCGAGAAGTACTGTCATATAAGGAGCTGAAGTTTGGAAATTCGACAAAAACTTACATCGATGAAAATCGATTTCTTGAGAGCAGCAAGAGGTTCAAAATTAGAAAAAAAGTAAGAAATACTGGCATACGAGAGCAAATAAATATTAGATATTCAATAGTAGATTATATAAGGTATAAGCAATTAAGTTAGTATGGGGGCACGTACGACGAATGCAAGAAGTAAGATTACCCAGGAAAACATTGGAATGGTGTCCATCTGGAAGAAGAAGGAAAAGAAGACCTCGAAACTCGGTGGATGCAAGAAATAAGAACTGGAATAAGAACAAGAGGACTGGAGGACATGGAGTGGATGGTTATAGACGAGTGGAGAGAAAAAAAAAAAAACGTTAGGCACAGAAAGATGTATAACATTAAAAATCTGTATATATATATATATATATATATATATAAATTATTGATATTGTTATTATTATTATTATATAATTATTATTATTATTCCATTCGTGGTACCATGTGGTTTTGATTCACAGTCATATTGAGGAAAGAAGATGAATATTTGATGATAGAATTATTAGACCGGTATTACACTGCCAAGTTCTTAGATAAAGTTCATGAAATGTGAAAGTATGAAGCGAAAATAAAATCCTGGATGCTTAGAGGTTACAGAGAAGCAATTTGAGATTAATTAGGAAACCCAGCAATTTAGCCAAAAATGTCGGTATTTACAGTTGTTAAAATTGTTTACATTTGAAACTCTCGATGCATTATTAAAATTAAATTAGAAGAAAAATTAAAATGCTATTTCAAAATGAAAGTTTCTTTTCCGTTTCGAATAGCTACAACAAATCGGATTCTCAACCTACATACGCCTACTGTACAGTAGAGAGGTTTGTAATTCAATCCTAACATGTGGTCAGAAATCCGCGTCTCTCCTATTGTTACTATGGACGTGTCGGTTATCGAACTCCGATCACTAGTCAGATATACAGGGAGTCTCTAAAGTTATTATCTATTTCCATGAAAACACTATTTTTTATTTTCTTTGCTTACACTGTTAGCTTAGTGCAACATGTTTAGCGTGAAAGAACGGGTTGCCATTGTTTGTGCAAGTTACGCGGATTGTCATATGAAGACGCCAGACCTGAATTACCATAAATTCCGTAAACCAGCCCCAACAAAGACACACATTCATCTGCTTATAAACAAATTTAAGTGTACCGATAGGTAGTCTCGAATTTTGTGTAGCTATTAAACTAATAAATTTGTTTCAAAAATATTAATGATATTTTATTGGTAGTGAGATGTTAAACGGCAAGAAGGATATCTAGTTTTAAAGCTAACTCACTAGCATTATGGAACCCGTAGGTTCATGCCCACACGGGCATAAGCTCTCCATACATCCCTATCCTGGATATCTAGTTTTATGGGAAATATTTTTAAATGAAAACTTTTCTTTAATGTTGTTATTAATAACTAATTTTTAGGTGTGCGTGAGAAGGCACGTCATGGACGACGTATCAACAGCAGCAGGTTCAAATTATCAGTGATAGTCCGAACACATCAACTCGACGCCTCGGTAGGGAGTTGAATGCCCCTCGCAACAGTGTGGAAAATTCTGCGTTTCACTCTACAAAAACGTCCTTATCATATCTGCCTGATTTACTGAATCGTATCACAGAATTTGCAGGCTTTTTTACTGTTTAAATGTTAAGGTCTATATTTCGTTTCACAGCTGAAAGATAGGATACGTGTTTTCACCTAGATGGCGGTCATGTAGAAGGGCAGTACAATATGTGTAAAACTTCACAATAACATTGCGTTAGTTCATTAAAATGGATAGCGACTTTAGAGAGATCCTGTATAACTGCCTAAATATAAAGCTCTAAATAAAAAGCTCTAATCTCCTTGATAGTAATTCATTCATAGAGTTCTGCCTAAGAGCAGGTTTTTCACTGCAAATTCAGCATTCTCTATTCTTTCCTTAAATCAGCCTTCCTTTTTGTATCCGCAAACAAACCATTTATTTTAATATTGTCTATCATCTGATGTATTTTTCTGCCTCCAACTTTCTTTCCGTTGACCATTCCTTCTAGGGTATCCGTCAGCAGGTAGTTTCTTCATAGCCATGACCAATCCAATTTATTTTCCTCTACTTTAGGAGTTCCAGCATTGCTTTTCCTTCGCCCACTCTGTCTAGCATCTTTATTATTTATGTTGTCTGTCCATTTTATACGTTCCATCCTTCTCCATATCCACATATCAAAAGCTTCCAGTCGCTTTTCCTCATTCAGTCGAAATGTTCAAGTCTCTGCACAATACAATGCTACACTCCACACAACGCAATTCACTGGCCTCTTTCGTATTAATAATAATAATAATAATAATAATAATAATAATAATAATAATAATAATAACAGGAAACGATTTATTGTAAACTATGAACAAACAATCTTTGATACCATGTTAACAGATCAGGAAGGATCACGATTCTTAGTAAATGGCACAAGAAGGAGGTAAGATAGCTAACTCAAGGTCTGGCTGACTATCTATATGAAAAATTAATGGTGTTCATTTCATAGGAGTTTTAGTGATACTTAAAGCCAGACTGAACACAGTGACTGAAGGAAAATTCACACTCTTTAGTTTTTTTATGATCGAACCCAGGTAGTTCAATTCATAGCCCACTGACCCTGAACTACAATGACAAGAAAATTTTATTTTTTTCGATAGCACATGGGGCACACCGTAGCGTAATTGGTTAAGGCAATACGCTGCAAACCGGAAGTTCGAGAATTCGATTCTCGGTGGACCAGGATTTTTATACTGACCCAAACCTTCTGGTGACATCATGGACCTAGGGTCGACTCCGTCTCTAATGAAAATGAGTACCAGTCGCTTGTTCTGGGAGTAAAGGCTGCCGACAACCGGCTGACATAAAGTGCTGATTGCTTGGAAAAAGTGGGAGCCTTAACCTCCTACTGTCCAAGGGTTACCTATAGCCTGTAAACACAATGAAAATGTATGAATCCCTAATAAATTTTATAAACTTACTACCTATACCAAGGGAATATTTACAGTGGGATCACTTTACCTTTACCAATAGAACATAATGTACACACATAAATTATTAACCTCGCCAAATGTTGCTTAATAATAGTGGTTGGTATTTTCAACATTGCATGGTTTTATACAGAACGTGTGGAGGTATTTCAGGGATGTTGTTCGAGTGTTTTGATATAAAGGAACCTGCTGTCACTGGTATTTTATTACACAGTTATTTGATGTTGATGTGCGAGACATTAGATTTGTCAATATGAAACATAGTAAATAAATGGAACGACAGTTATTTATTCCGGGGTTTTTATTCGTGAAATAATGTAATGACATTCCTAACAATGACCATCATACTTACTGGTGGATTTTATATATCGAGACGCCTGATTGTGGTGTTATTTTATGAACTGATAAAAAATTAGTAACGTGATCTAGGAAATATTTAGTGTTTAGTGATTCATACAGTGCGGTTGTGGAATTATTCTGTCAATTGATAAATAATTAGTAACTTGATCTAGGAATTTTTTAATGTCGGTTTTGTAGTGTGAGATAAAGTTCGTGAGACATACAGTAGGCCTACGCAGCTGATGCTTATCCATCCATAGTAATTCTCTCCGAGGGCTGGTCTTTCACAGCAATCATAGCATTTTCATGCTATGCTTTACAGCGTTACTAGGGAAGGGTAGGGGTGGTAGCTTTCTGTTGATTTCCACACCGTTGAAGGATGTTGATGGTAATGATAAGGATGGTGATGATGGCCGGATGATTTTCGGGGACCGTTGGACCCTACGATTCCTGACATTTGTCTTATAGGTGGGGAAAAAAACCCGAAAAAAAACCTCATTCAGCCCGGGCCCGCTGCGTAACAAGGCAGAATGTTACCTCGAGACCACAGCCTTGGACCTGATGCCTATATGAATATCAAATTGTGGAAAATACACGGGTTACTTAGATCAAAATATTAAACCAAAATCTTGAAAATTGTTCAAGCAATATCTGTCAGTAGTCTATGTTTCCACATTTACTCCATTTATACTGGGTTTTAAAAAGTGTCAGAAGGAATGCTGTATTTAATAAAGAAATGTAACGGATTAAAAGGTAAAATTCATGTTAGAGGTCAAAGGGAAGCAATACCGATACTTGGTGAAAGTCTTCTATGGGAAAAGGCTCACAAAAAATGAGATAAAGAAAAAAAACGTTTGAGATAACTTTTTTTGTAGGTTGTAGCATGCATACAAAGAGACAAAAATGTCTACTGAACATTGATCTTCAAATGTGTACTTTTTGAGATGTAAGCACTTTAACGTAGCAGTTACTCAACGATATATCTATTAATGTTAATACATTTCTCTGCTGTTCGATGTACTTAATAGCACTAACTCCCGATTGCAAGCTCCATAAGAACAAAATTAAAACCATCATCTTGGACATATTTGCCTAGGCTGGATTAAAGGACGTAGTGGAACTACAGGAAATGAACGTGCAGATTTTCTTGCCAAATCAGCTGCTAATTCAAATATGGATTACTTTTACTCCTTCTGCCCTCTATCATATATTAGAGAAATATTAAAAAATGATCTCTTACAAAATTGGAATGCTGAGTGGTTAAACAGTATTAATGGTGCTTTGACAAGAAAATTATTTTTTCCAACTGTTTTTGACCGAACAAAGTGCTAAGGCTACTGTCATATTTTAAAACCATAACAAATTGAAAATCATATCCACCATTTCTCTTGTGGAACAATAGGCGTCAATTTATAAGTGGCCTCTAAGACTAGAAGGAAGAAAACATAGTGTATTGTACTATATAAACACCACATTAAAACGTAAACACAAAATTCAATACGCACAGTGAGTATAAAAAATAATCTAATGGTTGAGCTGAACACTTTTTTAAATAAAAGTGTCAAGATATTGCCAATCGGAAAACATACTTAGGAGGCTATAAAGATATATTTAATGTGTTTCATGATAAGTTTAACATTCGTATGAGCCATAAAATTAAATATAACCGTCCAGCCATTAAGCTGCAAGTAAAAGATGAGTGCAGAATGCCTTCCCCTTCTCTTATAAAGTCTTCACAACGTACACAGTATCAACCTCAGCGTTGTAACCAGTACAATTATGAAGAATACATAAAACTTCTAACATGGTTCCATAAATAAAATAAACAATAGAAAAAGAACTTAAAGTTACTGTTCGGCTGTATAATAAATTTAAATCAGTATAACAAATGTGGAAAGTGAATACACAGTTCATAATTTAGTAAGGGAAAATAGTTAAACCTACTATGGAAGAGCGACCCGGAGTATTTTGTCAATTAAAGAAAAAAATAATTGATTGATCTAAATACCCACTGTACGATATTCTTTTACACTTACGTACATTTAAGGATGTATGCGATGATTATATACATGGTGATTTAAATATTAATCGATTTAAATATTCTAATTATCTTATTTGTAATATCTATAATATCTCTAATTATATATTTGATCAAATATGATTTTGCAACCAGGAATGCAACGGGGGTTCTCTGGTTGTTGGGTATGTACTCCTTTTTTTATTAGGTATTCCCTTGTTCATTTATTTAGTTGAACCGGCATGTATCTCTTTCTCGAGGGAGCTGTTACGTATCAGAATTTTGGCGAGTAATACGTTTTTTATTAAATAAAACATTCAATTCTTTTATAAATTATTTATTAAACAATATGTAGCAATAAAAATGAAACCTCATTGAAATTATTGTTTCGATAATTCAATCTGATGACTA
The DNA here is from genome assembly GCA_030220185.1 of Diploptera punctata. Taxonomy (NCBI): domain Eukaryota; kingdom Metazoa; phylum Arthropoda; class Insecta; order Blattodea; family Blaberidae; genus Diploptera; species Diploptera punctata. The sequence continues at coordinate 2,653,761 of JASPKZ010004580.1, read as the reverse complement.
TTGATTTAATATATCTTCAAATTGGTCGTATTCACAGTTTTACTTTTAATTGTATTAAAATTTTAAATAAATTTTCTTTAATTATATAAGGATTTGTCTCACTTTAATATTATTTTAATAATATTTAATTATTCTTTCGAATTACTTTAACAGTCATATATCAACTTTTTATATGCTATTTTTATTTATTATAAAAATTAAGCCAATCTTAAATTATTTCTTATATAAAATTAAGTGGCGCACTAAACTCATGTAATTATAACTTTGTTTTTTATCTATATTCTTTAAGATATATCAATAAACACATAAGTTATATAAATTTTTATTTGGAGAACATTCAATGCCGTCTATAGGTATCATATTCTTGTAGCCATCTCTCTTCTTCTTTGATGTAGATTATCATGTTTTCAGTTTCTGATTGGTAATGACCTCATCAAGAAAGAACACGATTCGCTCGCCTTCATTTCTCATTATCCAATCATATTTTTAATGTTCGGCCGACTTAAGCCCACATTATTTGAACATTCTTTTGTCGTAATCATTTGTCTGTGAATTTCGTATATATTACTTAACATAACAATGTATGTGACGTAATCATTGTTACATTTCACATCGATGTTACAAAAATTATATACTATATTTTAACATTATAAAATAAATAATGTTTAGTTTCAAATTATTTAAATCATTATTTAAATTAAAAATTAAATAAAAAGAATCCCCATATTACTATTAACACAAGGGTAACTTTTCCGGTTGTAGGAGATTGGATGCACCGACAAAATTGGCTATTAGAAATCGAATGATTTCGAAGACAATAATCAACCGATGATTATCTATCTATCTATCTATCTATCTATCTATCTATCTATCTATCTATCTATCTATCTATCTATCTATCTATCTATCTATCTATCTATCTATCTATCTATCTATCTATCTATCTATCTATCTATCTATCTATCTATCTATCTATCTATCTATCTATCTATCTATCTATCTATCTATCTATCTATCTATCTATCTATCTATCTATCTATCTATCTATCTATCTATCTATCTATCTATCTATCTATCTATCTATCTATCTATCTATCTATCTATCTATCTATCTATCTATCTATCTATCTATCTATCTATCTATCTATCTATCTATCTATCATCTATCTATCTATCTATCTATCTATCTATCTATCTATCTATCTATCTATCTATCTATCTATCTATCTATCTATCTATCTATCTATCTATCTATCTATCTATCTATCTATCTATCTATCTATCTATCTATCTATCTATCTATCTATCTATCTATCTATCTATCTATCTATCTATCTGTCTGTCTATCTATCTCTATCGAACTATCTATCTGTCGAACTATCTATCTATCTGTCGAACTATCTATCTATCTATCTATCTATCTGTCGAACTATCTATCTATCTATCTATCTATCTATCTGTCGAACTATCTATCTATCTATCTATCTGTCGAACTATCTATCTATCTGTCGAACTATCTATCTATCTATCTGTCGAACTATCTATCTATCTGTCGAACTATCTATCTATCTGTCGAACTATCTATCTATCTGTCGAACTATCTATCTATCTATCTGTCGAACTATCTATCTATCTATCTGTCGAACTATCTATCTATTATCTATCTGTCGAACTATCTATCTGTCGAACTATCTATCTATCTATCTATCTATCTATGTTTATAACTTTAACTGCATGGGATGGGCTAGGGTTAGTCTCAATCTGTTTAGTAATTTATTACCAAAATGTAAAATCTTAGTAAGACACACGGTAGGTATCCATATTTAAGAACAATGTACTAACACGACTGACACACAATGGGAACCACACAACTGATTGCAAACTAATGCTCAAAATAGAGCTCAATGAAGAAAGACATCAAACACTGTTGATCAATTATGACCAGGCCTAGCGGATCATACACCGAACCCTTCAAGTGCAGGACGATCTGACTATCGTAACACTTTGCATGGACAAGAGACGGGAGCAACAGGAACACAACGTCAAGACGGGACCAGGTAGAGGTAGGTGCTGCAAAAATTGTATAATACAGCAGATAATTACAATTGTACTGTAAAGTAACCAAAACACTATGCAATATTGTCGATGCTAGCAAACACAGAGAAATAAACAAAACAATGCATAATTTAAAGTCCACAAATGCCTGTAATACGTGTATCAGAACTGAAATGAATGTTCCTCCCTGAATGTATTACACAGTTGTATACTAATCGGACGATACTGCATACTACTTCCAACCCCTCTCAACACTCCGGTAGTACCTTCCCTGTAGCGTTTGTTTTGGTGTAGAATCCGCTAGGTCTAGTTATGGCAATTGACAGGCCGCGAATGTAATGAATGTGCTCATATCCGCAACCAAATGTTTGTTTTCATTATGTATTTCTTAAGACCTATCGGTACGTATTCCATGTCGGGAGTGTCAAATACAGTAAGCCTTACCATAAATGGACGTCACATTGAGCACCTCCTATGAACATCTCCGAAAGTATGTGTTGTAGGACCAGTGTTTAATAGACATTTTTGTCTTGTTTTAATATGTACTATCACCTCCTAAAATATTAGACACTTTTTAAAACCCCTCATTGTTTTGATACATAGTATAACCTCCTTAAACATTCAACACTTTTTCAAATTCTTCATTGTTTTGAAGAAACATATCACCTCCCAAGAAATTGACACTATTTAACGCCTTTCTTTATATGCAGTAATACAAACATTGCTTGAATAATATTATGTTACCGGTACGTAATTGAATTTCTATCAGTTACATTAAATAATGGCGAGGGAAGAAAAAAGTGTGATATTTAGCTGACATTAATTGTGTTCTTTAAAATAATGGATACTAGTTAGAAATGGTAACCCATATACCCGACCATAAGCAGATCTGGGTCACTCCAAGACGTTGATTAAGTCTACGAGGTGGAAGCAATTAAAGTGATATATAAATTAATCTAGTAAAACGCGCTATAACATAATTCTCAGAGTTGAAGCTCTGACGCCTTTAAGCTCTCGGTCTACAGGCAGCCAATGAATAGCCTGGACATTAATTTTACGACCCGGTTAGCTTTACATTAAAGACGTTGCTTTTATTCCTCAGGACAATCCAAAGAAACTTAAATCTGATTTTTTCTTATTCTTTCCTTTATTTCGTCGTAATAGAGTTAAAAAAACTGGAGTGAACAGTATGTAGTCTGAAGTAAGATGCAAAAATGTATTAACTTTTAGTTATTTAATTACATATAATTGCTACCATAGGACACCAGGGGCTGCCGGATTTTAATATCACATAAAATAAATCAAAATTTATATTTGCTCTAACTTTGCCTTAATTATTACCTCGTTCAACGTACATGTATTAACTGATGTTTCCCAATTAATTTGTTATGCTATTATTATTATTATTATTATTATTATTATTATTATTATTATAAGTATTATTATTATTATTATTATTATAATTATTACTAACACTCTTAATATATAAACAGAGAAAGATAAACACTTACTTCTGATAAATTAAGACAAATTGAAGTTTAAGAAATGAAATTTCTCAGGTTTTTAACTGGAAATATATTATCAGATGACAAAATAAGTACTGATATCAGAAAGTAATTAAACATAGAATCAATCACAACATTAATAGAAAAGTATAGAATAAATAGGAGATTAATTAAACATAGAATCAATCACAACATTAATAGAAAAGTATAGAATAAATAGGAGATTAATTAAACATAGAATCAATCACAACATTAATAGAAAAGTATAGAATAAATAGGAGAGATCATGTCATATAAATGCCAAACACTAGGGTGGCAAAAACTGTTTTATATTATAATCCAAGGAGATAAGAAAAGTAGATCGACCTTTAAAGAAATGGCGTGAGCAAGTTTGAGTCGGAACAGACCAAAAGGTCTAATTCTTGAAGACGATGATGATGATGCTTTTTTTACCGTATAAAATGTTGTATGTACACGAAATTCAAAATGCAATTTCTAATGTCTTTTTAACTATTGTAATTATTTTACTGCATATATATATATATATATATATATATATATATATATATATATTGGTTAGAGCACTAAACGTACAGAGTTTAGAGACTCCGGTTCAAATCCCAACTCAAGCATTCATTTTTCTTTTGATATCATAGTTGCCTTCATTGTCAAATGTCAAAAATATAGTTATAACATCTAGATATACAAGCCATTACTGCTATATTCTCTTTAAAAAATTGCTGAACTGTTATGTTGGCCTCTAGATGTCAGTTAGAACGACTTCCCGCTACCTCTTGTGTGAATTGAGAATACTACATATATAACAAAAATGTACGTTTATGTTGTAGCTCAGTTGGTTAGAGCACTAAACGTACAGAGTTTAGAGACACGCGTTCAAATCCCGACTCAAGCATTAATTTTTCTTTTCATATGATATATAAACATACGAGATGAAAGAAAAATAAATGACTGAGTTGGGATTTGAACCGGAGTCTCTAAACTCTGTACGTTTAGCTTTGAAATATATATAATCTAAAGTGTAAATATTTAAGATAGGCCCTATTTGTATATTTTTGCTGGTTGAATGGAAGAGAAAGCTTTATAGCCTTATGTAAGTCAGAAGAAAGGAAAGATTATTGTTATTATTGTTATTATTATTATTATTATTATTATTATTATTATTATTATTATTATTTTACTGAGAGTATTTGAGAATAAAGTTCTTAGGAAAATTTTTGGAACAAAGATAGATGAACAGATAGGTGAATGGAGAAGACTGCTAAACAGTGAATTACATGGTCTTTATAAGAAGCCAGATATAATGAGAACAGTTAAGTCTCGTAGACTGCGATGGGCAGGATATATGGCACGAATTGATGCTGAAAGGCGTGCATCGAAGTTTCTTGTAGGAAAACCAGAGGGAAAACGCCCAGTTGGAAGACCAAAAATGAGGTGGGAGAATAACATTAACTATGATTGAGGGAAGTTGATTATACAGGGGATGATTGGAAAACATTGACTCAGGATAAGGATATATTGAGAGCTTATGTCCGCGCGGCCATGATAGTTCGATAGTGCCAGTGAGTTAGTTATCATTTTACTGAGTTTGAAATAAAATAAATCCATGCAATTCTCGCGAATTCTGTTGTTTAACTTCTCCTTTTTGTAGGTACATACACGTTTTCCACGCCTCTCCGACTTTACCGGGTCAAGGTCTATGAGAATTGAATATTTAACTCTGAATCCCATATAGGCCCATATTTTTTATCATACAAGGAAATGAAAGACCTTGTTGGAAGAGTTATAATTTCAGTGCCAGGATCACCTCCGGGACAACACGATATTAGTCCCCATTTAAAATTCAGCCCTTTCTTAAGAAACAAAACTTGTATTATACTTAATGCCCACGTTCATTCCTAATTCGCCGACCCATACACGACAGTCCCTATCATATAATTTCTACCAGAGGACACTGCGTTTAACACAGTCAACGGCTATTTTCAGATCTAGAAAAGTTCAGTGTAACGTGTCTCAAACATCTGGCAATTCCCACCTTCGCACAAAGATTACCCAGTGTCCTTAATACTTTCCTAAAACTATCCATATACTTTATGTAAAATTAAAATATAAAATTATGAAATATTTACCTAAAAGGTAAAGGTAGTTATTTATCTGTAGCGCTTTCGGGACTAGTCCCATCATCAGCAGGATTCAAAACTGGTGTTTCACTGAAAATCTGGTAGAGTGGGTTGCACGTATTGGGTGCGTTTTCATTTATCAGATAGTCGTCGTTGTTACCTGCCTTCAAACTTTCCATCTCCTCGAGTACGTTTATCTTTGCTGGATTATTTTCTCTGTGCATCTTACTAATGGTGACTACTTTATGTATGTACGCATGGATTATGAAAGTTTTCTTGAGTTTTTCGCGTCTTGAATTCAAGGTTGGCCGTTGGCCTCTGGCCACTGATTCCGAAGTTGAATCCATGACGCGGGAAGCCCAAGAAAACTTTCTTAATCATACTTACATCCGTGAAAATCTACAATATATCTTACGCATGTAAGTGTAGGCCCTGTATATTAGTACGTTATAACATTTTAAGGTGGCAATCAATGTTCAGAATTTAATATGTAAATTTTTTTGTTGCAGTCAATATTTCATAATTAGTCCACCGCTGTGGTCTCGAGGTAGCGTGCTGCCTTGTCACGCAGCGGGCCCGGGTTCGATCCCCGCTCGGGACAAGTTTCCTATGTGAGGTTTTCGGGGTTTTTCCTCATCTATAAGACAAATGTCAGGATACTTTAAGGCCTCCAACGGTCCCCAAACATCTGGCCATCATTATCATCAATATCATATTCACCTCATTAGATTAAATTTAGGTTTAAGGCCTCTCCTGGTGCATCGTTGTACCGTTATCACTCATAATATCATTGGGGCAGCGTAACCCCGCATTCGAGGCACACCAACCTCAGATGTGGGTTACAATACGCCAATGCCAGGAGATAATACCTGAAATGTCGATTGACAAACAGGTGGCATTGAAAAAAAATCATAATCATCGAAAAAATTATGGAGAATGAAAGAGAGTCATGGAACCTTCTTGTAGGAAACCCAGAGGGAAACACTCTGTTTGTAGATCAATAATGAAGTGCGAGAATAACATTAACCATGAATTGAGGCAAGTAGATTATACAGGGGATCATTGGAAGAGCTTAAGTCCGCGAGGCCATGAACCTACGGGTTCGATGGTGCCAGTGAGTTAGTTAGTTAGAGACTAAACAAAGCACAAAGCGGATGTGGTCTAATATTAGCAAACACCAACAAAATATAGAATAAAAATAAGCAAAGCTTCACAGATATACTGTATTTTTATAAGTTCATACAAAATGCTGAATATAGTTGTTATGCAGGTAGTATTTTTATGTATGGTAGGTATGTAGATACATTAAATAGCTATTAAATTAATGAGAAGTGAGAACATTACACAGTCTCGATCGACATTTTCAAGTCACATTTTATTGTTGAGCATTTTACCTAAGTAACGAAAGAGTACGGCCACAAAGAACTACAAGGTGTATAGAACTGAGAAATAAATGTCCCTGCATGAAATTTGTGACAGCAGTTTCCCTTGCAAGAAAACTCGAGAAACCGTATGTTGAGTCCATATTCTTTTACAAGAGGTAGAGAAAAACCTTGTTAAAGAAGAAAATTCGTTTTTGGAAGACAAAACTCATAAGTTATAAGAGGTTTGGTGCAATATCAGGATCTAGACAAATTATTACAGCTCCTTGTTTCAAATTTCACATTCAACCAGCTCACAGCGGAAATTGTCTTCTACTATATCATACATGTTATTATAAAGTTCGCAGCAAGTGGCGCTTGTACCACAGCACTCAATAAATCACTTAATATTTCATAAACTAACAAACTCACTTCAAATCTTTAGAGGAAGAAGAAGGCCTACAACTCAATGGTATTAATAAGCTGTTAGTTTATGCTGGTGATGTAGTACTATTGGGCGATAGCGAAGAGATACTATACACCAACACACACACACTATTGAATAATACTAAGAAATTGAGACTGGAAGTAAATATCAATAAAACTAAATATATGGTCACACAAAGAAGTACATTATATAATGGAAACGAATAGCTAATGACTAATATGGAAATTTTGAGGAAGTGGCTGAATTCCAATACCCTGGAATAATGATCACAAGTAGAAATGAGATGCATAAAGAAATTAACATAGGCTCAATTCTGGAAATGCGTGCTATTATGCATTACAGAGGCTCTTGACTTCCCAACTCCTTTCAAAAAACGTTAAACTGAAAATATATATAACTATTATTCTGCCAGTTATATTATATGGGTGCGAAACATGGGCTCATACTTTAAGGGAGGAAAGGAGAATACGAATATTGGAGAATAAACTTCTTAAGAAAATATTTGTACCAAATAGAGATGAACAGACATGTGAATGGAGAAAACAACATAACAGTGAATTATATGGTCTTTATAGGAAACCAGATATAATAAAAACAGTAAAGTCTCGTAGACTGCGATGGAAGGACATGTGGAATGAATGGGGAATGAAAGACGTGCATGGAAGCTTCTTGTAGGAAAACCACATGGAAAACGCCCAGTTGATAGACCAAAAATGAGGTGGGAGGATAACATTAACTATGATTTGAGGGAAGTTGATTATACAGGGAATGATTGGAAATCTTTAGCTCAGGATAGGTATGTATGGAGAACTTATGTCCACGCGGTCATGAACCTACGGGTTCGATAATGCCAGTGAGTTAGTTAGTTAACAAACGCACTGGTATTATTGAACCGGTAGGTTCATGGCCGCGAGGACATAAGCTCTCCATACCTACTCAGACTAGTAATTCAATTGAATGATTTCAAAAATACACCCCCAACAGAACATAGATATTCATATCGCATATCAGAGCTAATGTTTTTCAATCATCCCTTGTATAATCTACTTCCCTCAAATCATGGTTAACGCTTTTCTACCACCTCCATTCTTGGTCTATTAACTGGATGTTTTCTCTCTGGTTTTCGTACAAGAATTTTCCACGTCCCTCTTTTATTATCCGTTCGTGCAAAAATATGTCATGACCAATTGCGATCTACGAGACTTAACATATATACAGTCTTCTCCATTCACCTGTCTGTTCATCTCTCTTTGGTCCAAACATTTTCCTAAGAATTTTCTTCTGCAACACTCATAGCATTTCCCCTCTCAAAATAAGAGTCGGTGTTTCGCATTCATTTAATATAACTATGATACAGTATTATATATTTTTAATTAAACGTTTTTCGAGAGACGTTGGGACGACAAGAGTCTCTGTAAAGCATAATAGTATACATTTCCAGAATTGAGCCTATATTTAATTTCTTTGTGCATCTGATTCCTATTTGTACTTATTGTTCTTAGGTATTAGCTTTCAAATAGTCCTTCAGAATTTCGCTGATTAGTCATTAACTGGCCATTTCTATTATATAATTTATTTCAATGGTGATCATACATTTAGTTTTATTGATGGTTACCTCCAGTCCCAATTTCTTAGTGCTACTCAATAGAATGCGTGTGTTGGCCCTTAGTATGTCATCGCAATAATCTAGTAATCCTACATCATCGGCACAAACTAACATATTATCAATACTATTGCGTTGTAAATCTTCTTCATCCTGTCTAGATTCGGTGGCATGCTCAGGCTGAACAGCAGTTATGGTTACCCTTGAGTTTTCAGTTTATTGTTGTAAATGATAGCTATTCTTCTGTATTTACTAACATTTTAAAATATTTTAAACTTTTTAAAACAATTTTTACAAACATTATTTGATAATTTTTAAATATTTACTTAAATACGCAAATCAAAACATTATGACACTGTTAGACAATATTGTGATGCTAATTCATTTTCTCCACGGATTATATTAGTCTATGCTATCGCTGGTTTGGGGTATCGCTGGTTGGATCGGCGTTAGGGAGTGGTAAGTAAGTGTACACCCATTTTTAATAAACGTTTGGTAATTTTAATTTTATTAATATATTTGTTTAACATAGATATGGTGATTTATTACGAAGATCGGTAATTTAAATTTCAGAGCGATAATCGATATGTGGTTCGATGGTGGTTTATCGCAGGCTCTATGAACTCTGGCGCAAGCGCACTGTTGTTCTACAGGACTCTGAAAATATGCCAGGAAACCTAAAGTGCTGTTTTTCCCATACTCTAGTACAAAATTGAACAGTAAAGATGTAGTGCATCTCCTTGCTTTAACCCACTGTGAATTTCAAAAATATCCGAAAACGGTTACACTACACACCTACTTTTTGTGCCATTTAAACAAATCCCAATACGTCTAACTAGCTTTGCAGGAATTCCGAACTCCTGCAATATACTATAAAACTTCTCCGCCTTAAATTTAATCGTATCCTTTTTTGAAGCACATATATTTGATACATTGTGCCATTATATTCCCATATATTTTCTAAAATTTCTCTGATACTAAAAATCCGATCTGTTGCTGTCTTGAATTTTTAAATCCTCATTGATGATCTCCTATTATGTCATCAATATTGGGAATAAGTCTGCTTACTAATATTTTTGTTATAATTTTATGAGAAGTTTAAAGTGATGGAATGCTTCTGTAGTTGTTGCAAACCGTTTTATATCCTTTCTTATAGATTTTTTTGTAAGAAAACAAAATTGTAGCTCATTTGTATTTTGATAAATGTTAAAATATGAAACAGGGAAACGTTTTTCACTATAAATACTTACCCGAAGTTTCATCAAAGCAATTCGCATAATGAACTTCGAAATCCAAGTAACCTGAATATACTAAACGATTCACTCAGTGGCAGCTAGAATATTGAGAATGTGAAAGGAAGGACATGGGTTTACTAACATACAATATCCTACATATAAATATATTGTAATTTAGACGTCTAGAACCCAAAGCGGTTAAGTGTACTTTTTATTTAATGCACCTAATGTCAAACTTAGTGACTCATAAATTCAGTTTTCTTAAGGACAAGGGAAGCATGCTAAATGTACAGCTTCTGAGTCCATATTCGGATATCAATTTGGATTAAAAAATCACCAATAATAATTTACACAGATCAAACTTTAAACTTAATTTTCTCAAAACTGATTAATGCACTAACCTTCCTGAGATTCGTTTCAATTATGTGCATAATACAGAGTGCGGCATAATTCAGTTAACCACTGCACATGGTTGCAAAGGGAAAAAGTCAGATTGGTTAAAACTGGAGTTTGAATACGGGACCTTCAGAATATAATCACAAACACTACTGCTTGAGGTAACTTGCTAACTAGGGAACAATTTCGGTACTTGTTTTCTTCTATAGATGTTGAATGCTACAGAAAAAAATTGTAGACCTGTGTGCATTTTCGGTTAACTGACTTATGCTGCACCTGTATTTTGACGCATTGTTGTTGTGGTTTTTGTGTTTTGCGGGTGGCGGTGAGAGTAGTAATCTCGCATATGGTAGGAAAACTTTCGTAGCTATCAATCCGCTAGTTGGAAGACCTACCCAGAAGTTCTCTACACATCTATTTCTCCATGACCGGAATGTTTGATTCTCGAGTCTTCCACTCTGGAAAATAATTCTCCAACTCTTACATATATAAACCATTGCGAGAGTCCGAGAGTAAGTTGTGTACAAAGCACGGATCAGTGAAGTTAACTCAAGAGTGAAGGAACTAAGTGAAACTGTTCGTGATTGTGAAGAATTTGTGTGATAATTAAGCGACCCCTACACTATCAATGTTTACATCAATATATTGCACAATATTTTGTACAATAGTATTACTTGGCCAACCCACACGGTGCAATATTATCTTATATATAAAAATGAATATTTGTTTGTTCGTACGTTATGGGCGGCCATACCGTTCATCCAATTGTAATGGGTTTTTTTGCAAAATGTTCAGGAGATTCCCAGGATCAACATAGGCTATAATAGAATTGTGATACTCAACTCCTACAACCTAAAAAATCGCCCTTTGTAGTGGAAAACGTGAAAAAAGTAGCTATTTGGACGCTTAAATGCCTTACACTGCCTAAACCATAAGAAGTACACAAGATTAATGTACACAGAATTGAATATCTCAAAGAGCTCTACAACAAAGTCCGCGACAGCATATGTTTATCTCTTACGGATAACTCACAATAACCATTTTTGTCTCTCATTGATAACAAGAGTCTCGCTCCGTAGCCGAGTGGTTAAGGCAAGACGTTTTGGCGCAAACCTACGGGACTTAAGCTGGTTCGAGTCTCTACGGGGGAAGACATTTTTCTCATGGAATGTCGGCCAGTATGGGACCGGTGCACAGTGGGTCAGAAATGAAATCTAGCTGGGAAAAAATTAAAAAACTGTTTTGACTCACTCTCATCAATTTTTTTTTCACTCTAATATAATTCTTATATGACGATTCTTAACTTATCTGGAAAGGAGGGTACAATTCTAATGTTCATGACTATGTGACATCATCATTCACACTTCTGGAGCCACAACAGAAGGCTGTAAGAGGTTTTCTTGCGAACTTATTTAATAATATCTAATTATGTCCTAATTGCTGAATTTTATGGTAAAAAAGTAACATTTTTATCGTCATTGATGAGAATTGAACTTTCGGGCAGGACAACGTCTGCCGGGTACGCTAGTTTCTCAATAAATTAGTTTGCGAGTGATACTTGTGCAGACAACATGTGGAATAATAAGAACACAGCAAGTTGTGTGGCTATAGCATTAGTCATAGCTTCAAAAAAGAAGGTGGAAAAAAAAGAAGCGCAAGTGGATGAAGGAATATTTTAAAGAAATAAATAAGTACAGTCGTGAAAATTTGTTAAGTGAACTAAGAATTAGTGAACCAATTGATTTTTAATTTTTTTGCGACTAGATAATACATTATTTGATGAACTACTGAGAATGATTACACCAGAAATTAAAAATAGGGATACTATAATGCGAGATGCTATCCTTCCAAGTCAGCGTATATCAGTAACACTACGTTATCTAGCTAATGGAAATAACTTTTAGATTTAAAATTCACAAGTGCTGTATCTCCACAATCCATAGGCATAATTGTAATGGAAAATTGCACAGCTATAATAATCTGCCCGAAGGATTGCATAAAGGTAAGTAAAATACAACGATTATTAAAAAAAATGTATACAAAATGTATTTTATATGTAGCAATTATTTACAAATTATTCAAAATTTGAAAAGTATTGACAAGCATTGGGTTGCGACGAAGATGAATGAGAGGATCCTGAAAGTTGTTCTGTGTGTCCAATCTGTTGAGGTAGTGCATGTGGGGTATCATAATAACCAGGACTTGGTTGCATAATAGTATATAGTATATATGTGCAACTAAAATAATTAATTTGTACAGAATCCCTGTGCAGAGTGCCTATTTGTCCCTCAAACAATATATCATTGATAGCCTTTTTCTGCAAATATTTGTTGCTGCGGGATCATTTTCCCAAGCTCTACTGCGCAAGCTGAAGCAATTTTGTGAAAGTCAGTTTGAGGTTCTTGAAGGTGTTTGCTTGCTAGCGATATTAATTCTTCGGATTCATCAAGTTTCCTTGCCTTCTTTTTGGGAGGACCATTCAAAGTGCTGTAAATTATTACATATTTTAAATAAACCTCGCATTATCTTTTGTGAGTAATAATTTTATTATTATTTTATAATGTTATTTTATAATGTTATTTTATTTGTAATTTCAGTTTCAAGCAACAGAAGCTGAATGGAGAGCTATTGCGAATGGATTTAATGATCAATGGAATTTTCCGAATTGTCTAGGAGCAGTTGATGGAAAGCACGTGGCAATCAAAAAAGCCACCACACGCTGGTTCGCATTATTACAATTGTAAAAAGTTTAGAAAAATAATACTTTAAGATTCCTGATATTTTTTCGAAGTCCTATAGAACAACAGTGCGCATGCGCCAAAGTTTATAGTGCTAGCGATAACCCACCATCGAACGACATATTGATTAACTTCCTTGCCACATATCGATTATTATCGTTATCTTACAAACGTTTATACAGCTTACACTAGGTAGCACATAGCTGTGAAATTTGAATGACGAATCTTTACAATACGGTAAATCCCCAAATCTATGTTAAATAAATATATTAATAATATTAAAATCACCAAACGTTTATTTAAAATGGGGCTGAACTGCATTTTTACTTACGCTTAATTTTTCAGTTTATTATTGTAAACTATAGCTCTTCTTCTGTATTTACCAACATTTTTTAATATTTTAAACTTTTTCAAACAATTTTATTATTAGACAATTTTCAAGTATTTATTTAAATACGCTAATCACAATATTATGACACTGTTAGACAATATTGTGATGCTAACTGCTATTTTCTCCACAGAGTATATTAATTACTCTATGTTTTTTCTATCGCTGTTTTGGGTTATCGCTAGTTGGATCAGCGTTAGGGATTGATAAGTAAGTGTACACCCACTTTTAATAAACGTCTGGTAATTTTAATATTATTACTATATTATTTAACATAGATTTGGGGATTTATTGCAACGATTGGTCATTTAAATTTCATAGCGACATGCTGCCATCTTAGCATAAGATTTTTAAACTTTAGTACGATATCCATAGTAATCGAGGATGATAATCGATATGTGGTTCGATGGTGGGTAATCGCTAGCTCTATAAACTCTGGCGCATGCGCACTGTTGTTCTATAGAAAATATTTCATGTAAGTTTAAGTGCAGTTTTTCCAAAATGGGTGTACACTTACTAATCACATCCTAACCCGTTCCAATCAGCGATAATCCAAATCAGCGATCGGAAAAAGAATGGACTAATATATTCTGTGGAGAAAAATAACAGTCAGCATACCAATATAACAGTGTTATAATGTGATTAGCGAATTTAAATAAATACTTAAACATTATCAAATAACGGTATAAAATTGTTTGAAGAAGTTAAAAATATTAAATAAAATAGTAAATACAGAAGAAGAGCTATAGTTTACAACAATAAACTGAAAAATCTAGGTTAACATTTTTTTTCTACTGTTGAGCCAAAAGTTTTTTAGTATTGTTATGGTGGCAGTAGTAAATTGCAATTATTAAGAATTTATTATGGTAGATGCTGGTATCAATGGGCGAATATCAGACGAAGGTGTCTTACTGCACTATCAGAAAAATGTCTTGAAATCCCACAACCTGCTCCATTACCAAAAGAGTGAAAAAAATACTACTATTTGTAAAGTCGGGGATGACGCTTTTTCACTGGCAGAAAATTCCATGAAACCATATAGCCAAACAGGATTAACCGTAGGAAAAGAATGTTTAATTATTGACTAAGTCGTGCACGTCGCGTTCTAGAAAATGTATTTGGGATTTTAGTTTCAATGTTCGGTGTATTTCAAATACCTATTGCACTATCTCCTGAAAAAAATCGCAAATAACTATCTTAGAGTATTGCTATTTACGCAATTATTTAAGAAGAAACCAGTCTCAAACATACATGTGCAGCAATTCTATAGATGTGGAAGATTTTGTGTCAGGAATTATTGTTGAAGAAAGTTGAAGAACAACTGGGCAGCCAATATCACTTCGTACAACTCATGCTAGAAATTCACTAGCGAAAGCCATCAGAGATAGTTATTGCGATTTTTTCAATAATTAAGGACAGATTTCATGGCAACATAAATTTGCATAAAATGTAACTTCAATAAATAGTATTTACTTACATTAATTGTAGAAGCATTTATTGTTCCATTACTGTCCACATCGTCGCTATCATTCTCAGCTTCCATGTCGTCATCCTCAATCTGAATAGTATTTTGCGAAGTACTTGGTTCGTCCTGACCCACGAGAAACTTTATTTCCTCAAAATAACATAATCTTGGTTCTATTATATCGTCTGTCCCAGCACCACTTTCTCATTATTGTTTAATCGGTTTAATTTCTTTCTGAAGTTAGTGCGAAACGAATTAATTTTTTTAACTAACTGCAACTTATCAGCATCCAGATAGTATTCTCTATATTTACAAAGCAACTGTTCGTACTGTTAATTTTTTTTAATTATGTTGCTGTAATCCTTAGTATTGATGTTCCACAGAGCAGCTAAACTCCGATACATCTCGATACATTCTAAAATGAACTTTATTTCTTCATATTTTCCCTTTGTAGCCATGGTAGATCTTTATTCCAACGCTGTTAACACAGAACTAAACTAGTATTGCGCAATATTGTCAACAGACGACGCACTATTTACTAAATTGCACAATAAAAATCGAACTGTTTTTGATTGACTCAATATATTGCGCAATCTTTCAATGTGATGTACAATGCTCAATATTATTGTATAATGTAAATTATTGTGCAATATATTGACGTAAATATTGATCATGTAGGGACTACTTTAAACTGTAAGTCAAGAAACGTTTTGGCAACAATTTGTATAAAAAAGAATCAGTGGAATTTTGTGAAGCTAATAAAATGAGTTTTAAATTATTAGTGAATATATGCCGTGTTTATTCAGAAGGAAATCCGTCAAAGTTCGACCACGGAAAACAGTATACACTACATGAGGTGTGTCCAATCCGCAGGCCGCATGCGGCCCGCAATGATATTTGCTCTATCACATCGTATTCGGCCCTCAATGATATTTGTAAGTTAAAGTCTAATACGATTCATGAAATAAGTAATTCTATTTGGTATAAGATAAACTTGAACGAGCAACAGTTTCTCTGCTTCCAACATATGTGCTTGCGAAAGTTCATCCTAATCATCCCTTTACTCAAAACATGGAGAAATCACATCCGTTTTAAGAAACACCCAGCCCACAATTTTATTTATGATCGTACCTACCGTGCTTCGCTTTGAAGTATCCGTGCATTTTCGACCGCGCGGTTACTACTTTCAAAGGCGAGTTAGTGCCAGATGTTTTATTATCGTTACATTTTGTACATTTCAAGTTAGTTTCCAGTCTGCTGTTGTTCGCTCACATTGTAGTGTGTGTGTTAGAAATAGGATTGAAGAATTTAATTAATTCTGTGAATTTTGTAAGTGTCAATTATGGCTTCTCAGTGTAGCGGCTAGAAAATAAAAGTTTCAGACGAAGGTAGATCATTTCAAATAAAGTGAACAAAGCAGTACTTTCTTACTGTATTAAACAAGAAAGCAGTGTGTATAATTTGCAGTGGAACAGTTTCAGCGATTAAGGAGTAGGCTAAAACACAAAGCGAAATTGCGACACCAAACATGCTTCTTCATATGATAAATTTGAGGGTCAATTTCGTGAAGACAAGGCATCCGAACCTGAAATTAAACTTTCGGGACAGCAGTTAATCTTAAAGATTGTGTCAAGGAGAATGTTTTAAGTTTCAATCTGTTTTCTTCCCCTTTCTCTATTAAAATAGACGAGGTAGATCCTATTTAAAACGGCAAAAAATCAGATCATGTGGCCCGCAAACCAATTTACCTTAACGACAGTGGCCCGTTTTCAAAAAAGGTTGGACACGCCTGCTCTACGTGTTTACCATGGAAAAAATTATTACCAGCAGAGATGGAACAATTCCTTCATATACACGATATCAGCGCATGGTTGATATGGCCATTGTAAATGATGTCAGCGGGAAAGGAGTTAAAATAATTTATGTCCGTCATTTTAAAGCAACTGTTTAGAATAACCACTTTACATGACTTATATTTCACTCCAAATGTTCCGAATAGTCACTGAACTTTTATATTCCACCGAAGTATCTTTTTTAAGTCTTAATCCTGCTCGTCTTTACATCTGACAACTGTTTAGAGTTCAGAGTCACCTCTATTGTATCTACTGCATTATTGGAAGGAGAGTTTCAGCTATAGTATCAGGTTGTTTAAACTTATTTTGTTTATTAACTTCTAGAATAATACATTTTTATGATAAGATGTGAAGACGGATTAACTCTTTCTGCAATGATAAATTTGTTTCCAATTGTACGTATGGGTTTAGACAAAAATGGCATTTCGTTCCATCACGATTCATTGCTATCAATTTCATTTAGGAGAAAACTTGGTACCGCAAAATTTCAGAGTTAGGATTGTCAAGCTCGTTTAAGGATGAAGGCGCAGTATGTGAATGGTTCCATTTGTTTTTTGGATTGCCTTATTTGACTTGGACCAATATTGAAGAAACATTTTTTGACCTGATCAGCGTTTTTCCGCAAATGGAAAGAGTTAGCAGTTTTTCCGACTATATTCTTCAAACCTGCGTAGTGGAAGATATTACTCACCAGATTAAGCCTGCACGGCTAGAGACGAAGTGTGTTAGCGCTAGTGACGCCTAACCATTGCACCACGGAAGGAAGAATCCCTTAACACATGTGAAAGAACATTAAAGGTTGTCAAATTAGTTATTTACTCGGCAGCTGCTAAAGTTTTCGGATGATTTAGAAACACAGTGTTGGTCATTTTCTATTAGCAGCCTCACAACACAACACAGTGGACGGGAATTGACAACATGTAATGAGGAAGGTAGAGGAGGGATAGCTCATTCCCCGGTAGTAACATGTTTGAGAGATTATTATTTGGTCAACGCCTGCTGTAGGTGTCGGATCATTTAAAAACACAGTATCTGCTAGTCCACTCCCCTCCCAGTGAAATAACTCAATACAGGGGACAGGAAGCGGCAAGTAAGAGAACACAGTAAGAGAAAGAAGAGAGTCGATAGCACATTCCTAGCACATTTTCGCGCTTGCAGATTTTACTTGGGCGAGTAATAGTTCCTTTCCATCTATACTGTGGCCTTATACCTGATTACATGCTCCTCGTACTACTAATGGAGCTGAAACTTTCGATAAGCAACTCAAGGATTTTTTTTTTACATCTAACAACTTCAATCCATGGTGTGCTAATACAATTGCAGCCCTAAATGTATTTCAAACGACATGGTGCTAGTAGAAAAGAGTTAGGAAGAATGCACGAAATGAAATACAAATATAACTCTGTAGGTTTTCATGATCGATATCTTGATTCTTGAAATCGTTCTTCGGACTGAACGGCCGTGGTCCAGATCTTATGCTACTCGCTGTTTCGTCCATGCTACGGTAGACATCCTCAGAATACTGTGTTCTCTATGAACTCTTAGATGGCCGCTGCAGACGATTTAAATAATCAGAAATACAAATATATTCGTTAATACCAGGAGGATTACGACACATACAATTTTAGCCGATATGGGTTCTTAAGGAGGGTTAGTCGAGTAAACTTGCTCGAAAACTAAAATTGATGTCAGTATACAATAAATAATTTAAAAAATATTATTTTTTAACAAAATTGCTAATGAAATTGAGATGCATACAGTATTTTATTGCACAAAATGTTTAACCACACCTACTGCTAAAAGTGACTTTGAGCAGACAGTTCTTAATCTGGAGAAGTAGGAATACAATTTCATCATCATCATCATGAACAAATTCGTTTTAGGCCATGTGGCCTGTACGGTAAACCTAGCGAAGATGGTCTTGATCTTTCCACCGATGTTTTGGTGGAATACAATTTTTGTATGCTTATTATACTTTCCGCTGTGCGCCTTGGAAATATTTTCAATATTATTTCGTTGGGCTTTTGATAGAAAACATCCTATTGTTAGTGCGCTTTCAGTCTACAACGCTCGCAGAGAGGAACCGGGAGGGATGACATTGAAACTTACGAGGCACTAAGCTAACAAATATCGTAAAATCCAATTTCTTAGTGTTTAAATATCTGTAAAAATATTGATCATTTTATATTGAACAGCCCTTGATTGTTCGGAGGTGTTATACCTCGGATTTATTTTATATGTGTGTGTGTGTGTGTGTGTGTGTGTGTGTGTTGCTTGCCAAATAATTCTTTCGTGGATATCGAAAGGCATTTTATCAAGTCACATAATATGATATTCTTATTCGTAAACACGTGACAGAAATCTAATTGTAATTACTGAAAAAAATACTGATCATACTAACAGAAAGTAGAACAGAAAGTAACTCGAGGCTTCTGTTGGAAATTTCACTAACCACACATTGTATATCAGTGATTACTCTGAAAATGGCTATACAATGAACATTGTACAATGGAAAGCGCGTATTGTTGCCATGTTTTCATGCATTCTTCGAGGTTGTCAGATAATCCTAGCAAGTAAATTAAATTACCGTGACTTTGAATTATGGGACAGATGATAAAAACACGCATGCGCTGTCTAATTATAAATGGCACGCAACTCGTGTCATTTCTCTAACATAACACGAAACACGAGGGGAAAATGTTTGTTCATTCTTTAGTCAGACATTGTAATATCAAGTTTATAGTTCATATATCTCTGGACCAGAAGGTTTGATATTTAAGCTCTAATTGGACAGAGGCCAAAAACTGGGTTATTGTGTCCAAAGTGTAAAACTTCAAACTGAGAGATGGTACTACGTTTTAAAGTTGGAAAATAACTGTACCAACAAAATGTCAGATACTGTTCAGGAATGTTGGCTTAATTTTTACATATAAAAATACATGCTCTCCGGTAGTCCTACTTTGTTACCAAGATTTTTACATTACAATTCACTGCGTTAAAACATTAGTACACTAAATTGAATTAAGCAATCAATTAATTTGGCGTTGACTTGAACAAAATCCATTTCTATCAATTAAATAAAAATAAAACTGTTAAAGTTTTATACGATTTTCATATTTATTTCAATACAAATTCGTTACAGCTGTTTCAGTAATTTGTAACTTCTTCAGAAAAATATTATGAACACAAATGAATTTTATTATTACATATACACTCAAGTACATAACAGCTGTAACTATGCGACTGCATGTAAACAAAAACAAACTATTTCTTATTATATATTTTATACAAGCTATACATTTAAATCAAGTTAGGAATTTAACAGGTATTGATTGCTCTTCTTGGAATTATTTATTTCTACAATTTCTTAAAGGTCTAATTTTTCCTCTGTTATAAACATTTAAAACTTCAAAATTTGAATTAAAACTAATAATCATATTGAGGTAGATGGTTAGCGTATTTTGAAGTACCTATATTTCTGTTATATTCTCTCATATGTTCTATTATACGAGAAATAGAAGGTCTTCCAGTTTGTCCTATATAGGCATTGTCCCATGTGCCATACTCAAAATTATATCTTCTTCTTCTTCTTCCTTCAGAGTATTAAGCCAAGGCCTGTTACGATCCTATAGAAAATTTTCCCTCCAGCGTTTCATAGGACGGTCCAGAGATCTTCGTCCTCTTGGTATATTATTATAAACAGCTTTGGGGATCCGATTTCAACTCATTCTTTCAAGATGGTGTTTCCAATTTAGTTGGTACTGTTTAATATATTTCAAAATTGGCGTAGTCTTCAATACTCAAACTTATTTACACCTGATAATTGTTTCCTTTTTACTTTGGATTTATTGTTCTTTATTATATTTTGCAAAGTTCTATTAGTTTTAAACGTTACATTGATGTTCAACTTTTTAAAGTATTTGGATATCTTATTGGAATGTGGACTTATGTATGTCATTATAACATATTTATTTACTTTTTCTTGGATAAAGGATAAACATTTTAATAGCGTTTGAGTAATACATTTCCTTAATTAAATTGTCTATAATTTTAGGGTCATAATTATTATTAATAACTAATTGTTTAATAATATTCAGCTCTTTATTATATTCCAAGGGAGGGTGACAGATGAATATTTGAAAGTCCATGAATATAACTATTAAAGGCTGCTATTTTATGAGTATATGGGTGAAGGGAAGAACCATGGATAGTAGTATCAGTGTGAGATGGTTTGTGAAAGATGTCAAAATCAAGCTTATTATTCTTCTTCTTCACTTCACGGGCTAGGCAAATTGCTTGTTCCGCCTCACAATTGTTATGTCCATATTTTCACTGGCCTTCCTACATTCCTTGAACCTTTTGGCTTGTAGTATAAAATTGGTAATCTTCTTAACTTCATTGTTTCTACGTTTCTAAACCATTTATCTCTATAGTCTTTGATTTTACCATTGAATGGATATATATTTAACTCTGTTCTTATATCTTCATTCATTACCCGATCCAATCTTGTGCAGCCTTTTGTTCTTCTAAGGAACTTCATTAGCTTATTGTTAATGTGTTTTATTGATAAGTCCAGGAAATTAATACTATTATTTGTTTCTAATTCCATTGTAAAATTAATACTGTTGTGAATGCTATTAATAAAATTTAGTTTCTTTCGATGTAAAACATCTGTTTCCCAGTGCACCTAGTGTTGACATAATAGAGACAACGCAACAACCAAACCAACAGTATGACTAAGATATGTGGATGACACTTTCGTCATATGGGAACATGGTAAGGAGGAATTAAAAAACTTCATTGAACACATAAATGACATTTGCCCTAGTATTCAATTCACTGTGGAATAAGAAGAAAATAACGGATTACCGTTTTTGGATGTTTAGTAATAGGAAACAAAGATATGACACTTGGACACCGAGTTTATAGGAAAATTACTCATACGGACAGGTACCTAAACAAGCAGTCAAATCATCATCCTAGGCGAAAATTTGGCATTATAAAAACTCTGGTTGACCGGGCAAACAGGATTTCTGAACCACAATACCTTCAACAAGAAATTAATCATTTTAAAACAGCCTTCCAAGAAACGGATATAGTAAAATTGATTTCAACCGTGCAGTAAATCCTAAAAAAAACATGGAACTAACAACAGAATTATGGAACAAAGGTTTTTCTACCTTATGTTAAATCTATAACAGACAAAATAGGGCGAATTCTGAAAAAAAACGTAAGATCCAGACTATCTACAAGCCTACACATAACATTAGCAATACATTAAATCCAGCAAAAGATAAACGAGAACCTTTAAGCACTGCTGGCATATATCGTATTCCATGTAGTTGTGGTGAAGTGTACATAGGAACTACAAAACGGATGATAAGGACAAGAATACGAGAACACAAGAGAAATTGTCGGTTAAAACAAACTGAAAAATTGTCTGTAGCAGAACATTTAGTGAATAACAAAGAACATGCCATAAAATTTGAAGAAACACAAGTTTTGTCCAAAACACTACCATTACTACACCAGACTTCACAGAGAGGCTATTGAAATTTACAAACACAAAAAGTCCTTTAACAAAAAAGAAGAAACAATGAAGATTAATCAAATTTGGATTCCGGCATTATATAAAACGAGAATAAAACCCATGACTTGCGCCAGTGATAACCAATCAGAAAAATAGCTCCAAAGTAACGGACCGTGTAGAAAACATCTCCGCACAATACTCAACTATAAATGAGGACAAGATTTCCAACACACAGCCAGTCTGCAGCCGACATTTGAAGAGTTAACAAGTCAAAGAACACGCAGAATTTCCGTCTTGGCAGTTTTCCTTCTTATAAAGGGTTCCTAAATTACAAACAAATTATTCAGAGTACTACAGTGTCTGCACCACAAATATAGTGAATAAAAAGTAAAAAAGATTACTCACATTTTTAGTTAATTTCACTTACTCCATAGCTCTAGTAAGACAGTCTGCCTAGTTTCATTCACAGCACATAAGCAAGGGTATCCCCTCAATACAATGGCTACACAAGAAGGTAAAACGATATAATGCAGAAGCGTCATATGCAGAATTGTCACGTGTGGTCATTAATACTGTAATTAGAGTGTACTTAAGAACAATTTTCCGTCTTACTGAGTTAAAAATTAGCTATTGGTTCTTTATATAGCCTACTATTGTTTTCGCGTTATGAAGGTTTCCTGCTTATACAGAACGATTATCGTAGCGTTCTGGAGGTTTTTTTTCGTCTCTACAGGTTTCCTTCTTATAGAGGTTCCGGCTAAGACAGGTTTTACTGTATAATGCTTAACAGTTTCATGTAGGCATAATATGCATAAAAGGAATGTTAAAATTAAGAAGTTGAGGAGACAGACTTTGAAGGTTTATAATTTTACATTATAATTTTAATATTTTGACTA
Organism: Diploptera punctata; assembly: GCA_030220185.1. Taxonomy (NCBI): domain Eukaryota; kingdom Metazoa; phylum Arthropoda; class Insecta; order Blattodea; family Blaberidae; genus Diploptera; species Diploptera punctata. The sequence goes on along the minus strand of JASPKZ010004580.1, from coordinate 2,630,150 downwards.
AGATCTCAACGGAGTTTTACTATTAATTTGAATAATGGTGACTCCTAAAATTATTTTAAAATAATGTTTTAATGGTAAAATAACATTAATAGCATTACAATAGGCGATAACTCCGCAAGTCATTTTAAACGGGCCGTCATTTTGACAGCCTTGTTCTAGTGTTTCATTAATACATAAATCAGTACGTTCCTCTAAACAGAATTTCATATACTTTGTGTTGAGTAACCATTAGAAACCAACAAGGTGGACTGTCGTCATCAAAATCACATGTTTGCAATTACGAATATGCGAGTTTTCTCAGAAATAGCCCCCACCACAAGGTTACATCCAGCCACATATACTCTTACCTGGATTTGTTCCCAATTACTAAACTTCTAACTTGAAATAGTTATCTGAGCCTGGGTCTTCTCAGATTTATTCTGAGATTCATTTGCATCACCATAGCATTTTGTTGATATCCTTCTCTCTTCCATCCTTTTTAGATGTCCCTAATACTTCTGCTAATATTTGTACATAATTACACTGAATATATAATACATTATTTTTAATTTGACATTTTCGCCACATTTTCATAAATCCCTAAAACTTTAATTTTATTTGCCTACATTCTACTTCGATCTCCTTGCGTGATGGTTCAGGTGATAGCACCATTGGGAATACAATAGCATTTATACAAAATTATTTTTGTTAAGTTTGTATGTACCAACTCCCAAAAATTCCCTTGGCTATTTTATCAAAAATTAGCAACTCTCTATTTCATGTATTGTGGATGATTTTACAATTAACATAATTTAAGAATAAAAGTTCTCAAAAGATATAATACACATTTCCTTTTCTTTCATATAAACTATTATATAATAAATATTAGCTTTTAATATGCGACTTACAGAAGTTAATTTACATATATAACATTGACCCAACTATATATTCGTGTTGTTCTTTGAGCACTCGGACAAATTCTTACGCTTCTTCCATTACAGGAGTTTGATTTTACCACTAACACGTAAACAATTGCTTTAATAGACACAAGAGAGTAGATAAGCAGTGCACCGATGGTTTATGTTACAGCGAAATATAACTCTTCTATAGAAATGCGTTAAATTTAGAGTAAATCAAAATACATTATAAATATTAATTGTATTGTATTCATAACATGTAATCGTTTATATATATATTGTAATTTAGATTTAAGACTATTTTTTTGTTTGTATTTTTTTAAACCTGGTTGAGTGGTAGACAAGGCCTTAAGGCCTTAACTCTGCCAGGTAAAATAAAGCTATTATTATTATTATTATTATTATTATTATTATTATTATTATTATTATTATTATTATCTTATTTCTGATACTCATGGCTTTAGGTTTCCTTCCGAAGGAACCAGGAAACCAAGTATTGGTACACAAAATCGCTCAATCACTATCTCTGAACAACTATAACTCGAGACCAAGCTCTGTGTGTTTGCGGGGAGAAGTGTGGAGAGTGGGAGGAGGTACACTTCTATGCTTCTCATAGTACTAACAGCTGAGACAGCAAATTCCTTTCAGACACACGTAGCTGGGTCCCGAGCAGTAATTAAAGTTTATCGGTGTATTTCCAATAGTATTAATATATAAACATATTCAAGATTAAAAGTGTATAAAACAGTGGCTCTTCAGACTATTTTGTGTGGTAGCGAAGTAAGGATATTGAAACAAAAGGATATACAAATACTTAGATCTACCGAAATTAGATGTCTTCAAAGTATTGCTGGACACACACTACTACACTACTGGATTATAAAAAAATGAAGACAGCTTAGAAGAATTACACATGGAACCTTTAGAATACAAAATTTCTGTTTATATGTCAAGATAGATGCAACATGTTCCTCGAATGGATGATCACAGTATATCCAAGCGGATGTTAAGCTATTTTTCTGCAGGAAAAGACTAGGGCGTCCACTCAAAAGACATTTGGATGGTATTTCCACTGAGGCCGAAATAGGTCAATAAATGACCTAAATTTGACTATGATAACGATGATAAATTAATTCCTTGGCTAATATGTTACTTAAATTTTGTTTAATGTATTGAACAGTTCATGTGGCACACATGATAAATGTTCACGAAATTTTCAATTGAAAACCCTTCAGGAAAATGCCATTAGTAAATAAGATATATCTTTAAGAAACGAAAGTGGAAAAGTATGAATTGAATTCGTTTAATTGATGATAGAGACAGTGGGTTACTTTTAGTAATCGCTGCATTCAATCTCAGTGATACATAAGCCATAGAATTAGTTAATTTTACGTAAAAGTTAATGATACTGAACTGACAAGAAACAGTTGAGTGAAAAAGTTAGGAAAATTTATCCAATTAAACAGGAAAATAACGCCATAAATATTTTACAAAATTACAGACTGAGACAGATGTTTGGGCTTTTTTAAGGCTAGACGCCAGATAGCTTATACGCAGGCGCAGTGCCAGACTCGAAGTAAACCTAGAAAGATGAATCACAAGGCGATGATAAATTCATTCCTGTAAGAATACATAACCTAACACATTTACATCCTGAAATAACTCACTCCGCTTTATTATACCCACTTCAACAGAACACGTGTTTTTTTTTAGCCCACCCACAGAGAATTATTATTCCAGCGGTGAAACTGTATATTTAATGGCCACCAAAATACACATTTAATGCCCGTAATGAACAAATTTATCATTACATGTTTTGAATAAATTAGAAAGCTCTGGTATAGTGCTTAAAAATGAAGGTTGTGGGATAGATGTTTATTGTGCTTACTAATATATCTAAAACAAATTTGAGGAAAATAACCATAGATTATAGACTACAGTATATATATATATATATATATATGCCATATTAAGCTTGCATTGCTCAATGCTAAACATTTAATTATAACATCGATAAAGCATCACTGCTATAAAGTAAAAATATTCTTTTTAATTTGCTTACTTGTTATAGTCAGCTACTAGATGGCAGTGAAGACCGAGTTCTCGCGACATCTAGTAATAATGGAGAATATAATACATATATAAGAAAAATAAGTGTTTGAATTGGATTCGCCTGGTGGTGTAATGAATAACACGCTGAGGTCAGACTCAGAGTTCCGTGTTCGAATCCCGTCCAGGCATTTATTTTTCTTATCATGCCATATATATATATATATATATATATATATATATATATATATAAATATATATAGTCCAAATATTTATCATCATCATAGTACATTCACGAATTTAGGCCATTTGTTGACCTGTTTCGGCCTCAAGAGAAACACCATCCAGAAGTCTTTTGAGTGGACGTCCTGGTCTTCTTCTTCCTGCAGGTTGATATCTTAACATTTGTTTGGGTATTCTGTGATCTTCCATTCGATGAACATGTTGCATCCATCTTGACTTATAATCAGAAATTTTGTTGCTTGGTAAATTCTCATGACCGAAGATTACGAAATGTATGTCCAATGTGCGGGATCTCTGAGACGAAATACATAGTCTATGAACTTTTTATTAGTCTTTGCATTATTTATTTAATTATTTATTCTGGTGGAGTTGCTTCTATTCAACTCACCAGCACAAACATACGTTACATTCAAATATAAAAATCACAATGATATTAGATAGTAAACGATTATCTAGCCAAAATGAACAATAATTGTATTATAATACAAGTATGATCTACTAATACCATAAAGTTAAACAATACTAAAATTAAAACTAGTAGAAGAATATATATGCAAACGAAGAACAGCTGCATTCTATATACAGGAAAAAATACAAGGAAAGTATTAAACTGTAATAGATTAATATATTGTTTATACAGGATGTAACAGGACCTCACCATAAAATTATAGAGATGATAGGCCATGCAGAGAGGATCATTTTTTGTGAAGGAACATATAGTCGCAAACCCGTCGTTTATAGTTATGCGCAGATGAAGGTGTTCACCCACAAGGGTCAGAATTGAATACAAACAATGTACATGTATAATTTTATTGAAAAAGACATGTTTTTACAATAAGTGTTCAAACTGTCGATCCTGTGCCTCATTGCATGTTTGATATCGTCGGCCAGCACAGATGAGCATGGCAGGATTATTTTTGACGTCGTCAAAACACTTTTTGTAAAAACATGTATTTTCCAATAAAATTATACGTGTACAATTGTTTGTAATCAATTCCAACCCTTAAGTGGAACACCTTCATCTACGCATAACTCATAGACTACATGTTTGCGACTATATGTTCCTTCACAAAAGTTATGTTCTCTGCATGGTCTATCATCCCTATCATTTTGTCAGTGAGGTACTGTTACACCCTGTATATAGGCCTATATAAGACATTAGGTAGAAATGTTTATTAATCTTAATAGTATTTTTATTAAATAAAGGAAAAATACATTATCAATTGTTAAAATAAAACTATTAGTGAGATGATGATGTTGATGAAGGTTTTCGGGCTGTAGGCCGTGGTCGTGAGGCTTGTAGTTCCCCGACGTTTCGCCAAAGACGGCGCCTGGCATAGTAAACGATTATCTAGCCAAAATGAACAATAATACAAGTATGATCTAATAATACCATAAAGTTAAACAATACTAAAATTAAAACTAGTAGAAGAATATATATGCAAACGAAGAACAGCTGCATTCTATATACGGGAAAAAATACAAGGAAAGTATTAAACTGTAATAGATTAATATATTGTTTATACAGGGTGTAACAGGACCTCATCGATAAAATTATAGAGATGATAGGCCATGCAGAGAGGATCATTTTTTGTGAAGGAACATATAGTCGCAAACACGTCGTTTATAGTTATGCGCAGATGAAGGTGTTCACCCATAAGGGTCAGACGCAGTCTTTGGCGAAACGTCGGGGAACTACAAGCCTCACGACCACGGCCTACAGCCCGAAAATCTTCATCAACATCATCATAGCAACTCCGGCCGTGAAAGTCTACGTGAATATATTAATGAGATGTTTCTGACAGTTAATAAAAAATTATTTTGTTTCTAAAAGATGTTAAAGTTTATTTAACTATTTGAAATATTGGAGGCGTCTTAATTCAAATCGAGCCAGATTGGCATGCTGCGAGTTAATAGTAAACCCACGATATTGATTAAAATTGAGCAGATTTCTGAACAAGACGCGGAATAAAAAAATCCTGAATGAATAAATATAGAAACAAACTGCAATCATTATGCCTACTACAACATTAAATAAAATTATAATTGCTATTACTAATCGATGACGCGACTTGACAAGAAATCCCTTGGTTCAGCAGGCGGCTGCTGCCTCACATCCACATGTGTTAATCGCAAAGGTGAGCGTATATCAGGCCAGTTTTGGGATGACATGTGGTCTGAATGTCGGGTTCCCCAGTAGCCAAGACGACACATCTGCCTTAAAAAAATATCATTACTAGTTAGCTTAATTTGTAATGTAATTAACTGTACGTTATAGCCTATATTGTTTTGGTTTGTTTATTATTATTATTACCGGTATTAGACTCTTATACTGTATACTGACACAGACTGCTAAAGCAAGTACTGCTTTCAGCCAGTGCGATCTGTTTTTAAATTATTCTGCTGTATTATTTACCTCTCTCAAGTCATAGTTAATGTTACTCTCTCACTTAAATTCTTGGCCTCCTATCGGCTACTTTCCCTATGTTTTTGCTACATCGATTTTCCATGTTCCTCTTTTATTCCTCTTTGTGACAAATGTCCTTCCCATTGACGAGACTTAATTGTTCTTAATAGCTACATCAGAATCCACATAAAGATCCAGATTAGTAGTGGCAGTATTAGTAGTAGTAGTATTTTAATTAAAAAAACTCAGGTTTCTTTTCAAATACCTAATGTTTCAGGCATGAGGTTCTTTTACGTCCCGTAAATGTGAAATCTACGAGAAAGCTTTTCTTCCAGCATATGTAGGTCTATATGTACCTATGCATGCATGTATATATATATATATATATGACACGAAAAGAAAAATACTTGTCTCAGTCGTGATTTGAACCCGACATCTCTAACTTTATACGTTAGCGCTCTAACCAACTGAGCTACTCAGGAATCCTAACACATTTATTTTTATTTTATGTACATTATTCTCAATTTACACTAGAGGCAGAGGGATATCGTTCCAACTGTCATCTACTATAACAAGTAAGCATTTTTTTTTAAAAATGGCTAGATATCATTCGCATGACATCGAGAAAAGATTATAAAATGCTGTAAAGGTACTCATAATGGAACAAGTCTTTTTTTTTGTAAATTTTAATATTGCCAAGGTAGAATCCTACATCAGGACTTTTTCTCTCAGTTCTCTGTCCATTATTTGAATGGTGAAATTATTTTTCTTGTTTCCTAGCAACGTAACTTGAAACTACCAAACAAAAGAAAGAGGACTAATGATTTCCTGTGAGTTGTCTGTATTTGAACAAATGAATGTAGCAACAATAACATACAATAATACGAACGAAGAAAAAAATGAGCCATTAGTCGTCGAGATAAAATCTATGTATAAATATCATATAGAGTAGCCTATGTTAGACCCACGTTCATCATATGCAAATACAGTCAACAATTATTCAAATTAATAGGGAACAAATCACTCACTGTCAATTTACAGTGTCTACATATGAACAAATCTTTATACAGAGTGTGTCAGTATGCCCATTACATAATAGCTTCCAATAAAATGAGATTATGTTTCTGATACACTCTTTGAAATAAAATCAGTCGGTATTAAAAAAAGTAATGCGCTATTTACATTTGCTTTTAGAAATTGTATTAAATTCGACATGTACATTCATACTTAATGTTCGAAAATACGATCACATTTCTCCATTATTCCACGAATTGTCATGGCTACATCTAAAAGAGAGAAGAAAATCACACTGTCTAATTTTCTTATTTAAGATCCTACATACCTCAACTCCCAATCATTTATCATCTCGTTTCCAGTATCTACCCTCAAACCATAACTTAAACACAAGATCACAACATAGTCTCTTGCTTAATATGCCGCAACATAGGACATCACATCACTCCATGTCATATACTATCTTCACTTCTCGCAACTGGAATTCCCTACCACAAGAAATAAGGGGCTGCCGGACATTGGCATCTTTTAAAAGAAATCTAAATTTATATTTGCTCTAACCTCGACTTCATCATTATTCAGTGTAAGGTACATATATTAATTGGTCTGTTTTGTATAATTCATCATATTTATACTATTATTATTATCATTATTATTATTATTATCATTATTATTATTATTCTTATTATTATTATTATTATTATTATTATTATTATCATTATTATTATTATTATTATTATTATCGTAAGTATTATTGTTATTGTGGTATAAAATGTTGTTTGTATACATGAAATTTACATTGCTACATTTAATATATTTTTAACTGTTTATAATTAGTATAGTGTATATCTATATTTGTCAAATATTTATTTGTATTTGTGCTGGTTGAGTGGAAGAGAAGGCAAATAAAACATTATTATTATTATTATTATTATTATTATTATTATTATTATTATTATTATTATTATTATTATTATCATTATTATTATTAAAAATACAGTCAATCAATATAATATTTCGTCTAAACACAGGATTTAGGATGAATTGTGAATATGCTACGGAATGTAATATGTTATATTTATAAATACATGTCGGTGGTCTAGTGGTTATGTTCCTTGCTTCTAGTCGCGGTAGCGGGTTCAAATCCGGCGGGGTCGATTGATTTTTAGGATGAAAAAATCCAAAGGACAACTCGTCCTGGAGGAACTTGCAGCCGTGGGTCCCTAGTCTGAAGATTTCCAGGCTCCTAAAAGAACCGCAATCTGAACAAAAAGGCCTGTGTGTAAAATTTAACCGACCTTCATCCATCCAAATAATTTCTTAGTTGCCTACTATATGTCTCATTGGGGCGATATGATAACCACATATCGTTCGTTGACATCAGGTACATAAGCGTAAATAAATTAGCTTGGTTAAGAAACTTACGCTAGGGAGCACCCGTGTCTCCATGAGTGTCCGTTGCCGTGGCGTAGTCGGTAGAGTCCCTACCTTCCACTCCGGCGACCCGGGTTCGAGTCCCGGCGGGGTTGGGGATTTTAAATCTCCACCGTGGGTCTGGGTGTGTGTCCCGTCTTGTGTTCTATGTGTGAATAAGATAAAAAAATTAACGAACGTAAAACAAAAAGGGGAAACAGTGTAAACGAAAGAAAACGAGAAAGAAAGAAATTTAAAAAATGCAGATCGGTAACGTAGGGTCTACTTGGACACGTGTAAGTGAGCGCGCTACCTTGTTCGGAAGGTAGCGTGTTCGAATCCCGGGACCCATCAACCACAGTTTAAAAAAATTAGGAATGAATGTAGTATATACATAAGTACGTACATTCGTACGTACGTGCATGCATGCATGCGTACGTTCGTGCGTACATGCATGCATACATACATACATATATACATATTACACATAAACACGTACAAAATAAATGTTATATCTGCTTCAATAAAACTAACATATAAACAGAATAAAAGGATATTCTATGCCACCATGCCACTTGTGGAATATTAGATCGGAGAAGAAGTGACTGCTAATAGCGTCATATTGGCCAATGTGATAACACATGTTCCGCTAGAGCTAATTGCCAACATGTTACTCACATATAAGCGGATTCTATACCCGGAGTCGATCTATATTAGTTCGCAAGTTAGGGCGAAACATTATGGAGGTAGTACATCAGATTCGTTTTGCGTTCACTTGTTTGTTAGCGGGCTTTTTGTGTTGGCTACGCTGTCTGAACAATGACTAATGCATATTTTACATTGAAAATATGCTGATTATAGGTTACTTTGTGTTCAAATTCATATCTTATATTAAGGTATTTCTCACATATTTTTGGAAAAAAACCAACATTTATATTTTTCTCAAGTAATTATATTATTTACATACCGCTTGTGTACATACTTTAGAGAATAAGGAAGGCTTACAACTCAATGGTATTAATAAGCTGTTAGTTTATGCTGATGATGTAGTACTATTGGCCGATAGCGAGGAGATACTAAAGGACAACACGCACACACTATTGAGTAACACTAGGAAATTAGGACTGGAAGTAAATATTAATAAAACTAAATATATGGTCACACGTAGAAATACATTATATAATGGAAATGGACAGCTAATGATAAATGAGGGAAATTTTGAGGAGGTGGCTGAATTCAAATACCTAGTGTAATATAGTGTAATATTGTGTAATATTGTGTAATATATTATAAATATATATATATATATCTTGCATATACATTTTATTCATATAATTCATATTTCTTGTTAAAAGTAAGAAAAACCTAACTTGTAATTTAGAATTTGTTATCAATTGTTAAACATTTCTTAATACCCAAATCAAAGTTCAAAAGTAGGGATGGTGATTCTTTTTCAGGTCCACATTGCATCATCCTTACCTTGCTTACGCATTATCTTACGACAATGTTATCTTATGTTTTATATGTATAAATATGTGCACGTCTGTATTTGACAGACAGACAGATTATTATTTTCATCGGTGTAACCGATAAGCTGTCTCATTTAGTCTTCATTAAAGTCTGTTTTAATTGTCTACACTCGCCTGTTGTAATTTTCCATAGTTAGGTTTAACCCTATCTACCAACTACATCTCCGAAGATTTCCTGGTCCTGATTCCTATATTCTATCTTAAGCTATAAATTCTACTAGAACTTCAAGAAGATCTTCACTTCACAAAACACTAACTTCTTTTAATTCTGATTTGTATTATAATTAATCATTTTTAATTATAGAAGGAATCGACCAGATATTACATGGTGGCAGCGAGTAAGGATTGGAAAACCAGCGAGCAGTGAGACAACCGAAGGTGCGTACGAGCTGGAGAGACTCTTCAATTAGTCCCAGATAATCCAGAGCCTATCCCGAGGGATCAACGCTCCAGAGTAATCCACAGGCGCAGTGGTACCCGTAAACGCACCAGAGGAAAGCAGACTGTGGTCCTGAGGCCAACACCAGCAGCCACCGACGCGCTCGAGGGACGTCCTTGGTGTTCAGCCGTTGGCAGCCTGCACCGCGAGAGGAGTCGCACCCTGAGGGGAGCTGAAAGGCCATCACTACGACTCTGAACTGTGCATCTCAGACCACCCTACATCTTTCTTTAGGTGAGTCCAATTCCATTATGGCAAGCGAGGGCGATATTGAGGTCTTCAGCTGATAGGAGAATTTTTAAAAGGCACTTTCGTGGCAGGATTGAAGGACGATAAGATTAAGTATATAGTAAAGGCTAAGGGCGAAGAAGAATCATTAGCGCAGCTAATCGAAACCGCATTACAGGAAGAAAGTGAAGTAAAGTCCACGAGATTCAGGGGAAATCCAAATGGACAGGGATATTCATTCACAGGGGCAGTAAGAAAAGAATTTAGAAGACCATACGGGTCAGAGATAAAGAGAGAGGTTAACCTGGCCACAAAAGAAATAAGATGTTATAATTGCAACGAAATAGGACACATCAGTAGAGAATGTAGTAAGAGACCACAACCCCGTAGGCATGGAGGACGGGACAGAGCGGCTCTGGGAGGTCGCCAGGGAAACGAGAATTCGGGTTACCTGAGCAGTCGCAGGTAATCCTCCCGTCAGACTGTGCACCAGGACTCATGGAGTGCCTGAGGGATCATACTAGGGTAAATATGGTAGGGGAATTACCTGAACTAGTTGATCAGAATATTAAGGTTAATGATAGGATAGAAAAGCCGATAAAATAGTTAGTGACGCGAATGAGTCCCCAGATGACGGTGTCTGTTGGGCAGTGTCGCAAGGCGAACTGCATATGTTGACTAGAACGCCAAAAAGTGGGTTCTGTGACTGTGGGTCTAGCGTGGTTGGGGAACGCCAAGAGACTGTAGGCTCAAGTCAGTGTAATAATTCCTTTAGTAATTATAGAGGAACGCAGAGTAACGTGTTCCAGACCTCGAGGTGTAGCGTTAGAGGGAAACGTTACGGGTCATCCACAAGGGATCGAACTTGGGTTAGTGGATTTAAGGAAAAATCCAAGGACACCAAACCCACCTCGTTGGAGACAGCATGCTGTGAGGTCGAAGTAGGGACTCTTAAGGCTATTAATCAGTGGGACGCCTCTGGTTATGAACCGAGACCCTGGGAGATGTATGTCTTATGTGAGCAGTTAAAAAGTGGCCTAGGTTTAGTATTGATAGATACGGGAGCACAAGTATCATTAGTTAGAGAAACGTCACTAAAGAGAAATATTATAAAGGATAACTGTAATATGAAAATACAAGGTATTGGTGGGAACTCTATAAAAGTACATGGGATAACTCAATTAGTATTGAATAATTGCGAAAAACATACAGTTGCTAATTGTCATATGGTAGATAAATTACCCAGAGATTTAGATATAATTTTAGGCCAAGACTGGCTCATGGAACAAGGTTATATGTTAAATAAAAAGATGATTCTTCCTCCGTATAGTGAAAATTTAATGGAATTTCCTACGAACGAAAAAGGGAACAGGTTCATAGAGCGGCAAGTTTTACAGCCAGGATTAATTTTTGCTAACGGGATAACAAAATGTGATAAGACATTCACATGCCTAGTAATTAATTTAACAGCTGACGCACAGATAATAAAGAAAATACCAGAACTAATTAAACCGCCCACTCAAATAAGTAAAGAACAGAAAATATCAGTTAAAAATTCCGTACCTCAAAGATTAGAGTTATTAAATAAAAATCTGAGACTTGAACACGTGAAGGAAGGAGCCCATAGTATACGAAAAATTTGCACAGAATACGCGGACATATTTAAGCTTCCGGGAGATAGACTAACGAGCACAACAGCTGCTACACATTCCATACCTACACCTTCAATTCCTAAAGGAAGAGCTATAACTTTAAAGAATTATAGGTTAGCAGAGGCTCATCAAGAAGAAATTAATAAACAAGTTACACAAATGTTAGAAGACGGTATTATCGCACATAGTAAGAGCGAATGGAATGTTCCACTAATAGTCGTACCTAAAAAGGAAGACGCATCAGGAAATAAAAAATGGCGAATCTGTATAGATTTTAGGAAGTTAAACGAAGTAACCGTAGGAGACAGCTATCCTCTTCCTAACATACAAGATATATTAGACAAAATAGGAAGGGCTAGATATTTTTCAGCGTTAGATTGCGCTAGTGGATACCTCCAGGTGCCAATCGCCGAGGAAGACCAATGTAAAACTGCTTTTAGCACCCCTAACGGACATTTCGAATACCGGAAAATGCCCTTTGGAGTTAGATCGGGACCTGCTACATTCCAACGAATGATGAACTCAGTACTCCATGAATCCATAGGTAATAGATGCTTTGTATACATGGACGATATATTAGTAATGGGCGAAACCTTAGAAGAACATAATAAAAAATTACGGGAAGTGTTTAATCAGTTGCGGAAACACAATTTAAAGATCGAGCCTGATAAATGCGAATTTTTAAGAGAAGAATTAAAATACTTAGGACACGTAGTTACCGCTCAAGATGTCAAACCCGATCCCAAGACGATACAGGCAGTTACAGAATTTCCAACTCCAAAGACACCTAAAGACATAAAATCATTCTTAGGTTTGGCAGGATATTACAGAAAATTTATAGAAGAATTTAGTGCTATTGCAAAACCTTTGACTGAATTGTTAAAGAAAGATAAGAAATGGAAGTGGGAAGACCCAGAACAGAATAGCTTCAATAAATTAAAAGATAAATTAACAACAGCTCCACTGTTACAGTATCCAGATTTCACACAAACCTTTATAGTAACTACAGACGCTAGTGGATACGCTTTAGGCGCAATTCTTAGTCAAGGAACATTAGGAGATGATAAACCCATTGCTTACGCTAGCAGGACTTTAAATCAAGCCGAATTGAATTACAGCACGGTAGAAAAAGAACTTTTAGCGATAGTATGGGCATGCAGGCATTTTAGACCTTATTTACTAGGACGTAAATTTCAAGTAGTGACAGATCACAAAGGATTGGTCTGGTTATTTAAGGTGAAAGACCCTAGTTCGAGGTTAATACGATGGAAATTACAACTTTCAGAATTTGAATTCGAAATTCATTATAGGGCAGGTAAAAGACACGTAAACGCAGATAGTTTGAGTAGACATCCTGTAGAATGTTGCACATTGAATAGTAATCACGTAACTGAGGATCGTAAGAGAAAATAATCAAAGAATTTCACAGCTGTCCAGTTGGAGGACATCTTGGAGTCAATAAAACTACCGATCGAATTAAATTATACATAAATTGGCCGGGAATCGAGAAAGACGTAACTAATTACATAAAACTTGTAAGATTTGTCAATTTAATAAAGACATGAATCATAAAGTCAAACAACCTTTAGAGGTCACGGACACTCAAAAAGAACCTTGGATAAAAATTTATCTAGACATAGTAGGACCACTTCCACTAACCGAGAGAAATCATAAATATATATTAACTTGTCAGATAACTTAAGTAAATATTTAATTGTTATTCCCTTAAAGACACAAACAGCCGAAGAAGTAACAGAAGCTTTCGTAAACAATGTTATCTTAATTATGGGATTCCTGATATCATATTAACTGATCAAGGAACAATTTTATGTCCGATTTATTTAAAAGAATATGTAAACTATTTAAGATTCAGAAACCGAACTCTACTGCTTATCATCCTGAAAGTAATGGAGCTTTAGAAAGAACTCATAAGACTTTAGTAACTTACTTACGTTGTTTTTGCAATCCTAGAGGAGCAGATTGGGACAAATGGTTACCCTTTGCCAGTTTTACGTACAACACTACCCCCCATAGTATTACTAAATACTCACCCTATGAATTATTGTACGGAAGAAAATGTAATATCCCAGGAATTTTACAAACTAAATCACAACCTTTATATAATTACGACGATTTAATTCTGAATGTAAGGAATAGATTGCAAAGTTGTCATGAGGTAGCTAGAGAAAGGCTTATTAAATTTAAAGAACAGCAACAATCGCGTGTGAAAAGCAATTATGTTGAATTCAAGGAGAATGATCTAGTACTTCTCAGAGTAGAACATAGGAATAAATTAGATCCTATATGGAAAGGTCCATACGAAGTTAAGAATACTGAAGGTCACAACGTAATAATACAAAAATTAGGTAAACGCAAATATGAGACAGTACATTCAAATAGATTAAAGCTATATTTTCCTTAGCAGGGAAAAGAAAATGAAACTTCATAACACATGGATAATGCTACAAATATTAATACCATTTTGGTTGGGAAAGCTTGCAGACGCACAAGAAGTTAAAGCTCATTTAACAGATTGTGGGAGTTTAAATCACTTTGTAAAACCAAAAGTCAAGTATGTTGAAAATTTAAAAGAATTAGTCACAGAATATTTAAAAACACCTAATGAACAGAATACTAGAACCAAGAGAGGCGTTTTAAATTTTATGGGAGAGATCGCTAAAATATTATTCGGTACTTTAACTCAATCTGATGCAGAGGAATATAATAATCACATTTCACAGTTAGAGAAGGAACAGGCCGAATTTTTGCATATTCTAAAGGACGAAATTACAGTAATTAAATCGACCATTAATTCAGTTAACTTAACTATAGCAAGGGTAAACCGGAATGAAAATATTTTAAAGGATAGTTTAACAAAATTGAATAATTATACCACTGATAGGATTAACACACTGCAGAGGGAAATAGAAAGTATTAGTTTAGCAAATGAACAGATAAGGATTTCACTTAGAGGTGTGGAAGAATGTCAACATTCTTTTGAAATTCTTATAGACGCCTTTGTACACGCAGAGCAAGGAACTCTTCAACCCCAATTAATTACGGTGGAAAAGATTAAGAATGTTATGAAAGCTCAAACGCTGCCAACTGGTCTGGACTACCCTAATTTCTCTTTTTCAGAACTTCAAAACTTAATAACACCTCACACCTATTCTTATAAGCAATATTTAGTATATGTATTACAAATACCCCTTCTCTCTCCTACTCCATATACACTTGTATAAAACACTTCCTTTTCCTGTGAAGAAGGAAGATAATATTTACATTTTTCTAAGCGCAAACAAGAATATATTTTTTAGTGACCCTTTGAGACAACATTATGGAAAAATGACAACTAATGAACTCACTGGATGTTTTCATCCTAATATTTTGCATTACGTATGTAAAGAAACTATACCGATTTATTTGTTCACCCCTGAGGCTGATTGTGAAGCCTCACTTCTTCATCCGTCCACCACTAAAGTTCCAAAAGTTGCGAGACTAGAATTTTCACACTGAATAAATCCTACTGGATTCCCTTATATTTGTCTAATGAATGGTTATTTGTCGCCCCAAAGCCAGATCGTATGACTGTGTTATGTGGTGACAAATCAACACAACTTAATATTGAAAAAGAAGGTAAATTGTCGCTAGGACAAAATTGCAAGGCTTGTAATGCCCACGTAACCTTACATGCCATGAGTAATTTAGTAAGTAACTTAACTATAGATTTTATGCCTACAGCACCTATTGACTTCGACTGTTGCTTTGATATGGATAAAACTAACAAATATGAGAAATTACAATTAGACATGCCTATGTCTAATCTAATGTCGTCGGTAGATGATTTGAGAATGGCCAGTATGAAGGCCGATGATTTAGGTAAGTTAATAAAACAACAGGAAGAAAATGATTATTCAAAGTGGTATATACATATAACCACGTGGAGTTTCTGTAATGGGTACAATCATATTTGTAACCTTGACATGTTGTTGTTGTTTTTGTTGTTGTAAGAGCTGCAGAAATATGATATTTTGGTTATGGGATAAATGGACGCCAAGAAAATGCTGGAAAGAACTACTGATAGATTATGTATTAACATACATAATTACTCAGGGCATGATCGTGTAGTTTACTCCACGACCCCAGGTAAGGATGAAAATTCACCTACCGTGTCCCTTAAGTCATCACCACCAATAGAAGAAGGAATTAGAGATCCCAACTCTTTACCAAATATATCCCAAGATGAAGAAGATAAGGCTAGTATTGCGCATAGAACTCGAAATAAAACTAAACTTTTTCGTTAGTAAAGTTTCGAATTATGAATTCAAAACTTTCTATAGGGGGAGGAGTGTAATATAGTGTAATATTGTGTAATATATTATAATATATATATATATATATATATATCTTGCATATACATTTTATTCATATAATTCATATTTCTTGTTAAAAGTAAGAAAAACCTAACTTGTAATTTAGAATTTGTTATCAATTGTTAAACATTTCTTAATACCCAAATCAAAGTTCAAAAGTAGGGATGGTGATTCTTTTTCAGGTCCACATTGCATCATCCTTACCTTGCTTACGCATTATCTTACGACAATGTTATCTTATGTTTTATATGTATAAATATGTGCACGTCTGTATTTGACAGACAGACAGATTATTATTTTCATCGGTGTAACCGATAAGCTGTCTCATTTAGTCTTCATTAAAGTCTGTTTTAATTGTCTACACTCGCCTGTTGTAATTTTCCATAGTTAGGTTTAACCCTATCTACCAACTACATCTCCGAAGATTTCCTGGTCCTGATTCCTATATTCTATCTTAAGCTATAAATTCTACTAGAACTTCAAGAAGATCTTCACTTCACAAAACACTAACTTCTTTTAATTCTGATTTATATTATAATTAATCATTTTTAATTATAGAAGGAATCGACCAGATATTACACTAGGAACAATAATCACAAATAGGAATGAGATGCACAAAGAAATTAAACATAGGCTCAATTCTGGAAATGCGTGCTATTATGCATTACAGAGACACTTGACTTCCCAACTCCTTTCAAAAAACGTTAAACTGAAAATATATAAAACTGTTATTCTACCAGTTATATTATATGGGTGCGAAACATGGACTCTTACTTTAAGGGAGAAAAGGAGATTACAAGTATTTGAGAATAAAGTACTTAGGAAAATTTTTGGACCAAAGAGAGATGAACAGACAGGTGAATGGAGAAGACTACATAACAATGAACTACATGGTCTTTATAGGAAGCCAGATATAATAAGAACAGTTAAGTCTCGTAGACTGCGATGGGCAGACCATGTTGCACGTATGGGGAATGAAAGACTTGCATGGAAGCTTCTTGTAGGGAAGCCAGAGGGAAAACACCCAGTTGGCAGACCAAGAATGAGGTGGGAGAATAACATTAACTATGATTTGAGGAAAGTAGATTATACAGGGAAAGATTGGAAAGCATTAGCTCAGGATAGGGATGTATGGAGAGCTTATGTCCGCTCGGCCATGAACCTATGGGTTCGATAGTGCCAGTGAGTAAGTAAGTAATTAAGTAAGTAATTAAGTAAGTAAATAAGTAAGTAAATAATTAAGTAAATAAGTAAGTAAATAAGTAAGTAAGTAAGGAAGTACATACTGCTTATTTACATTTCGCTTACATACTTGTGTGTTTTTCTTTTTTTTTTATGTATGTAGGTGGCTATGGCCTACAGGAATGAAATAACAATAATTTAACACTTAAACATATCAAGTCATTATAAATTACATATTTTTAAACAATAGGTAAACTAACAGTAATAAACTGTTGAATAAACATTAGATTTTTTTGGTATATCTACTTTTGCTGCCAATTTAAATTATTTTTTTCAAGACATATTACATCTGATGTTGACAAGAGACCGTTCAAACGAAATTGTTGCATTTTCTCGTGTGTTTACCATCTGTTGCGTACGTTTAAAGAATAAACTTAAGTTTTTGTCGGGAAAAGAAAGAAACATGGACTGTGATTTTTCACGAGAAAAGCTTTATTACATTTTTAATAAAGATGGAAGTCACGTTCTTTATACGCTTGTTACTGAGATTGGAAAACCTATTTGTATATGTACAGGGTGATATGAAATTAATCACAACAATATCATAGCTCAATTTTAAAACATTAATTCAAAATGTTCTAACATTTTAACTCCCATAAGAGAAGTATCCAAAATAGTATTTAATTTAAGAATGTTTTACACCACACTATAGTCACTTCCGAATATTGAGATTGTTCTCATGAAAATATTTAACTGACTTACAAATCTTCCTCGATTCTATTTAGTAGATACAGAAAATTACCATGACAAAAAAGTATATCTATATACGTATATGTGTGTGAGTTCACCTTTTTTTAGAACCAAACTCAGCATATAATAATAACAACAACAATAATAATATTAATAATTATTATTATTATTCTTATTCTTATTATTATTTATTTATTTATTTATATACAGAATTTTAATAATTACACATCTATCTGTGCCTAAAGTTTTATTTTTCTTCTCCACTCCTCTCTATCTATCCACTCCATGTCCTCCAGTCCCCTTGTTCTCATTCCAGTTCTCATTTGTTGCATCCACGAGTTTCGAGGTCTTCCTTTTCCTTCTTCTTCCAGGTGAACACCATTTCAATGTTTTCCTGGGTAACCTTTCGTCTTGCATTCGTCATACGTACCTATACCAGTTTAATTGCTTGTATCTTAGATAATCTACTATTGAATGTCTAATATTCATTTTTTCTCGTATGACAGAATTTCTTATTTTTTCTAATTTTGAACATCTTGTTGCTCTCCTCAAGAAATCCATTTCCATCGACGTAAGTTTTTGTTCTAAGTTTTGTTGAATTTCCAAACTTCAGCTCCATATGTACGTATCACTATTGAATTATATAATAATAATAATAATAATAATAATAATAATAATAATAATAATAATAATAATAATACCTGTTTTGACTGGAGTTGGAAGGGACCTTATGGCCCATACCGTGACATAGACGATGATGAAAACAATAATAAAAATGGTTTATTTTACCTGATGATGTTGAGACTATAAGGTTTTCTCTTCCACTTCACCAGGGTTAGTTTATACAGATATTAATAATTAATATCTAACACGTCATTGATAATCATAATAGGCTTAGGCTACACAATATAGAGATAACAAGAAAATAAAAATGTAAAAATGGTACTAAACTATAATACGAGTAAATAATTGACTTGGTAAAGAAGGTGCAAAATGTAAAATACTAATTAAATTATACTAGAGCATGGTTGTATTCTACATTGTCTATGGAAATATTTAGTGTGCTTTTTTATTAACTGTTTTAAGTCGGGCAGAACTTGGTATATGAGGGGACGGAATTCCAGAGTCGCGTGGCTGAAATATGGAAGTGTGAGAAATAGCAATAAATAAAAAAAAGGTAAGGACGAGTTTGTGAACCAGCTGATCGTTAACTACTCCATCAGGAGTAAGTGTTAACGTGAGCCTAAAATTTAAATATATGTGCTTTATAAACATTTAGTAATGTTTTCTTATCATTGTATTCAAATTTATATAAGTTATCTGCTCTTCATTGTGTTCTAATATTTTACACTAAATTATTGTATATCTGATTAATTGTACATTATTACTAGGGCAAGGATTTTTATGTAATAAAACCTAAGGTTGCAATGCAGATAGTATATATTATTCAACTGTCTGTGTGTGAAACCAAAATAAAAGACAGTCAGAAGTCTAACTTCTCATTATACTATTCAATTGTTTGTGTGTGAAACCAAAACAAAAGACAGTCATAAGTCTAACTTCTCATTATACTAATCAACTGTTTGTGTGTGAAACCAAAACAAAGGACAGTCATAATTCTACCTTCTCATTATTCTATTCAACTGTTTGTGTGTGAAACCAAAACAAAAGACAGTCACAAGTCTAACTTCTCATTATACTATTCAACTGTTTGTGTCTGAAACCAAAACAAAAGGCAGTCACAACTCTAACTTATCATAATACTATTCAACTGTTTGTGAGTGAAACCAAAACAAAAGACAGTCAGAAGTCTAACTTCTCATTATACTATTCAACTGTCTGTCTGTGAAACCAACACAAAAGACAGTCAAAAGTCTAACTTCTCATTATTCTATTCAACTGTTTGTGTGTGAAACCAAAACAAAAGACAGTCAAAAGTCTAACTTCTCATTATACTATTCAACTGTTTGTGTCTGAAACCAAAACAAAAGACAGTCACAAGTCTAACTTCTCATTATACTATTCAACTGTTTGTGTCTGAAACCAAAACAAAAGGCAGTCACAACTCTAACTTATCATAATACTATTCAACTGTTTGTGTGTGAATCCAAAACAAAAGACAGTCAGAAGTCTAACTTCTCATTATACTATTCAACTGTCTGTCTGTGAAACCAACACAAAAGACAGTCACAAGTCTAACTTCTCATTATACTACACAACTGTTTGTGTGTGAAACCAAAACAAAAGACAATCGCAAGTCTAACTTCTCATTATACTACGTTGCAAATCTTATCTTTTAGTACATAAAAATCCTAGCCCTAATTATTATTATTACCATTACTGTAAATATTTTCAATATTTCCTTCGATAAGAAACGTAGTCTGTAAAGATTTAATTTTATATGCACATTAATATGTAGGCTTATTGTACGATTTTAATTCTTATTGATTTAGTGGAATATAGAAGACCTCATTTTCTTAACTTTGCTAATATAACTGACTCACTGGCACTATCCAGTCTGTAGGTTCATGGCCGCTCGGACACAACTCTCTCCAGTTCCCTATCCTGAGATTTAATGTTTTTCAATAATCATCCTCTGTACAATCTACTTCCCTCAAACCATAGTTATTGTTATTCTCCCAACTTATTCTGGTCTACCAACTGGGCATTTTCCTTCTGGTTTTCCTACAAGAAGTTTCCATGCCTCACTTTCAATCCCCATTTGTACCACATATCCTGCCCATCGTAGTCTACGAGACTTAACTGCTCTTCTTATATCTGCTTTCCTATAAAGATAATGTAGCTCACTGTTTAATAGTCTTCTCCATTCGCCTGCCTCTTCATCTTTCTCCTTATGCAAAAAGGTAGACAGCATTCTTATGATGATTATTATTAATTATTCGTATGACGATTACTATTATTAGTTTAGTTTCCATGTAACCATTTATATAATAACTTGAAATACCGAAATATCTACAAACGGTGTGGAACTTGTGTTATGTCGGTAAGGTAGTGTCATTAAAAGGTGACTTGACATTTATTGTTAGAGCAAATTTAAAAGAATATGGCATCCTTGTACAAATGAACATTCTTGCGGTTAAATAGGTGGTGAGATATTGGATATTTCAATATTGGTATGACTGGTATTATTGTAATAAATATTCAATCGAACCACGGGGAAAATTTAATTTCCCTCCAGTAATATGCAAAACATCGCTACCATAGTTGACTAATTAAATCAGGAAATGATTCTAATACCTGCTTACACGTATAAAATTGAATCTTATCGTTGAATTATAGAACTTCGATTAAATGCGATTGTCTGACACTGCTTGTCAAAAATACTAATGGTACATCTAATGCTAGATAAGTACAAACATAGTAAATATCTTACTACTAATCTTCCCCAAAGGTTTTCATATGAAAAATGTTAAAGGCAAAACTGTTCAAGAGAGCAGCTCAACGATTCCCTCATTTAAGTGAACCGGCTCATTTGAGCTGCTCAATGGTTCATAAACTTTTTCTAAACAGGTACAGTGGGAAGAAGGGAATATACATCACAAAAAGAACGTAATTTGTGAACTAAAACAAATTTTTATTTTTAAAAATACAATTTTAAATAGTCATAAAAACATGTTGTAAGAAAAATCATATAAAATTAAATGCAAATAACGTTATAAAACAGGACCTTAACACATTAAAAATATATAGTCAAACCATGTGGAAATTATTTTCCATTAACATAAGTACAATTAAGCTATTTTTGAGAGAAAATGTATTTTAAAATTAAGTAATGAATAAATAATAGGCCTATTTAGAATTGTAGGCTTTCACGGCCGGTTTCTCCACTCCTAAGTTGGTCTTCCGTCCAGTTTTTATTTAAACTCGACGCTTCATGTACTCTGCCTAACACATCAACAACGCATTACTCAATGTCGCAATAAGTCACCGAAGTACGCGTGTTCTTATGTCAAAATACCTAACTAAATAACTCACTGGCACTATCGAATCCGTAGATTCATGGCCACGCGGACATAAGCTCTCCATACATCCCTTTCCTGAACCAATGTTTTCCAATCATCCCTGTATAATCTACTTCTCTGAAGTCACATTTAATGTTATTCTCCCACCTCATTTTTGGTCTACAAACAGGGCGTTTTCCCTCTGGTATTCCTACAAGAAGCTTCCATGCACGTCTTTCATTCCCATTCGTGCCACATGTTCTGCCCATCGCAGTCCACGAGACTTAACCATTCTCATTATATCTGGCTTCCAATAAAGACCATGTAATTCACTGTTATGTAGTCTTCTCCATTCATCTGTCTGTTCATCTCTCTTTGGTCCAAAAATTGTCCTAAGAACTTCATTCTCAAATACTCGTAATCTCCTTTCCTCCCTTAAAATAAGAGTCCATGTTTCGCATCCATATAATATAACTGGTAGAATAATAGTTTTATATATTTTCAGTTTAACGTTTTTTTTAAATGAGTTAGGAAGTCAAAAGTCTGTGCCATGCATAATAGCACGCATTTCCAGAATTGAGCCTTGTGAATCTCATTCCTATTTGTGATTATTGTTCCTAGGTATTTGAATTCAGCCACTTCCTCAAAATTCGTCTCATTTTTCATTAGCTGTCCATTTTCCATTATATAGTGTATTTCTATGTGACACCATATATTTAGTTTTATTGATATTTACTTCCAGTCCCAATTTCTTAGTGTTACTCAATAGTGTTTGCACGTTGGCCTAACGAACATATCTAAGCTAACTGTAAACATATACTGGGGGAGTTCCGTTCCACTATGTATATGATGACCAAATACGTAAATTCTATCAAACTTACATGTTTCATAATTATTAAATCAATAATTTACAGCGTTTCAATAATAAAAATGCAAATTAAATCAAATCACTGAAATATCATTCAAATGGAAATAGGGTCTCAGGAGGATTTACAACGACGAATAAAATAAATAACCTTATTATTAAGGGGCTAAATGAGTAATTATATATAATGTTGAGTGTGCAAGGCCCGGCTGCAGATAGATTATCGCTCTCTGTCCAGGATCAAGTTAATGACGATTTTTGTGGACTCGGCAACGCGCTGCCTAGGATTTGCATACGATTTGCATGAGAGGCGGATAAAAATGGCCTCCCGTTATAAACTGGATGACGAGCTAAGTAGATTTTCCTATAACAAGTAGTTTATATCGCCGTCCTGCTATGAAACACCTCTCCCTGATTGATCCTAAAACCAACTCTTCTCAAACTTGCCCATTCTCTGCATTATCCATCAATATTGTCCAATTTTGGAACAGGAAACCTTAACAGGAAAGATAACTTTTATGCTGACTATAGAAATATTCTTATAAAAGGTTGGTGAAATTATTTCTGTAAGGGGAATCTACTAACATTTAAAATGTAGCAATAATAATATTAATAATAATACTTCCTTGTACTTGTAAGCCCATGTATCCCTTAACAGAGATTTAGGCCCTCTCCCCCTACAGGGAAGAATTTGAACCATACTAATTTAGTTACACTTGTTTTCGTATAGATATCATTTGAGTGGTCCGTGGTCAGCGTTCCGCCTCATACTGACATCTAGAAAACCAAGGTAGTACTAGGACGGAAACATTCAGTAAACTTTGTTTAGAGGCCTTTTCATTCTGGCTTAAGGATCTTTTACGAGCCTGAAAATCTTCAGACTCGGGACCCACGGCTTAAAGTCCCTCCCGGAGGACTTGCTACTTGGATTTTTCCATCCTTAAAAAATCCATCGACCCCGGCCGGGCTTGAACCCGCGACCCTCGGGACCAGAGGTAAGGAGCATAACCACTAGTCCACCGCGGCCGATTTAATAATAATAATAATAATAATAATAATAATAATAATAATAATCGGCATATCGTAAGATCAGAAATCATAATACACAACAAACCTTTGGAACAAGTAACAAATTTTACTTATTTGAATTGTAATTTTGCTATAAACACAAAAACTGAAAGAGACATAAATGTGAAACTCTCAGATTTCAATGATATGTGGAAATATACATTAAACATTAAAGAACAAAACAAGAAGAGATACTAGATTTAAGTTTTATAAAACATTGGCAGTTCCTGCATTGCTTTATGGGAGGGAAACTTGGGTAATGACCGAAAAATTACAAAGTAGAATACAAAGCGTAGAAATGAACTTCCTTAGAAGAACAAAATGCTGCACAAGAATGGATCTGTTAAAGAATGAATATATAAGAAGAGTTAAATATATATCCATTAAATGATCAAATCAAAGGATATAGAGAAAAATGGTTTAGGCATGTAGAAAGCATTAACGTAACAAGATTACCAAAAGTAGCATTAAACTACAAGCCAAGAGGTTCAAGGAATGTAGGAAGGCCAGTGAAAAGATGACAGAACAACTGTGAGGCGGAACACGCATTTTGCTTGGACAGTGAAGTGAAGAAGAAGAAGAAGAAGAAGAAGAAGAAGAAGAAGAAGAAGATAATGATAATGATGATAATAATAATAATAACAATAATAATAATAACAATAATAATAATAATAATAATAACAATAATAATAATAATAATAATAATAATTGGCAGCTCCGTGGTGAAAGCGGTTAGACGATTTATCTCTCTCTCTCTCTCTCTCTCTCTCTCTCTCTCTCTCTCTCTCTCTCTCTCTCTCTCTCTCTCTCTCTCTCTCTCGCACACACCGCCGGGGTCTCGAGATCGAGTCTCGGTTACTCCGTTGGCTTTCGTAGTGGACGAAACTGAGTTTGGGCAGGTTTTTCTTGAGGGTTTTCCCGTTTTCTCTTGCCACAAATATTTAATTCCAACATTTATCCATACTCATCTCATACATTTCGTTTAATTTCGTTCATCCGTTTCTGTGACGGTGCGTCAGGCGTGGACGGCCGGCACCCTTGTCGTTCACAGGCCTCTATAAATATAGGGACTTCATTTCATCTCATTCCTCGATCCGACCCTGAGTTGGACACGAGTTGAGGATATTAAAGTGTAATTATGTTTATGATTATTACTGTATTTTTTATTATTGTATATTTAAATAGACTGAGTTAGGCTATAAATCCTGATCTTCCATCAATCCGAGAAATAATATTAGATTGACATTTTATATACGTAATAACATAATATTGAAAAAAATATAAACATATTTAATATTTATGTAATTGTAAAAATATTTCAGTGAATTATTTATTTATTAAAATATTATAAATAATAATACAGCATCAACTTTTATAAGATTCATTATGTGTTCCGTTGAGGTATTATTCAAAATTAATATAAAATTATGGAATATTCACCTGAAAGGTCCGTGTCCTCAACTTAATCATTATTTAACTGTAGCGCTTTCGGGACCAAAACCCCTTGTTTTTGTCCATCCTGGCAGGAATTCAAAACCTGGTCAAAACGTTTTACAGTTAAATGAATTATTAAGTTGAGGAGACAGACCTTTCAGGTGAATATTACATAATTTTTTATTAATAGTCCAGAAATAGTGGCAGCCTTAACCTCCTACTACCCCAAGGGCCTCCTGCGGCCTGTAGTGGGATTACTTTACTTTACTTTAATACAGTACCATTTCTCATCCGCCTTTCTCAATAGGAATTGATTTTACTGAATAAACCTGGTTAAATTAAAATTAATCATTAAAGCCCCTGGTTTTTCATATTATATACTTGATATTCAATTATCAAAGCCGGAGATAAAACATGTTTTTTGACAAACCTTCACGATTTCATAATTTAACGAGGTTTTTTTTAATAAAAATCAATTCCAATTGAGGAAGACGGATACCAAGAAAATTACTATATTAATTATTTATAAAATAACATTTTTAATACATAAACACAATTTGTGTTCCAATTAATATTAAAAATATTTGGAATTATTTTACTTATATTCCCGTTTCTTTTTAATTCTAGAATCCTAACCGTCCGATTTTAAAAATTGAATAATCAAAAAAAATAAATGTTTCCTTTCCAGGTTAAAAACCCAGATCTCTTTGTCTTATAAATATGTGAATATAAATTTAACTTGTAATGAAATCATCATAGTTACAGATAAATATTTAGTATAGTACATTTGTTCTATTACACTGGTCAACAGTGGTTTTGTTGATATAATATTAATTTCGGATATATTTATGCTCACAATTCATGAAACTATCAATGATTTTGGAAGATTTGCTCTGTTTTTATTAAATATTTATATTAATTTTACACTACAAAAATCGAAAATATGAAGAAGAAAAAAAAACAGATATATTTATAATGCCAATAGTTTTTTTGAAAACTTACTATACACCGGTCCCGCGCCGTAGCCGAGCGGTTAAGTTAGGAAGCCTTGGCGCAGAGCTAAAGGACTTGCGCTGGTTCGAGTCTCCATGGGGGAAGAAATTTTCTCATGGTATTTCGGCCAGTATGGGACCGGTGCCCACCCAGCATCGTGAGGCAATTGGATAGCTACAATAAGTAGCGGCTCCAGGTTGAGGAACCAGCTATAACGGCTGGGGGACTCGACATGCTAACCACATGTCACCCCTACACTGGCTGTTGATCATCTACCTCAGTGATTGTCACATGTGGATGTGAAGGGCCAGCAGCCGACTGGTAAAAGGGCAACCGCTGAAAAGTGGAAAGCCCCTCAATCGGAGTATACACCGACGTATAT
This sequence comes from Diploptera punctata, assembly GCA_030220185.1. Taxonomy (NCBI): domain Eukaryota; kingdom Metazoa; phylum Arthropoda; class Insecta; order Blattodea; family Blaberidae; genus Diploptera; species Diploptera punctata. The sequence continues at coordinate 2,603,271 of JASPKZ010004580.1, read as the reverse complement.
AGAAAGAAAAATGTCGAAAACCCATGTTATACTTCAGAAAAACGCCTTTTATAAGATTTTCCCCTATAATGTTTTAGGGGACAATGTATTTTTAAAGGCCAGCAGTAATCAGCCATCATGTGATGGTCCCATCTACCCTGACACCTTTCCTCCATTACTTTTAGATCCTGGTGAAAGCGCTCTCCCTGTTCGTCGCTATAATTTCCTAAATTATCCGGAAATCTATCCAGATGACTGTGGAGAAAGTATAATTTTATACTGATATTTGCTCCCACATTATTGAAGCTTGTCAACATATTTTGCACAATTTCTTTATAATTTGGTGCTTTATAGTTATCTAAAAAATGTTCTACTATCAATACAAAACCCTTCCAAGCTTCACTTTCTGGAACAGTCATAACTTTGACAAAATTTACATCTTTCATCAATTGCCAAATTTGAGGACCATCAAATATTCCGCCTTTAAACTTTTCCAATCTGAGCTTAGGAAATTTTCTACAAATGTATTTGAAACATTCTCCTTTCTTGTCCAATGCTTTGACGAATTGTTTTATCATACCTAACTTGATATGTAATGGTGGAAGTATGATTTTGTCTCTGCTTAGTAACGGCTTGTTTATTAATTTGGCTTTACCGACAGTTAGGACTTTCTCAAAGGCTATACATCTTGTTCCCAATGAAGTTGCTTTGCTTTACTATCCCACAAAAAAATGAAGCAAGGATGTTTTGTGTATCCACATGTATTTATACATAGAAACTTATCCAGATGCACGTTGTGAGTACTTTAATTTTGTCAAATAACTGAGATCACGGTCAATGTGCGGAGTGAGGGGTACGAGAGTGGGGATCACGTGATGTTTGTATGAGGGGAAAAAAAAATGCGCAGAAATCAAATCATGACTGGAAACATAAATTTCATTGGTAACAAGCCGTTTATTTTTTAAAATATAAGATACGCAAAAATCATAAAAACTAGAACACATTCAACGCTTTAATGAATATATTTGTAAACTGTGCACTTGAAAACATAGAAATTCGCAGACATATCCAGGGCAACAATAAATATATTTTTTTTGTGGAGCTGTGTTATTTTCAAACCTATTATACTCGTATAATTTCAGGTTACTAGCTTCGTTTTTCAATCGGTCTCGGTGACTAGTAGTTATGATCTTTGCCTCCGGTACCGAGGGTCGAGGATTCAAACCCGGCTGGTCGATTATTTTTTTAAGGATATAAAAATCAAAGGAGCAAATCCTTCGGAAGGGAATTTTAGTCACGGGTCCCCAGAGTCTAAAGATTTTCAGGTTTGTAAAATATCCTTAAGCCTGAATAAAAAGGCCTCTAAACAAATTTTAACGACTTTTTAATCTTAGTAATACATTATTTGCCTGCTATATGCCTCATTGGGTTAGTATGTTGACCGCATACCATTATGGCATCTACGCGCAAATAAGCGTAACTAAATTAAGGGGACTCACAGGCAGAAATGCACTTATATCATTAATGGCATGTCATAACTACACTTTTTGTCATAGAGGGATGAAATTTTTGGACATATATTTATCACTGCATCTTATAAAAATGTGTTTTGTTACAACTTGGAGAAATTATTGTTGAATACCTAAACTATCAAGAGATGAAATAAAAAGATCAGATTTTTTTTAGGATATTCTGCCTACGTGTCCCCTTAACTTGATCTAGTAACTCTTAACAAAGGAGGGGCAAAGGCTCGACATCAAGCTAGGCCATTGTAGATTGATATAGCTTCATGCTTCAAAGCTGGAAGTAGAAAAGGCCAAAAATTTTCCTCCATGATTTCCTTTCCTTATTTTTTTCAGGTATAATATTGCTTCAAATCCTTTTAATCGACAATAGGAAGATATGGCTTTAATTCCCTTTTGAATGAAGCTCACATACAGTATTTTTCAACATAAAAATTCCTTGGAGCTCTATTGAGTTTGAAACCCCGCTTCACTGACGACCTACCCAGCCTTGCAATTTACATTATATAAATTAATTCCAAGTTAATTTATGCAGTAAATATTTTAGTGTAGAAAACAATTATCTAACGTTTGAGATATTGTGATATAAAATGTGGGTTAAAGAGCTGCTTGGAGGTTGGAGTTCAGATCCCTACAGAAGAGTTTTATTGAAGCTAGATTAAGGTAATTAACGGAATGAGATATACCCAGACGGTAGCAAGTCATAAGGTTTTAATTAAATTCAGTAGACACCCGTTATTGTCAGGACAGTCATTTCATTACGGTTTTAGTAATGTTGCAGTATATTAAATCCTGCAGTTAACTAAATTTCTGATCTATTTTCTTAAACAATTTTTGAATCATTCGGGTTTATTTGTTCACTAATTAAATATTTATTTACGTAATCTTACTGTCCAACAAGAAGTTTCCATGCACCTCTTTCATACCTCATTCGTGCCACATGGGCAGAACATGTGGCATGAATTGGGGAATGAAACCATTGGAAACTTCTTGTAGGAAAATCAAAAAGGAAAACGTCCAGTTGGTAGACAAAGAATGAGATGGGAGAATAAATATATATTATGTTTTGTGGGAAGTAGATAATACAAGGGATGATTGGAAATCATTAGCTCAGGATAGGGATGTATGGAGAGCTTATGTCCGTCCGACCATGAACCTACGGGTTCGATAATGCCAATGAGTTAGTTAATCTTAGTTATTTTAATCTCATTTTTTTAAATTAAATTTTTATACATTGTACTGTATTGTGAGCCTGTTTTCCCTTTACAGAGATTTAGGCGCTCTCCCCCTTCAGGGAAGAATTTGAACCATACTAATTTAGTTACATGAAGCTAATAAAATATATTAAGTGACATATGGTGTATTTACTTGTTTAGCAGTTTCCACAATGTTTCATATTATCTTCCTGCGCACAATTAATCTACTGTCATTCTCCTCCACATCTCTGCCATTCCAATCTCCAGAGTCCAATCATTTTTCCCATATGCTGCTCATTACACAATCAATCTACGTTTTTTTTACCGTCACCTTCTTCTATCAAGTGGCAGCCATTCTAGTATTCTTATTCAGTCATCTGTCATCCTTTTTTAGTGCTACCTTACAGTTAGGCGTTGGTTCGTCAGGGACTAAAGGAAGAGAACCTTGATAAAAAAAATATCTTGGTCCTCCATGTCGGGGGATGACGCATCAGGCTAGCTCCATGTTCGTTTGAAAAAATGCATAATGGCAAAAAGCCCAATAATGATTTTTATTCATGAATTATTTAGAGTAATTTTATTTATTTATTTCGCCTGGTGTAGTTAAGACCATGTGTCCTTCTCTTCCACTTACGAGGACAGACATATGTTACATTAAAATACAATAATATTATACACTAAACAATTACCGTATTTGGCCATACTGAACAATAATAATAAACGTAAGATCTAATAACACAATAGACATGTTGAAAATTAAAATTAATATTAATAATAAAATATACACAAAGGAAGAAAATCATCTATCTACTACAAGAAAAATACAAGAAAATAATGAAATGTAGGCCTAATGAATTAACCTGTCGCTTATATATAAGGCATTAGGTTGAAATAGTGATAAATCTTCATATATTTTTTCGCGATAGTGCGTTTTGTCGTACTTACCAGCAATGGCGACCATTATTGAAAGTTCAACTTCCTACATATTGGGGTTGCCAACCTAAATAACTATAATGTAATATTACATTTACACCCACGTGCGGGAAGTAAACCCACTGCCCTCTATGTAGCCTATACTACATACAATGTATATACAGAAAATACCCAGAAGGTAGTGTTAATACGCATTATACAAAACAAATCACTGCATTTTAAACGATATAAACTTTATCTGAAACAATATGAAACAATAAATACGTACTTGCGGCCATGTTATTAATAATTGTTATCGAGGCCTCCTGTTGTTTCCACTAATAAACATTGCCCACACTATGATGATCTTGTAGATTTCCGGGTTGATGGCCGTGGTATTGAGGCTTGTAGTTCCCCGACTGCGTCCGGCATACTCAAGGGTTGTCGCAGTCCCTGGCGAAACGTCGGGGAACTATAAGCCTCAAGACCACGGCCAACAGCCCGGAAATCTTCATCAAGATCATCATGGTAACCCTGGCCGTGAAAGTGTAAGTCAATATATTGCCCACACTGTTAACGTTAGTCAATTGTTTATATTTTTATTATTCCGGCTTTTACAATGAATATACATTTTTCCGATACCCATGTTCATAGTTAACTACACATTTGTTTCAACACATTTTTCCATTCCTGTCTGTTCATCCATATACCTTCTTCTATTTCCCATTCCCTCTTAGTTCCATTGATTCCCTGAATCCACGTAATATTTGGTCTACCCTTCTTTTTCCTTCCCTGTGGTTCCCAATCCATGATTATCTTAGGTAGTCTTCCGTCTTCGTCCGTACCAATTTAATTGTTTCTTCTTTATAAAATCTAAAATTGAATATTGTACCTGCATTTTTTTCTTTTATATATGAATTTCTGATTTTATCCTTCCTGGATATTCTAGCAGCACGTCTCCAGTAGTCCATTTAAGAGGCGAGTATTTTTTTTTTCATTTGTGCATTTAAAGCCCACACATCAGCTCCATACGTAATAATGCTTCTGATTATTGTATTAAAAATAGTTTTTTTTTTGTTTCTTTGAAAATATGTTTGTCCCATACTATTCCATTTAGGGCAGATATAGCATACCAATTGTTTATAAAGAACGCAAATATTTCCAACAAAGATGTTATTATTTTACTATTATTTATTATTTTGAAATCACCAACGCGCAAAAATTATGTACAATGCACATTTGTGAAGTTTTTCAAAGATTCTCGGAAATTAAAAACCGAGCGATCGCTCGGTTTTTAGACATTTTTCTTCGATTCTGTAAAAACCACTTCCCAACCTCGCATCGTAATATACTATTTAATAAATAAGAGAAAAAGAGACTATTGGTGAGATATTTCTGTTAGTTGATGAAAAAATATTCAGTTTGTTTCTGATAGATGTTATAGTTTGACAGTCTCTAACATAGAGTGAAAGAGAATTCCATGTTCTGAAAAGATAATCTGTGAAAGATTAAGAGTAGTGTAATGATGAGGGATATAAAGGACCATGTGATGTAGGGATCGGGTGTATTATGAATACATAGTCTTTTATATAGATTTTTTATTGTTTTATAGATTATTTTAATTATTTAAGCAAAGTCTTTTGAAATAGAGTTTAGACATTCAAAGTCTGTTGAGATAGAGTATAGTTTAGAGCAAAGTCTTGTTTAAGCTAACTGTAAACATCCCTACATTTAGTTCATTGGAATGTTAGTTGGTACAGTTAGGGTGAATTGAGGTCATTTTTAGTATATAACACTTGAGAAGTGAGGGTCTCGTGTCTGTCTGTGTGTGTAAACGGCTGAAGGGTAAGTCACCGACCATTTTTCTTAATAATGTAGTCCATTTCTTTTATATTTGTATCAAGTACCATTAACATTTTTGAAACTACATTTTAGAAAAGGGATATAACATTTTTAATCATGTAGATTTGGTTAGATTTAAAAATTCCACAACTCCCTCTTCTCAACCCCCCCCAAGAAAGTACTGTAGTTTTAATATAGGCTTAGATTAGATTTAGGGCTATTAACTAAGGGTTTCTAATTATGTATACTTTAGTAATAAAATAGTTTAAAATAAGACTCCATTTGTTTATTTCAAAACATGTAAACTGTACATCCTCATACTAACGCTCGGCTAGATAAACGCTACCAGATTTTCCAAGTCCCGAAGGTCCTTTACGCCTAAGAAATCCAGTTGGGTTTATAATAGGGTGTCTAAGTTATGTATATCAGAGAGTCTAACGAAGAGTTGTCATAAATAATTAGGTGATAATGTGTGTAGTATTTTATAGAGAAGAAATAGGGAATGGACGGTTTTAATTATTGCGAGAAAATTGTGTGTGGATACCTTGTGTCTTGAGAAAGCCATTTGGTAATTTTGTTGTATACATTACCTAACAGATACAGAGGCAGATGACGTCATTAAGAAGGCGTGCAGGGAAACTTCTATACAATAATTTGAATGATTGTTCATGAAAATGTCACTTTCAGCACTAACTTCAGTCTAACAATAACTAGATTCCTACAGAAACAAGGGGTGGTTCACTTCTTATTGTCATAAACGCAATTAATTTTCAAGGTAGTTTATTTTTTCCCTAGTTTTAGTACAATGTATCTTTGCTTATGACAACCGCTTGACTGTCTTCTTTAGAACGCAGGGTGGTCTTTATAACCTCTCCATTGTTCTTTTATTTCAAAAGACTAAAAAAAAGTTACAAATTTTTCAAATTCGTATTAGGAAAAAAAAAAGTGGAAGAGAGAAAAAAAAGGTGGAAACTCCCCATTGACGTCATTTTATTGTCTGAAAATGAGTCTCGTGACTTTGTTTGCAAGCAAAGGGGTAAGGTTTACTCAACGGGGGCCCAATTTTCATTATCTATTGCCTTTTCTGGAGGCAGATACCGATGGAGGGGGTTTAAGAAGGGGCTTTAGGGAGGTGGATATAGCCGTGAAGCAGTTTGCATGCTTTGCAAAGCTAATATTGGATCCTCCAGCGAGATGTACAGACTTTACGCTCTCACTCCCTCCTCCCTCTCTCTCTTTCTCTCTCTTCCTTCAAGGTAACTCCTCCATCCTTCCTTTGTCTTATAAATCCCCTGCGAAAGCTTTCCGGGACTGCTACAATAGTGCTGCGAGCCATTCGCGGTCAAAATAGAAAAGGATAGAGAACTAAGTGTGTAAAAAGATGCTTAGAAACCAGAGAGAGAGAGAGAGAGTGAGTGAGAGAGAGAAAAGAGAGAGAGAGAGAGAGAGAGAGAGAGAGAGAGAGAGAGAGAGAGAGATTGTAATACATTAATGCAGACATTAAAGCAAATTTCTGATTAAAAATATGTTCCAATGCCATCCACTGCACTTTTCCGTGTTTCGGATTCCGCGCTAGGCAGATTGAAGATATTAATCTGGTCCATTTTAAATTATACACCATTTCGGCAGACCACTTCACGTGAATGAAGTGTACTTGTATTGTGTACAGAATTGAATGTAGGATGATTAAGTTGGAATGTTTGTATAGAGTGAGTTGTACAAAGAAAAAGGTAAAATTTGGTGCCCACATGTAGCCTACTCTTATGGAAGAGTGTCATTGAGACCGTCAGGCTTAACTTCCGATCCGGTGAACCTGGACCCTCTAGTCAGGAAGAAAGCACGCTAACATCTGAGATAGCGCGGCGGACTGGTTACAATTATGTAGTGTTGTAGTCGTGTAATGACGATAGAAACCAATTATATACAGGGCGATCCATTGAGTAATTGATAAAATCAAAACACATTTATTACTGAACTTTATTTTAATATACTTACACACACACATATAACTTTATACATGAAGGGCTTAGAGCAATAACATGATAAGCCACATAGCCTACTGATCGTTCAGAGATATAAAGATTTTAATGTTTCAAAAAATTATAAATTGTAATTAGGCAGTATTGTTGTTAATATATTGCGTGTCTATATGTTTTAACTCATTACTGGCGCACTTACAAATTATTTTCTGGATATTTCAATAAATTTATTTGCTTTTATATGGAGATATCTCATTCCTTAACAGAATGTGGCTTATCATGTTACTGTTCTAAGTCCTTCATTTATATATATATATATATATATATATGTGTGTGTGTGTGTGTGTGTGTGTGTGTGTGTTGCCTTGTCACGCAGCGGGCCCGGGTTCGATTCCCCGTCGGGACAGGCTCCTGGGTGAGGTTTCTTTGGGGTTTTTCCTCACCTGTAAGACAAATGTCAGGAAGCATAGGGCCCAACGGTCCCCGAAAATCATCCGGCCATCATCATTATCATCATCCTTCACAGGTGTGGAAAACAACGGTGAGCTACCACACCTATAATGCCCTAGTAAAGCTGCAAAGCATGGCATGAAAATGCTATGATTGCATTGAAAGACCTGTCTTCGGGCAGAATTACTATGGATGGATATATATATATATATATATATATATATAATATACTTGGGAATATATTATTATATGGTGCAGAAACGTGAATATTAAGCAGAAAGGTAACGTATTGGTGACAGAGATTTTTGGAGGAGAGCTTCTACAAGATGAGACAAATTTTAGTAATTAAGATTTCTGAAATCAGAGAAATAATGGATGTTCAAAAATATGTTCTACAAGTTATCGAAGAAAAAAATTCTAAAGGTTTGTCCTCATTAAGTATGGTGGTGTACAATTCCTAATCCCTGTATTATATGCTGAATTCCTTAATTAAATTCCAATGCATATGTCACTCACATAGAAACATTAACAGGATTATGTAATGCAAACACAAAAGCATAGAATCAACTCATTTAATGGAGCCATTCACAATGATTTTCGTTACCATAACACGAGTACTATCGCCAGACGCTAAAAAGTAAAATTAATCCTATAGCTAGGTGGTGATTTATTTGTGTAAAGATAAATCTAGTGATCAGGCTAGAAGTTAAAATAATCAGTTTAATTATTTCAAGGAGTAGTTTATTTAAAATATAAATTTTGGAGATTTATGAAGGGGATACACCCTATAGCTTCCAAACTACAAGCTCTCTTATTCTCGATACCAGGATTTGAGAGGGAATTACACAGCGAGTTAAATGAAGACAAATTGAGTAATTCGATGAAAAGTTAATTATTTTATTAAAAAATAATCGTTGCTTTGTGACAAAAACACTACATTAAATAAAAATAAAAATCCCTTCATGCAATCAACTAAAATCGCAATTTAGATATTCATCCATAGTAATTCTGCCCGAGGGCAGATCTTTCACTGCAATCACAGCATTTTCATGCTATGTTTTGCAGCTTTACTAGGCAATTGTAGATGTGGTAGCATCCCGTTGCTTTCCACTCCGGTGAAGGATGATGATGATGATAATGATAAGGGTGATGATGATGGCCATATCATAGCTTCACTCCTATAAAGTAAAAATATCTTTGATTTGCTTACTTGTTATAGTAAGCTACCAGATGGCAGTGAAGACCGAGTTCTCGCTACATCTTGTAATAATGGAGAATATAATATATATACTAGCTAACACCGGCGTGCGCTGCTACACCTAAATAAATGATAATGTGTTTTTGCATTTAGTTGAATAAGTAAAATGAAAATAAATATAAATTTATATCGTTATTACTTTTAGATATCCCGTGCTGATTACCCGACGTTGCCCGGGAATCTACGCATCCCGATGTACTTGACATAAATGGACAGAGATAAAATTCGTTATTTTGAGTTATCCATAAAAGAATGCCCGCCGTGCGCTGCTATGCTTGCCCGGGAATCTACTTATACCGATCTTCTTGGCACCAATGAAAGACAAAAAGGGTTATTTGAATTATCTTTAAAACATAAACATATGCTGTCGCGGACTTTTCTGTAGAGTTTTAGAGATATTCAATTCTGTGTACAATAATTTTTGTGTAATTGTTGTGGTTTAGGCACCATAAGCCATTTAAGCTTACAAAAATCTATTTTTTCACGTTTTTTCACTACAGAAGGTGATTTTTAAGGGTGAAGGGCTTGAGCATTAAAATTCTCTTATAACCTATAACCTACCCGGGAAAATCCTGAATGTTTTGCAAAAAGCCCCATGATAATCGGATGAATGGTATGGCAGCACATGCTTGCCCGGGAATCTACTTATCCCGACCCCTTGGCATCAATGAAAGACAAAAAATTGTTATTGTGTGTTATCTGTAAAAGATAAAGATATGCTGTCGCGGAGTTTTTTGTAGAGTTTTTTGAGATATTCAATTCTCTGTACATTAATTTTGTATATTTGTTTTTAAGGGTAAAAAATATACTTTTTCACGTTTTTCACTATAAAGGGTGTAGGAGTTGAGTATTGCAACTCTCTTATAGCATTTGTTCATCCCGGGAATCTCCTGAACATTTTGCAAAAAGCCCCATTACAATCGGATCAACGGTATGGCTGCGCATAAAGTACGAACAAACAAACAAACAAACAAACATTAATATATATATATATATATATGACAAAGATAAATGTTTGTGTTGGATTTGCCTGGTGGTGTAATGGATAGCACGCTGGGGTACCAACCCAGAGGTCGGGTTCAGATCTCGTCTAGGCATTTATTTTTTCTTATCATGTCATATACATATAACTTATATTATATTGTATATTTTCTCGGATATAAGTATGATTAAGAAATGTTTCTTGGTTTTTCCGCGTTATGGGTTTAAGGTAGGCCTCTGACCACTGATTCCGACGTTTCGATATGATCCCACATGCCATTATCAAGGAATGATAGGTTCGTGTTACTGTATAGGTATTGTATACTATAGGCAATGCATATCTGACATGCTATTGGACAGTGGTTAATAGGCTAATCCATCTGCCGTTAATAGTAAAATAATAAGTTTATATATATATATGATTATGTCCGCGCTGTTGTCTCGAGGTAACGTGCTGCCTTGTCATGCAGCGGGTCCGGGGTCGATCCCCGGTCGGGGCAATTTTTCTGGGTGAGGTTTTTCTCGGGGTTTTTCCTCACCTGTAAGACAAATGTCAGGAAAACTTTAAGGCCCAAACGGTCCCCGAAATCATATGGCCATCATCATCATCCTTATCATTATCACCTCATCTTCATCATTATCCTTCACCGGTGTGGAAAGCAACGGGAAGCTACCACACCTACAATTCCCTATTATAGCTACAAAGCAGAGCATGAAAATGGTACGATTGCAGCAAAAGACCTGCCCTCGGGCAGACGTACTAGGGATGGATGGATATATGATTATACAGTATATGTCTTGTCTTGTAAGCCCATGTTTCCCTTAACAGAGATTTAGGCGCTCTCCCCCTACAGGAAAGAAATTGAACCATACTAATTTAGTTACACTTGTTTTCTTATAGATGTCATTTGAGTGGTCCGTGGTCAGCGTTCCGCCTCATACTGACATCTAGGAAACCAAGGTAGTACTAGGACGGGAAAAGTCGGTATATTTTGCTTAGAGGTCTTTTCATTCAGGCTTATGGATCTTTTACGAGCCCGAAAATCTTCAGACTCGGGACCCATGGCTGAAAGTCCCTCCCGGAGAACTTGCTCCTTGGATTTTACCATCCTAAAAAAATCCATCGATCCCGGTCGTGTTTGAACCCGCGACCCTTGCAAACAGAGGCAAGGAGCATAACCACTAGTCCACCGCGGCCGATACAACATATATATATGAAAAGAAAAATGAATGCTTGAGTCGGGATTTGAACCCGAGTCTCTAAACTCTGTACGTTTAGCGCACTAACGACCTGAGCTACCCAAGAATTCCAACAAAAACATACATTTTTCTTATACATGTAGTATTCTCAATTCACACAAGAGGTAGCGGAAATTTGTTCCGGCTGACATCTAGCGGCTAACATAACAGTGAAGCAAACTTTTAAAGAGAATATTTATTTTATAGCAGTAACACTTGTATATATAGATGTTATAAATATATTTTTGACATTTGGCAATGAAGACAAATATGATATGGAAAAAAAAATGAATGCTTGAATCGGGATTTGAACCCGAGTCTCTAAACTCTGAACTTTTAGCGCTCTAACGACCTGAGCTACCCAAGAATTCCAACACAAACATACATTTTTCTTATACATGTAGTATTCTCAATTCACACAAGAGGTAGCGGAAATTTGTTCCGGCTGAGATGTAAAACTCCACCATTGCCGGTCCCAAGTCCGGATGAGAAAGGAGCGGAAGGAGTAACACCTAGATAAAAAAAAACCTAGGTTCAACTGACCCGGCTTATAGTACCTTGTGAGGGTCCGTAGCCAGAACCTTACGGTGAAAATCCCAACGGCGTATAAGCAGAGTAGGAGATCTACGGTATGATTTAGATGGTGGATGAGGCAATAAATAGTGGACCAGACTCTTAGCTGCAGTGAAAGCAACTGATCTATGGTGGATTCCAGAAAAAGGCTCTGGTCCTCAAGGTTGTAGGTTGATGCTATGGGTCAGCTCCTCATACATTGTAAAAGAACTTAATGCTAAAAAAACAAAATATTTGGTAAATGTGTATTTTGGTTGAGAATGCCTGTGTATATAATAGAAACAGTACTTATTTACGTACTGGCACTATCGAAACCGTAGCTTCATGGCCGCGCGGACATAAGTTCTCCATACATACCTATCCTGAGCTAATGTTTTCCAATCATTCCCTGTATATTCTACTTCCCTCAAATCATAGTTAATGGTATTCTCCTACCTCTTTCTGGTCTACGAACTGGGCATTTTCCCTCAGGTTTCCTACAAGAAGCTTCCATGCACCTCCTTCATTCCTCATACGTTCCACATGTCCTGCCCATCGCATTCTACGAGACTTAACTGTTCTTATTATATCTGGTTTCCTATAAAGGCCATGTAGTCCATTGTTATGTAGTCTTCTCCATTCACCTGCCTGTTCATCTCTCTTTGGTCTAAAAATTTTCCTAAGTACTTTATTCTCAAATACTCGTAAACTCCTTTCCTCCCTTAAAGTAAGAGTCCATGTTTCACATCCATATAATGGTAGAATAATAGTTTTATATATTTTCAGTTTAACGTTTTGTGAAAGGAGTTGGGACATCAAAAGTCTCTGTAATGCATAAAAGCAGGCTTTTCCAGAAGTGAGCCTATGTTTAATTTCTTTGTGCATCTCTTTCCTATTTGTGATTATTGATAACAGAAACAATCCTGAAATAGATTATATATATATATATATATATATATATATATATATAGAGAGAGAGAGAGAGAGAGAGAGAGAGAGAGAGAGAGAGAGAGATAACAAGATGATGCAAAATCGAGAGAGCGTTCGGCCTTGCGGCAAGCCTGATGTCACATACAGAGAGAAAGGAATATAGAGAGGTTTTTAAAAATCTTCAACTTATTTGCCAGCAAGCTCCATTACAAGGTGCTATTTTATACATGTTTCTATAGAACAATTTGCAAAATCTTTAAATTGTTGAAATATTAATAATTTTATGCAATTTTATTTTACTTAGGAGTATGTTTATTTCCAGCTAACTACTCGTGCACTTATCCATTATCTTTATATCTGCTCAGTTATTACTCAAAATATTTACAAAAATATTTAATTAGATATACATAAAGGTAGTCAGCAGAAATATATACAGACCCACATATAGAAGGGTTAAAGACAGATTAGGTTTACTCACCACATACATTAAACATATGGTGTAGTCAAAGCTTCAATCACCTTAATTAAGTAACCGTACGGCTTATGTAATCCTGGATCAATCCCGCTTTCACTATGGCTTTCAGCTAGATCCTATTCATAGCTACCTTTCATTTTCATTTTTATAAAAATCACCTGAATGCCATCCCATTGTGTCTAGGTCTTTATGATATTTTTTCCTAACAATTTAAGAATCAAAATAAAATACAAAACTCCTCTCAAATTTTCTAGCTGTTTCACCTGCCATCTCAATGTTCTAAATTTAATAGCTTTCTGGAATTCTAGAAAGATATTCTCCTTGATTTTATTCACTCTGTATATAAATAAATTACCTTCTTTTTATTAAAATAAATATGAAAACAAACAGGATAATGGGGTAGTTTGTACATTTTTAAAGAATACATGTTACATAGCGTCAATGATGAAAATGTCTTCAGACATGGAAAGAATATAGCAATATGTAACAAACAATGAATCAAGTAGATTTAAAGGACAAACTATGGATTCTGGGAGATGTACTTTCTAGCTGTTATACCTGCCCATCCCAATGTCCTAAATTGAATACCTTTATGGAATTCTGGTACGATTTTATTATCTCTGTATATAATTAAATTTACTTCGTTTATTCAAAATAAGTATGACAATAAGGAGAATAATCAAATAGTTTCTATATTTAAATAATATATACATGACGTCAGTGATAAAAAAGTATTCAGATATGGAAGAAATGTAGTGATATGTAAAAAATTAATGAATCAAGGAGATTCCAAGGACAAATTTTGGATTCTGGGAGGCGTGCTTTCTAGCTGTTATTCCAGCCCATCTCAATGTCCTAAATTTAATAGCTTTCTGGAATTCTCGAAGGTTGTTCTAATCGATTACATTCACTCTTTACTTAATTCAATTTACTTATTTCATTCAAATTAATGAATATGAAAATAAATTATCTATCTATAACGGCGTAGCCCATTGTTGAGCCATAGTCTCTTCTTTGTAAGGTGTTATTAGAACAAGTTAATTTTTAGTTACCTCATTTCCTCATAGATGTCATGGATGACATATGGTCAACACACCGACCCGATGAGACATCTAATAGGCGACTAAGATATTACTAGGAAGTTGGAAGTCGGTAAATTTTGCTTAGAGGCCTCTTTATTCAGGCTTAAGGACAGAATAATGGAATAGTTTGTATATTTGTACAGAATATACACATGACGTCAGTGATAAAAATCTCTTCATATATGGAAGGAATACAGTAATATGTAACAAACAATGAAGTCAAGGAGATTCCGAGGACAAACTTTGGATTCTGGGAGACGTACGTACGAAGAAAATCCAATAACAGCTGAGGATATCGCATTGTGTAAATACAAGATAGCTTCTTCTCTAATAATACAGTAGGGATAGAGAGGGTGGGGGTGTAGGGGGGTAAGAGAAAATATATTCTCATCATTCTCCTTCCAGCTATTCAAGGTGGCAACAAAAAGAAAATATCTGCTTTTCAATTTCATATTTATGAATTAAAATTATCCACTTCTGTATTATTTTTTAATATGAAGATGTGTTAGAAATATTAAGAAATAGAATTTTATTTATCAGATCTCAATAAGAACTCAGGTCATTAGCGTCGCAATTCAAATCTGGGCATGAACAAACCAGAAAATGTAGCTCAGAGTTGTTCTATTCAGGCTTCAGACATTTTACGTTACATAAAGCTACGAAATCTATTACTTTTTCATAAGTAATGCCACGAGTGATTTCCAATTTATCTAGAGAATTTGGAAATCAAGAGTAGCATTTGTTAGGACTATTTAACGAATAAAATTAAGCTGTTTAGTCACAAATCATTATTTAACCATAGTTATTTTAAAATACGTATATATTTAATGTAAACGGCGATGTTTGAAAACAAAATGTGAAACGATAGGTACGCTTCATTAGCTTCTTTTGTTCTCACTGTAACCAGATAATATTATTTATTGCCAAAGGAACGCAATGTTGTAAGAATGCACTCTAGTGGAGAAGAAATGAAACACATCAAACTGTATATTAATTCATTTCTGATGTCGTATGATGTAAATATGACAATTACATTTATCTGGATTATTACCTGGAAAAAATACTTTTAAGAAAGTGCAAACAGTGGTTTCTTTTCTTGGTGGTATAATCAATTGCTACAAATGTTTTATATTAACTCCTTCATGCGCTATATGTTAACATTCATGCACTATATATACAATTTGGTAGCCGTATCTCTTAGGGAGTCGGTCACTGCAAAATAATGCTATGACCTATTCAGAATGTTAAAAAGGAGGTTCTTTCTTTATTATGATAAACTTTAGTTGGTAAATTCTAGGCGAAACACGACTGTGATTGGTTGTAAATCGAAAATCATTGAAATGGGATTGGTCATTTCGTCGCTTAAGAAACAATACCGCGTAACTAACAAAATGCAAATTTTACAGAAGAAGCAAAAACCTGTTTATTTTTCTTCTTAGTGCTCGTAGATTGAAACTATTTCCAGGAAAATGAAGAAAATATCTTACTGATTTACGTGTTGGCAACAATGTAGCTGTTTTTTCTTTATTAGACATGATGGTGTTAGTTACGCGGTATTGAACTATCATTTATTTTAGGAATATGTCAGTTAAGCGGAATTAAAGAATTGATTATTTAAGAAAAAACTTTTCAAAATTAATTATTTACAGTATTGAAAATTAATTAAATAATATAATTCATGAACAAACTAATTTACGTATAACTGTAGGCTTTCACGGCCGGCGTCTTGATCCCTATTAGGTTCGTCTTCCGGGCATATAGGCCGTGGTCCAGTCGTTCTTCTACTCGACGTTTCGTCTACTGCTGCGGTAGACATCTTCAGGAGATACTGCGTGCTCTCTGTGAACTCCTCAACAGTCTGCAGCCGACTGTTGAGGAGTTCACAGAGAGCACGCAGTATCTCCTGAAGATGTCTACCGCAGCAGTAGACGAAACGTCGAGTAGAAGAACGACTGGACCACGGCCTATATGCCCGGAAGACGAACCTAATAGGGATCAAACTAATTTACTATACTATAGGCCTATATACTAAAATAATTCATACATTATATAATAATTTTTTTTCTGTTTTTTTTTTCTCAGCTGCAAGACAATTTTCAGGACTTTTGGGCTCAATGGTCCCCGAAAATCATCCGGCCATCATCATCATTATCCCTATCATTACCATCATTCTTCATCGGTGTGGAAAGCAACGTGAAAGCTACCACACCTGTAATTCCCTAGTAAAGCAGCAAAGCATAGCATGCAAATGCTGTGATTGCAGTGAAATACCTGCCCTCGGGCAGAATTACTATGGAAGGTTATAATGATTAAGAATAAAATGAAGAATTATTACAAAGCACTGTTTGCAGGTAAATTACAATATTCATTCATGTCTTACAAGGAATGTTGTCATAGAATTGATGGCAATTGTGGCAAAACCTTTTTAAGTTGCTGTAGATGTTCTCACTTCATCTTGTTTATCTTCAGCCTTTCCAAGAGGAACCTGGGAAATTCTCTCTCTTTCACTATCTTGAGGCGCAACTCCTTGAATTCTTTAGTGAAATCCAGTTTATAAAAGATGGCATCTTTTGGGTCGTATTTCATTACCCTTAAATGAGACACAGTGTGGTCGTTTAGTTTTTGTCCTGCACGAACTGAATTGTACATCCAGAGTCTTTTGTCACTACAATCTGTGAAGAAACTATGATTAAGATAAAGGATATTGTATGGATAAGGCATTTTCCTTGTCACAGTGACATACTGACTAGGAAGAGTCATTTCTCGAGATTTTAGCTTACTTTCAATAGCACTGTGCACTCAGTCACACTCCATTTGTGTGACTCTTTTCCAAAATCTTCTGGAAAACAGTAATTCCTGTGTTCGTTGCAAACCTCAGCAAAACATTGGACTACATTCCGATTTTGGTACGTACATCCACGTGAATATATAGAGATTATGGGCACACCATTCTCCTTCGCCACTTTTTTCAATGTGTCGATGATAAAAGAAGAAAATATTGATGCCTCCAGCGCTGCTGAACTTTCATCAAACCAGTAACAGTTAGCATCATGATTAGCCAATTCGTGCATGGTAAAATTATGGACAGCAAATTTAGTTTTATAATATAATGCACTAGCCTGCAGAAAAGGAGCTACCTTCACAGCCTGTAAGTCCATCGTATACACTCCACAGTCGGCTTCTTTTTTCTTTCGTCTTTTCTTCCCGAGCTTTTTCTTTCATGGAAACACTTCTCTTCATTTATATTGCCTGTTCTATAGCCGACGCATAAGACGTATTCATCCTTTTTGAGCCTAAATAGTCCTATATTCATGTCTAAGAGAATACTGTTAAATGTTTGTCTACTTATTTATCCCTTATTCTCCTTTTAACATAGTTCTTTATACAGATCATACAGCTGACTTACAGATTGTATCCCTGGTTACAGATAGAGTTTGGAAGACATATTTCTATAATGGTGCGGCGGCAATTATGGGAGAGATTCTAGAAATTCCCTAACAAAATGTTTATCTATTTTTTCATTCTTTGTGTCGGGATGCCTAATATCTGTACTCGGTAATAATCCTTTGTTTGAATTTTCTTCTTTCACTATCTAATACTAAAGTGTTCAAAAACACTTTTTTGCATATATTTTTTCTCGCATAATTTTGTTGTAGATGATAACCTAAGCCCCCTTGCTCCTTGATTCTCCAGAACTAGGTCGCTTCCTGAAATACTGTCTATAAATCCTATAATATAAGCCCTCCGTTGATCCCACCACAAAATGTATCCTAGAATTCTCGAAATATAGTTTTCTTTTCTTCCTCATTAATCATGTTGCATTCTCTTAATTCCTATATTCACGCGTTTTTTATTTGTATATTACCTCCTATTTTCTTTCTTCTCTGAGAACGTCTTGCTGAATATTGCCTTCTTTAGTTTTTCTATATCCCACATAGGCTTTTCCTTCCATTCTCAACTTTTGATATTTATGTTTTTTTCTATTCTATCTTTACAGATTTCTTCTATCTTCATCTAGATTCATTTAAGTCACCAAAGAATTCACCTTAATCTGTTTCTTCACTTACGGTCATCTACATCAGATTATCCTTTTTGAAAATAATTAGTAGCTGTGTCCGCAAAGGAAAAAAAAATCGTACTTGCAAGGGCAAGTTCCAAACATAGTGATACAATTCTTAGGGAAGTTCGTCAGTTTATGTGTCATTGGATATCCGAAGGTAATTACAATATGGACATGTCAGTCAATCAAAATCAGTTAGTTAAATTGTAAATATAGCCGCCAGGTTTTCATTATAGTAATAATAACTACTAACATAACCAGCATAGAGTTTCTATATTAATATTACATGTTAGATGAGTGAACTAGATTGAAGTACAATGGAGAGTACACCAGAGATACGCGGTATTACAAAATCTTGTCATTCATATCAGTTACGCGGCATTTCAGACTTAAGTAGTTACGCGGTATTTCAGTAAAATTTTATTTTATATCAGATACGCTGTATTGTGTTTGTATGTTTTGCGAGGTCACGGTACAAAATTTCATCATAACCTATATTTTAACGCGAGCGCGCTTCCTCAGTGATGTCAAAAGTATAAAAATGTAATTTTCACCAAAAGTGTCAGTTACGCGGTATTGTTTCTTAAGCGACGATTTGGGGCATGAGTTAAATAGTCAAGGAAATCACATTGAAGGTATATCGATCGCGCTTGTTTTAAACCCAAGAACATCGGAAATAAATAACTACCTGACTATCGGGACCGACAACATTATCCGTAGGCAATATTTTATTTATTCAAAATTCTCATTTCAAGTCTGGGACACAACGCGCCATAGCATAGATGGTTAAGATAATATGCTATGAACCAAAAGGTCGAAGGTTCGTGTCATGGTGGGGTCAGGATTTTTAAACTGACTCAACCTTCTGGTGGCACAATGGTCCTGGGATCGTCTTAGCCTCTAATGAAAATGAGTACCGGACGTTTGTTCTGGAGTTAAAGGCGGCCGTCACGCAGGGCTGACAACCCGGCTGACATCAAGTGCTGATTTTCTAGAAAAAGTGGGAGCATTAATCTCCTAATACCCCGAAGGTCTTCTATGGCCTTTACTGGGATCAACTTACATTTACCATTTCAAGTCATTAGCGTAGCAATTGAAATCTGGGCCAGATCTGGTACAATATTGCTCAGAGGTCTATTTTTAGGCCAAACTTACAAGATCACATAATCGTGCATTACCTGAAAAGATGTTCTGAATTGTCGACTTCACATTTGATTACACCGCCTACATTTCATCTAATTGATCCGCAATGCCTAGGAATTGAGTAGATACTAAATACTCCAGTTGCTGCGTCGATTTGTGATATAAAAATCTCTTCCGATATTACGGAAGTCTTGTAGACTATTTCCTTTAAAGTAGGTCCTACATCAAATAAAACACAGCACTTTAAAAAAATGTCACATAGGATCTAAACCACATATTTCTGGACATGGGACTTCTCTTGTAAAATTATAATTTGCCATTCTGCGTAACACACTAAGTAGGGCCTATTTTTAAATCATACTATGTAACAATCAGCATCATCATAATAATCTCTTTTATCTCCTATTAGGAGCATAGGGCATCCATACATGTCGCCAACGGATATTATTCTGAGCTAACTTCTTCACTTCCCTCCAGGTTTCCCACTCCTTTGCAATTTCTTCAATGATGGTTCTCTTCCAAGTCTGTTTCGGTCTGCCTCTTCCCCTGTGTCTTTGGGGGTTGTAATCCAATTAAATGCTTTCAATCTAATCATGGTCTTTTCTTAATGTATGTATGCTAATGACTTATTGATTTTTTAAATAGGTGGGTATCCCAAAAGTTCGTCTTCTGTATACAGATTAGTGTTTTGAAATTAGAAAATACCTAACGTCTCTCTTCCATATATTACTATTTACAAATGATGGGATTTCGGGTATTTATATAAAATATGATACATTAACCCAAATAACAACAAAAATACACTGAAAAGTTTAATTGGGACGCTGTTTTCAGTTTTCTTCCCAACTCCCCACTAGCAGTCGCTTTCTGTGGTAGTTTTCAGGACTGGGCAGAGGCAAAAGTGTTCCACGTCCACATTCCTTTCATACTGCAGAGTGTGCAATACAGATCTGGGTAGATTCTGATACCGTGCAATCAGTCATGACCAGTGTGGAGACGGAACAATGGCGATTACAGCTTACATTGGCTTGTCGGAAATTTTACGGGTGTCAGGTGTCCACTGCTTGGTAAATATTCTACTGATGAGTTTTCAGTGATGGACGTCGCTGGAGAGTTGTTGGATATATAGTTTCATGGAGTGGAAGAATATTGCATTCGAGTTCTGGAGAACAATATTTGTGTCTTTCTTTGCTAACATGTGAGCACGTTCTTTATCAAAAATCCGGCAGAGTTCAGGTATCCATTAAGGGGTGACTTGCTTGCTTTTGGTTGCAAGCTGTCGGAACAAATGCAGGAGAGTCTGATGGGCATATTACTTCAGTTTTCCTCTTAGAATTCGAGCCTTACATAAATTAATATTGAAATTGGAAGATCTCTTAGCGGCTCCGTGGCGCAAGCGGTTAGACGCTCGTCTCTCACCGCTGGGGTCTCGAGATCGAGTTTCGATGATTTCATGTGAATTTTGTGGTGGACAAACGGAGCTTGAGTAGATTTCTCTCGAGGTTTTCTCCCATTTTTCCCTGCCACAATTTCATTCCACCATTTCTCCATAGTCATCCATTTCGTTTCTTTTCGTTCATCTGCCGCCGTGATGGTGCGTCAGGCGTGGTCGGCAGGCACCCTTGTCATTCACAGACCTCGATACAGGGGGCTTCATCTCATATCATCCCTCTATCCGCACCCTGAGTTGAGCACGAGTTTAGGATACATTTTTTTAATATGTGAAATTAGAAGATCCTAAAATTCTGTTTTCTACATATAGATTCTTATTCTTCTTCTTAATTAGCACAATAGCCCAGGTGAGTCCTAACCTCCTCTATGGCTCTCCTCGACAATTGTCTCCAATGTTCCATGTTTACCCTCTGCAGATCCGGCCACATACAGTCTCACCATTTTGATCTTCGACGATCTCTTGATCTTGTTCCCTCTGGATATCTGTTAAACATTTATTTAACTTTCCTATTAACCTCCATTCGACCCACATGCATCAACCGTTTCAACCTTGACAGTCTGTTATATGTTGTTATGTCTACTTCTTTATATACTTCGTACAGTTCACCATTCTATCTGGTTCTCCACATATGTCCATACTTGATTATCACATTGGAAATAAAGAATTTCAAATGGTTACTTTACATATATATATATAGAACATGCCTACCATTTTTTAAATGGAACATCTCATATGTTTCTTTTACGAATATAGACAGTTTTCGTGTGAAAACAGATTAATATTTTGAAAATAGAATATCACAAAAAATTTGTTTACGTCCAGTATAGTACATAAATTAAAATTTTGATAATAGATTATTAGGAAATTGACAAATTTCAACAATATATGTTAGGCACTCCTTAAATTTGTTATTTAAAGATTGAGGTTATGTGGTACAGGAGAAAATGGTTTCTGACCCCAAGTTGTCGGTGTGTTTCTAATAGAAGCATCAAACATTTCCCCTTCCCGGAGTGCATCTTGGGAGCAATCATTTACGAACACGGTACTTGCACTCTCCTGTGGACAGTAAAGTATATTCCCTCCTCACATGTGTCCACTTCCTACACAACAACCTGAACCAATGTTTATCTCGAGATAAGAATCGATCTGACGAAGCAGAAAACAAATGTTGTATATGCAGTAAAATATAATTTAATTACAAATAGCATTCATAACCAAAAGAGATTAGAACATTCTTTTCATTTACATTTCCAGATTTTTTACTTCAATTTTATTTTTAGAGACTTCAATATCTTTGGTCATTTTGCGTATGCGATTTTTGGGTGTACGTGCCCTGTCAGTAGAATTTGCACTTTTCTTTTCATCTTGCTTGTAATATATCGAGGCCAAAATTATCGCGAATTAGGTGGAATCATGAATTTGAGAATTCCTGTTATGAATTATAATGTCTTGAAACAAAGCGAAAAAGTATATTCATTTTTATACGGTAAGGATAAATGGACAGATGATATTTGTAGAGTAGTTCAGCCTTTGACAATTTTACTATTTATATAGTGATATTTGTCTTACAGGTGAGGAAAAACTCGGAGAAAAGCAGTCCCGAACAGGAACCGCTGTAAATAATGTGTATTCACATAGTCAAAGTAAGATTCAAACAAAGTAAACTGTTTAATTAAATACGATTTATTCATACTACTAGTCGTCCAGCGGTCGAAATTCGACCACAATTCATTATTTTTTTTATGTTTGTCAGAAATACGCCATTATGCATTAATTTTAGAATTATTTTAAAAATACGAACGATAGGAAATATGTGGTATAGCTTGGCTAAGCTATATTTAAGAAACGATAACGCATCATTTGGCATTTGTATTCGGTGGACTAGTGGTTATGCTCCTTGCCTCTGGTCCCGAGGATCGCGGGTTCAAACCCGGCCGGGGTCGATGGAATTTTTTTAGAACGGAAAAATCCAAGGAGCAAGTCCTCCGGGAGGGACTTTAAGCCGTGGGTCCCGAGTCTGAAGATATTGAGGCTCATAAAAAATCCTTAAGCCTGAATGAAAAGGCCTCTAAGCAAATATTTACCGAATTTCCCTCCTAGTACTACCTTGTGTACTACCTTGTACTGGACAATAAAATTTTGGAGCAGGTGAATAATTTTACATATCTAGGATGCAATATCTCATATGAAGAAGAAAAGGATGTAAATGCAAAAATATCTAAATTTTTAAGAATTTTAGGGTTAATAAATTCTATCTTCAAGCCACAGTTAGTCCAAAAGCATTCAAGACTGAAAGTGTATAAAACACTGGCTCTTCCAACTCTTTTGTATGGTAGCGAAGTATGGACGTTGAAACAGAAGGATATACAGAGACTTAGATCTGCTGAAATGAGATATCTTCGGAGGACTGCAGGATACACACTACTAGATCACAAAAAAAATGAAGACATCTTAGAAGAATTACACAAGGAATCTTTAGAAAACAAAATTTCTGATTATAAGTCAAGATGGATACAACATGTTCATCGAATGGAAGATCACAGAATACCCAAACTAATGTTAAGATATCAACCTGCAGGAAGAAGAAGACCAGGACGTCCACTCAAAAGACTTCTGGATGGTGTTTCTCTTGAGGCCGAAACAGGTCAACAAATGGCCTAAATTCGTGAATGTACTATGATGATGATGATAGTACTACCTTGGTTTCCTAGATGTCAGTATGAGGCGGAACGCTGACCACGGACCACTCAAAATGGCATCTATACGAAAACAAGTGTAACTAAATTAGTATGGTTCAAATTCTTCCCTGTAGGGGGAGAGCGCCTAAATCTCTGTAAAGAGAAAACATGGGCTTACAAAAAAAATACTATTTACACTATTGAAATTTGCATTTGGTCTATTATTATGTGAAATGGAATATATATCGAACATTAATGCATAATGGCGTATTTCTGACAAAATTAAAAAAAATGAATTGTGGTCGAATTTCGACCGCTGGGCGACCTCTACTATATATATCCCTTCTTCTTTGTCTCTCGCTCCGACCCGTCAATGTTCTGTGTCGATGCATAATGGAAGTATGTGCGAATATGTAAATATAAAAAAAAGTAATTAAATTATTGAAACAAAGATTAGACAGGGTTTAATTTATATTTAAATAATCAAATGTACTCACTTTTTTAAACCACTAATAATAAATACGCGAGTGTAAGTCAATGCACATTGCTGCTGCACAATTTTCTTTTTACAACAATGCACTTTCAGTATAAACATAAACAAATTAATAATACACATAAATTCCTTATTTTATTTTGTTTAATTTAATTTATTTGTAATACATATTATGCATGCATTTTATTTTTGTGCACTCCTTCTCTATATGCACTTCAATTATGCCAAATACCACACTCCTCCATATGCGCAATCTGCTTAAAAAGGGGTACAACATTTTTTCTTAACGTTTTCATATACAGATTATCATATGCTGAGCTGAACAATCAGCTGTAGGGTAATGTTGTTGCAGTTGCGTCAGGGGTCGGGGAGCGCATATAGGCAGAAGTACTATACATTCTCAAAATATATCAAACATTGAGAATAAAACAATAAGACTGGAGATCCGGCTTCAAGTTCAACGTTTCTGGATTAATGTAGAGGATTTATTTTATGCAGTTGTACTAGCTCCCTCCTCCTGGTTTGTTTTCGTCTACAACGGATCGTTCGGCTCAGCATAAACATGAAGGAGACTCTAAAACGAGAAACTACTTCGTCGGCGGCATACGTAGTAGCGTCAAATCATAACTCGAGAAGGGACAATTCATGTTTAAACACGATATCAGCGTGTGGATGATGCGACCATTGTACATGACGTTAGAGGGAAGGGAGATATAAATTTCTGCTTACAGCAAGAGTTTAGAATAGCCACATTACATTAGTCGGGGCACGCCGTAGCGTAGTGGTCAAGGCACTGCGCTACAAGCCGGAAGGTCGAGGGTTCAAGTCCCGGTGGGGTCAGGATTTTTAAACTGACCCAAACCCTCTGGCGGCACTATGGCCCTGGGGTCGACTCAGCCTCTAACGGAAGTGAGTACCAGATGCTTGTTCTGGGGGTAACGGCGGCCGTCACGCAGGGTTGACAACCCGGCTGACATCAAGTGCCGATTGTCCAGAAAAAGTGGGAGCCTTAACCTCCCACTACCCCAAGGGCCTCCTGAGGCCTGTAGTGGGAATACTTTACTTTACATTACATTAGTCATATTTTATTCCAAATGTTCCGAACAGTAAGTGCGCAACTTTTATATTCCATAGAAGTGAACATTGTAAGTCTGAATTCTGCTCTTGTTTATATCTGACCGCTGTTCAGAGTGACCTATGCTGTATGGTTGAAGCTTGGTCAAGCTCGCGTCATTGGAAAGAGAGATTTCATCTGTAGTAGTAGTAATTATGACCGTATGCTGATCCTTTATAAAAAAGACTCACACGGACAGATACCTACATAAGCAGTCCAACCATCATCCCAGACAAAAACGCGGAATAATTAAAACCCTGGTGGAACGAGCCAAAAGGATTTCGGAACCACAGTATCTACAAGAAGAAATTAATCATCTCCAAGCAGCGTTTCAATCCAATGGATACAGCAAAACAGATTTTCGCCGAGCCATAAATCCCAATAAATACAAATCTGAAAACGGGAACAAGGAGGAGGCTAAGGGTAAGGTGTACCTACCATATATCAAGACAATAACGGAGAGAATTGGTCGAATATTAAATAAATATAACATATCTACAACCTACAAGCCAACACAAAAAATCAGCAATATACTGCGCCCAGCCAAAGATACAAGAGATCCGTTAAGTACTGCCGGTATATATCGCATCCCTTGCAGTTGTGGACAGGTTATATCGGCACAACAAAAAGAATGGTTACCACAAGATTGCAAGAACACAAGAGGCATTGCAGACTAAAACAAAAGGAAAAATCAGCCGTAGCGGAACACTGGATGAACAACCAAGAACTATAATAAGATTCGAAGAACACAGGTATTGTCCCAAACATCACATTATTATACACCAGACTGTACAGAGAAGCCATTGAAATATATAAACACAAAAATTCCTTTAACAAAAAGAAGAAACCATGAAGATAAACAAAATCTGGATCCCGGCACTGCACAATACGACAAACGAAGCCTATGAATTCTGCTAGCGACAGCCTGGACAAAACAGCACGCAACACGGACCGCGCAGAAAACCGCCTCTCCACCAGGGGCGTGCCTATAAATAGGGAGGGAGTTTCCAACGACCAGCCAGTCTGCAGCCGACTGTTGAGGAGTTCACAGAGAGCACGCAGTATCTCCTGAAGATGTCTACCGCAGCAGTAGACGAAACGTCGAGTAGAAGAACGACTGGACCACGGCCTATATGCCCGGAAGACGAACCTAATAGGGATCAATTATATCTGTATTTAACATGCAGTCTGAAACTCTTATTTAAATTGTTTGCCACTAATTCTGACAACAATAAACAAGTTGTTTTATTAACATTCCCTTGCTATAGAACAATTGAACTCTTCTAACCAAGATTTAAATTCACACGAAATATAAAAATTAAACATAATTATTAGTACAGGAGTGAACAAAACTATACGCAATTCGGGAAGTAAGTGCCTTACTAGTCTCGAACTTATTTGTTAGCCAGCGCTGAGATCGGGCTCAAACAAGTCCTCGATACTAATGTACTATTTACTCCTTTGTTGCGTACATAACTATTAATACAATATTCTTAACATTTTGAGAGAGCACACATAATTTAATATTTCATATTATAAAAATATAATGTGATATAGAATTAATTTTTACACATTGATATGCGTTGACAATGTCGCAACGTATCATGTATAAAACTATATCAATATGTATTGTTTGATTCGTGTAATAATATTGCTAAATATTTCATTTCCAGAATAATTTTAGCTCAAATAGGCAACAAGCAAAAACAAAGGACTGCTTATGCGCACATAATAAGAGGATTAGAGAGAAAAATAGTGGGAGATATATTGTTACGTAAATTAAACAACAATGAAACTGCATGAGAAATTGTGATTTTCCAAACCCATGGTTTACATACAGTAAATGTTATTAATTTTTTATTGTGGTTTTGTTATGAATATTGTGCGAGGTTAATTAAACATTCTGCTTTTCATTACAGTATAATTTTTCATTAGTGTTCATGACGTGTGCTTTATATGCATGAAATGAGTTTCACAAAGTATAGTATTAAATAAATAAACAGGTAAATATGGAAATAGCAAAATCTAAGTTATAAATAGAATATGTCACAACTAACAAATGATTCTTCAACACGAATTCAGTTTCGAATAAAATAGGTTAAATACATTAATAAAATATTGTCATTGAAATCGTAAACAAGAGCCAAAATCAATGTACCGGGTACATTAAGAATACAAATACTGAAAACTACAGAGTGATTCGTTCAACCGTTTCCAATTTATTTCGAACGTCAGTTTATGTTATTGATATATTATTAAGTATCTTAGAAGAGTTAATTTGAATGACAGTAATCATAGTGATTACAAGTATTTGAGAATAAAGTACTTAGGAAAATTTTTGGACCAAAGAGAGATGAACAAACAGGTGAATGGAGAAGACTACATAACAATGAACTACATGGTCTTTATAGGAAGCCAGATATAATAAGAACAGTTAAATCTCGTAGAATGCGATGGGCAGGACATGTTGCACGTATGGGGAATGAAAGACTTGCATGGAAGCTTCTTGTAGGAAAGCCAGAGGGAAAACGCCCAGTTGGTAGACCAAGAATGAGGTGGGAGAATAACATTAACTATGATTTGAGGGAAGTAGATTATACAGGGAATGATTGGAAAGCAATAGCTCAGGATAGGGATGTATGGAGAGCTTTTGTCCGCGCGACCATGAACCTACGGGTTTGATAGTGCCAGTGAGTAAGTAAGTAAGTAAGAGAGTAATCATAGTCCCGCGCCGTAGCAGAGTGGTTAAGGCAAGAAGCCTTAGCGCAGAGCTACGGGACTTGTGCTGGTTCGAGTCTCCAAGGGCGAAGAAATGTTCTCATAGTATTTCGGCCAATGTGAGACATTTGGGTAGCTACAATAAGTAGCGGCTACAGGTTGAGAAAACCAGCTATAACGGCTAGGGGACTCGACATGCTGACTACATGTCACTCCATCACTGACTGGATGATCATTTACCCCTGTGATTGACGCATGTGGATATGAGGACCGCAGCCGGATGATAGGCTATGGGCCTTCCAGGCCTGTCACGCCAGGAGAGGGAGAGGAGAATAACCATAAATATTATTAAGGACTCTGGGAAACTTAACTTTGAATGATAAGTTAAGGAGAATTTTCGAACATTCGTTGTATTTTGAATAAACGTAAGAATGAGAAAACACCTGAAACACCTTTAAGAAACCACATTTTAAAAGTAATGAAGACTTAGAGAAATCTGCATGTCTTTAAAGACGACAAATTTGGAAAACATTAGTTTTTTTTTTCTAATTTGAAGATTATTTAAGCAATGAAATATCGAAAGTACTATGTATGTGTGTGCGTGTGCGTGCGTGCATGCGTGTTCTAAAGCTATCCACTTTACGTGTTTCGTGTTAAGCGCTGGACGGATAGATGGCGTTAATTGTCTCTTTTCAAGATTTGCACACTACTTTAAGTATTTAATGTTTTCTTATACGGTATGCAGAGAGGAGTTTAGACTGAGTGTATTTTTATGTTTGTGTAGTGTAAATAAAGAGTGTTGAATGGGGCATGATGATGAAAACAAGGGAGAAGTGAAACCCGGTGCCGGCACGTAGCCTTTTCCTATCGAAACAAACAAGGGGGCTGCCAGACTCAACGCCCAAATCCGACGAATAGTACTACATGCCTTTTCAAAAATGTGCTGCGAAGAGGTATGTAATTTATCCAGGAATCTGTTGCACAATCTAGTGATCTGAAATTGTACACCAACACATTTCTTGGTCCCGAGATTGAAAATTTTGCAAATTAAATGAATTTAAAAATTAATTTTTTTTATCTCCGCCAGGTATCGAACTCGGGCCCGCTAGTCCAGAAGCAGGCATGCTACTTCCTGAGTCAATATGGCGTACATTTCGAAGATAGTGTTAAATATTATAATTAATTAATCATCACTAACATTCAGATATTGCTAAAACTCAAATCATATTTGAAAATAATCTAGTATGATTTTTCTCTTTCTTTATTTTTATATTGATTTATCAGCATCAGATACCATATTAGCAATTAAATTGTGAAGCAGCAAAAAATAAATAAATAAATAATTTATTGAAAATATGTACAGTATATTTTCGCGCTGAGCCGAGCAGCTTTAGGCATGATACCATGATGCAGTGCTACGGGTCGCGCTGGTTCTATTTCCCATGAGCGAAGACATTTTCTCATGGAATTCCGGCCAGTATGGGACTCATGCATACTCAAATTTGTACAACAAGTAGTGCAACTAGGTTGAGGAAACAAACTATAACGACTGGGGGACCCTACATGCTGATTACAATTCACACATATACTTGCTTGAAGAATTTTTTTCACAGCATTGTGAGGAATTTGGGGAGTTACATTAAGCAGTGGCACCAGATTGAGAAAACCAACTAAAGGCTAGGGACCCTACATGCTGATCAAATGCCTTACCTATACTTGCTGGAAGAAATGTCATCTTGGAATTTCGGCCAGTATGGAACCGTACCCACTCAGCATCGTTATAAATTTAGACATCAGTAGTAAACAGCGGCTCTAGGTTGAGAAAATCAGCTATAATGCCTGGGGGACTCGACAAGCTGACCACATATCTCTTTATTGGCTTAATAATCGTCAATATCTGTGAATTTGCAGATCACACCATTTTACTTTCGTACAGTTAACCCTTTACTAAGACTTACTTACTTTTTACTTTTGAGGGCCTCTCCACTTTTCAGCGGTTACCCTGTATTCCCACTCGCCATTCTTGCCGATCACGCCATTCATCCTCCTACAGACCTCGGTCGTTCATCAATCTATGGATCTCTCCTCTCCAAGTTGTTCTTGGCCTGCTCCGTTTCCTTCTACCAGAAGGTGACCATTCCAAAAGAGTTTTGGGCCACCTATCATCCTCCATTCTCCTGACATGGCCATACCACTGAAGAGCTCGTCTTTCGATCCTTTCCACCACTGTCTCCTCCATATCCATCATCTGCCTCACTTCTTCATTTCTTCTTCTTTCCAACCTGGACACCCTGGCACTGCGTCTTATTCCATCCATCTCCACTGCCAAGATCTTAGTTTTTTGTCCCTCTACCAAAGTCCATCCCTCAGCATTATAAGTCATTATGCTTTCCACAACAGACTTCAAAATCCTCTTCTTTGTGTGGTTTGACATGGCCCTACTCCACAGTACTCCATTAAATTCCGCTTTACTAAGTCATTAATATAATTATATTAACAATGAAACTGGTCCGAAGACCTTATCTTGACGAACTCCAATACCTATGTAAAATTGTAGACTTTCACGGCAGATGTCTTGATTCATATCTTTCATTTATTTCGGGCTAAAAGGCCGTGGTCACCAATACTTAGTTTCAAGTGTTCCTAATTCACTGTCAATTTTGGTTACATGTATTCTGTCTTAAGATAATGTTTGTACAATATCAAAGTATTTGAGATTAGTGTGAACATCAAATTTGTTCTTGCTAATATAGCTTATAGTCCGAGATCCCGCTGTAAGATTACTACATTCATCGAGTGTATGAACAAAATCAATATTTTTCAAAAAATTGTGAATGACTGAATACATTTTTGCCGAGTTTCCTATTAAAATTCGGCCGCCAGTGTGTTTAATTAAAATATTATTTATTTATTTATTCGAAATAATTTGATTCACTTGTTATTAATATAAATTATAATCCAGTTCGCAGAAATCGATGTATAGAGATTGAAAAGTTTTGGTTTCCTTTGCACACTTGGCCGTAAAGCTCCTCGCGGCTACAGCAGGCTGTGACACCAATCAGTAATATAATAGCGGTAAGTACGTATTTATTGTTTTATATTGTTCCCTCGCAGCGGGAAATAAAACCACTGCCCTTTATGTAAACTACGTACAATGTATATAGAAATATATTTCCAAAAGGTAGTGGTTAATATACATTATACGAAACAGATCACAGCATTTTAAATTAATTGAACTTTATTTGAAACAATATAAAACAATAAATACGTACTTACCGCCAATTTATTACTGATTGGTGTCACAACCTGCTGTAGCCGCGAGGAGGTTTACGGCCTAGTGTGCAAAGGCAACTAAAAGTTTTCAAGCTCTATACATCGATTTCTGCGAACTGGATTATTATTTATGTTAATAACAATTGAATCAATTTATTTCGAATAAATAAATAAATAATATTTTAATTAAACATACTCGTGGCCGAATTTTAATAGGCAACTCGGCAAAAATTTATTAAGTCATTCACAATTTTATGAAAAAAATTGATTTTGTTCATACAGTCGATGAACGAGGTAATCTTGCAGCCGGATCTTGGACTATTATTATATATTTATACTTTTATATATGATTTATGATTCCAAAGTTAAAAACAAAATTCCTGAGAAGTGAATAATTTCATCAATTCGTCTACAAATCAGAATTGCTAGGACGTGTATATAGCTTTACAATTCATGAATGACTTCACCGAACACACATTCAGTCTTTCCCAATCTAGTAACCAGGTTAATTCAATATTAATGCTGCTTATCCCTTGGGAAAGATACCCGTCAAGAAAACTAAGATTGAAGACATCTTAAAACTTCTTGCTTATGTTCCTACACAAGAACAAAATTTCTACCAGGAAAATCCTCTTATGGCCAATGACGGATCCAATTATGAATAAGCGGTCAACAATAACATTACTAGATGTTCATGCAAATTTACTTCCATTTTCTGTATTATTTTGAAGAGAGCATATTCAGATATAATTGGATAATTTGGTTTATTAACAGTGTTATTATTGATTTTTTTCATAAAATACGTAATAATGTTTTTCCCTACAGGACTTAAAAAGTTAAAATAATAAAATTAGATAAAAATAAAACTTAGTTTTATTTTATTTTCATATTTATTAAGATACAATTCAGTGACAACTGTTTCGGTACACTTTACCTTCTTCAGACATGTTAACACATTATGAATTGTGTCATTGTAGTACATATCAACTGATCTAAGCAACAATACAGCAATATTTATTTAAACTTTTTAATTTAACAAAGGGGATTCATTCAAATCAAGTTGAGAATTTAACAGTTTATTACTACTTTTCAATTTATTTATTTCTACAGCCTCCAAAAGGTCGAACTTCTGTTGGAGGCTGTAGAAATAAATAAATTGAAAAGTAATAATAAACTGTTAAATTCTCAACTTGATTTGAATGAATCCCCTTTGTTAAATTAAAAAGTCTAAATAAATATTGCTGTATTGTTGCTTAGATCAGTTGATATGTACTATAATAACACAATTCATAATTTGTAAACATGTCTGAAGAAGGTAAAGTGTACCGAAACAGCTGTCACTGAATTATATCTTCATAAATATGAAAATCAAATAAAACTAAGTTTTATTTTTATTTAAATAATAAATATGAATTTTCATCAAGTAAACACCAACTCAATTGATTAATAAAATTAGTCGTCTTATATTAAAATTCATTAAAATTATATTGGCCTTTCAGAAATGTATTGTTGAGGACGATATTGGCCTTTCAGAAATGTATTGTTGAGGACGATATTGGCCTTTCAGAAATGTATTGTTGAGGACGATATTGGCCTTTCAGAAATGTATTGTTGAGGACGATATTGGCCTTTCAGAAATGTATTGTTGAGGACGATATTGGCCTTTCAGAAATGTATTGTTGAGGACGATATTGGCCTTTCAGAAATGTTATTGTTGAGGACGATATTGGCCTTTCAGAAATGTATTGTTGAGGACGATATTGGCCTTTCAGAAATGTATTGTTGAGGACGATATTGGCCTTTCAGAAATGTATTGTTGAGGACGATATTGGCCTTTCAGAAATGTATTGTTGAGGACGATTAATATCTCAATTACTAATTTTATGTTTTAACTTATTACAAATATCATTGTGCCGTTTTCTTTTAACCGTATTTCTTTGCTGTGGGTCGTAATATTTCATTTTCTTCTGGATTTCTTCGTGTTGAGACTTGCAAGTAAAGTTGAGATTCCTTAGGACGGGTTACTGACCCGACGCTAAATATTCCAGTGGTAGGGCTGCTACCTTTTAGTCTCTGGACAGACATTAGGATGCCACATTTACTCAGTACCCGATGGAACGGTTATACCGCCGGTCCTCCGAGCCTCGTTTGTGAAAACGGGTTGTACCATGAGAAGGTGAGGATGAGAATTGGGTAGGAGAGGTTATACACACGTCACTACCCGTTAGAATACTTACTTAGATCTGCTGAAATGAGATACCTTCGGAGGACTCTAGGATACACACTACTAGATCACAACAAAAAATGAAGACCTCTTAGAAGAATTACAAAATTTCTGGATTATAAGTAAAGATGGATGCAACATGTTCATCGAATGGAAGATCACAGGATACCCAAACAAATGTTAAGCTATCAACCTGCAGGAAGAAGAAGACTAGGACGTCCACTCAAAATACTTTTGGATGGTGTTTCTCTTGAGGTCGAAACAGGTTAAGAAATGGCCTAAATTCGTGAATGTACTATGATGATGATGATGATGAACTTATTACAACCAACCGCAGCATTGGTGGGGCACGCAATAGCGTAGTTGGGTAATACATTACGCTACAATCCGCAAGTCGAAGGTTCGAGTCCCGGCGGGTCAACATTTTTAAACTGATCTAAATCTTCTGGCAGCACCATGGCCCTGGAGTCGACTCAGCCTCTAATCGAAATTAGTACCAGATACTTGTTATGGGGGTAAAAGCGGCCGTCTTGCACGGCTGACAACACGGCTGATAACAAGTGCCGATTGTCTAGAACAAGTGGGAGCTTTAACCTCCCACTACCCCAAGGGTTCTCCTGAGGCCTGTAGTGGGATCATTTTACCTTTTTACCTCAGCGACGGTTCAATATGAATTTTAAACGTACTAAAGGACGTAAGTACAACATTTTAAAAACACTACACTTTAATGAAATAATTTTCAGAAAATTTTGCTGTAATAAGTCAATGCAATGACATTAATTCTACAGAAGGACAATATGAAAGAAAAATAACAAACTCAGTTGTACCTACAGAATTTGTTTTTAAATTTTACTTGGAAGCTGTGTTACTTGGACTGAGTCTCAATTTGGGAAGGAGCGATTAAATCAACTAATATTGCAATTTAGATATATTCCAATTCAAATCCCATCCCCTTACAAATAAAATTTTATAACTACAGTCGAAGGTATGGCTCCACTATAAATTTTATGAACACTACACCAAGGGAAGACAAAATATATGTTCTTCCGAAAGGCATTCAAAGTATTTATAAATTTTATCTAGTTAAGGACAACTGAGGTCTCACGTATGAATTTATTTCAAACTCTTACATAATGACCTCAATAGTGTTTCGTAATAAATTTTAAAAGTATTGATTTACGTTTCGAGATTTTTAAACGATTCTTAGATTGAAGAACGCAATAGTAAGAACAAATTGAACAGGCATATGTTGGAATATTGGTTATTGAGAATTGCATAATTTGTTATCGCCTTGTTTTGGGGGTAAAAGCGGCCTTCTTGCAGGGCTGAAACTCGGCTGATAACAAGTGCCGATTGTCTAGAACAAGTGGGAGCCTTAACCTCCCACTACCCCAAGGGTTTCTCCTGATGCCTGTAGTGGGATCATTTTACCTTTCGCCTCAGCGACGCGACGGTTCAATATGAATTTTTAAAAGTATTAAAAGACGTAAGTACAATGTTTTAAAAAACTCTACAATTTAATAAAATAATTTCCAGAGAATTTTGTTGTAATAAGTCAATGCAATGACATTAATTCTATCGTAGAATAATATCACAGAAGAATAAACGCAGTTGTACATGCAGAACTTTTTTTTAAATTTTACTTGAAAGCTGTGTTACTTGGACTGAGGCCCAATTTGGAAAGGAAAAATTAAATCAACTAAGATTGCAATTTAGATATATTCCAATTCAAATCCCATCCACCTTACAAATCAAATTTTTGTTCAAGGTCATGTATTCACTATACATTTGATGAACTAATACACTACACCAAGGGAAGACAAAATATGTGTCCTTTCCGAAAGGCCTTCAAAGTATTTATAAATTTTATCTAGTTGAGGACACCTGAGGTCTCAGGTCCGAATTTATTTCTAAATTTTACATAATGACATCAATGGTGTTTTGTACCAAATTTTAAAAGTATTCATTTACGTTTCGAGATTTTTAAAGGATTCTTAGATTGAAGAAGTAATAGTAAGACCAAATTGAACAGACATAATGTTGGAGCGACAATAAACTGTGGAGTAAAAAAGGATGCCCACTTTCGCCATCACTTTTTAATATATATATATGTTCAGTTATACAATTAGTTAAAACAATTTGCGAATTCTGTTTGCATCGTAATTGTTTTAACTGAACATTTTAAAATTGACAATATTTTATTAGACACTTTACTTTTTGCAGACGATCAGGTTGTGATATCTGAGACAGAAGATGGCCTACAACGGGAAATTAAAAAATTAAGTACAATATGTGAAACATACAACTTGAAAATATCTACTCAAGAAACAAAAGTTTTAGCTTTTCGAGAGTATGAGCCATTAAGGGTAACAATTCAATTAGAGAATAAAATAATAGAACAAGTGAGCAATTTTAATTATCTTGGTTACAAGTATCATACAGAAAAAGTGAAGACATTGCAAACAAAATAAATATATTTAATTATATGTGCACCATAAAACGAAGTCAGAAAGGAACTAGAGACACTTACAAAACAATGGCGGTTCCAACACTACTATATGGATGAGAATATTGGGTCTTAACCAAAAACCAGGAACGAATAATAGAATCGTCAGGAATGAGGTATATAAGGAGTGTAGCTGTCTATACAATAATGGATCAATGACGAAGTGAGGATATGCGAAGAGAACTGAATATATTCGAACTATTAGATAGAATTACACAATACGGAGATGGATGGATGGATCACATCAATAGAATGGATAACAATAGAATTCCGAAACAGATTCTTCATTACAAACCACTAGGACGAAGAAATGTTGGAAGACCCAGTAAAAGATGGACAGACCAATTCTAACATGAGATCGGAACAGACCAGCAGGTCTAATCTTTGGTGCTGATGATGATGATGTTGGAGTATTGATTATTGAAAATTGTATCATTTGTTATCGCCTTTATAATATATGCTTTAAATGTGTCATGCAGAGGGTATTGGAAGGGGATGATGCAACATTGCATTAGCTGAGTGAACTTGAGGTTGCAGCGACCTGTCCAGCCTCATTAGGTGATGTTCTTTTAGCCAGATAATGGCTTCACTCCACTAATGGACTTCACGCAACTCATCCTTCAGCCGGAACTAATTAACATTATCACTTTGCTAACATAATATTCCCACGCACTCAACACAAGGAATTAGCTTCTCAACACTGTTATCTTATATGCTGCAAAGTACATGCATTTCTTTTACCACACTTATTTACCAAGATTCGTGTTCAGCATCATCATCATCATCCCTCCAAAGATTAGGCAACTGCCCGTTCCGATTTCATAATGCATCAGCCCAACGTTTTCTAGGTCATTCGCCATCACGTCTTCCTCTTGCTTGATAATATCTTGCTAGCAGTAGATATCTCTCCCTACTCATTCCAATCATGTGATCAATCCATTTTGTCTATAATCCCTGACTTTATTCAATAAATCTTGCACTTTTAATTCCTCTCTTATATCTTCATTTCTAATTCTATCAAGTTTTGTACATCTTTTAACTTGTCTGAGGAACCTCATCTCCGTCATCTGTATTCTATCTTTCTGTTCTTTCGTCAGAGCACAAGTTTTACATCCATACAATGTTCTGGGAATTGCCATAACTTTATACATTTTTTTTGTTTCCTTTTTAATTTTATTCTTGAACGTTCTTTGTATTGTTCCAAATACCGTCTGATATTGATTTATTTTCGAATCTATATCTCCTTCCATATTGAAGCTAATATCGCATCCCAAATAGTTGAAAATGCACACCTATTCTATACTTTGGTTTTCTAAAATAATTTTGGATTTCATTGGGTATTTTCCTCTAAAAGCCTTAAACTTTGTTTTTCTTACTAATATATTTAGATCGTATAATGTATACTTTTTAAATTTAATTCATAGAAAGATTTCTGTAAGTCATCTTCATATATATATATGTATATGTTCAGAAGGCAGATATAACGTACAGTCAAATAGACCATCAAACGGCTGTCTCGTTGGAGCAAAGGAAGGTCCCTAACGCTGACCAATCAGAAGGCAGATATAACTTACGAACACATCGCGGTGAACGTATAAATTGGACAGACTGGGGACAGAATTGCCAGCCTCAAGTCAACCCGTGAGGATGCCAGACGCAGTCTCTGGCGAAACGTCGTGGAACTACAAGCCTCACTACCACGGCCTATAGTCCGAAAATCTTCTTCAATATAATCATATTTATATATACTTTATTATTTACTCATATACCTGAATTCACTAAAACTTTCAATTTATTTAAAATGTCGTCTATAGATTCATATTCTATAATCAATTACAGCAAAATACAACGCATGATAAGAATCACATGGCCATACACAGGGATAGGTTACAGGTGGAAACAGTATTTACTTAATAACATTCTTAAGAATAGTCTGAGATCCCTAGGGACTGCATGACCTTGATGTTGATGGGGGTGTTTGTGTATTCGATTACCTCAAATTCTAAACCAGAAGTAGCATATCTATTGCGAAGGCTTTCCTTTTTGGTCAAACTTTGCGCGAGAAAACAGAAAAAGAAGCAATTCAGAATATATAAATATAGCCCTATATTAATCAGGTCCACCGCTGTGGTCTCGAGGTAGCGTACTGCCTTGTCACGCAGCGGGCCCGTGTTCGATTCCTGGTCGGGACAGGCTCCTGGATGAGGTTTTTTCGGGGTTTTTCCTCACCTGTAAGACAAATGTGAGGAAGCATAGGGCACAACGGTCCTCGAAAATCACCCGGCCATCATCACCATCCTTATCATTAACATCATCCTTCACCGGTATGAAAAGCAAGGAGAAACAACCACATCTATAATTCCCTAAGAAAGCTGCAAAGCGTAGCATGAAACTGCTATGACTGCAGTGAAATACATGTCCTCGGGCAGAATTGCTATGGGTGGATATTAATCAGCATCTTTTCTACCATGAGAGTTGAAAGTTTATACTGATGTCCTCTGGAGACGTTATTGGCGTCTCCCACGGTAAAATATCTGATGGAACTGCCATCTAAGACTCGATATCGAGCCGTCTGTTGTATTAACCCTAACAGAAGGGGTAACTCTTTCCCGAAATGATTCTACACTTAAAATAGCTCGAAATATGTAGATTATATAGTACTTATAGATTCTCAAACTTCGTTACAAACCACTAGGACAAAGAAATGTAGGTAGACCCAGTAAAAGATGGACATGCCAATTCTAGCATGAGATCGAAACTAACCTTAAAGTCTAATCCTTGATGCTGCTCCTGCTGATGATGATCATCAACTTTAATTCCGGTACGATGGAACCTACGCGTGAGATTCGCATTCAGAAAGTCCCGAGTTCAAATCCCGGTCCCGACCAACTTTATGGGGATTTTCTAGTTGATTTCCTCAATCACCAAAACAGATACCACACTGGAAAATAATTTAATTATTACGCCTACGGTATATTACACCTGTCATCAACATCATGAACTAGATTAAGGTCTTTT
Organism: Diploptera punctata; assembly: GCA_030220185.1. NCBI lineage: Eukaryota > Metazoa > Arthropoda > Insecta > Blattodea > Blaberidae > Diploptera > Diploptera punctata. The sequence goes on along the minus strand of JASPKZ010004580.1, from coordinate 2,564,193 downwards.
GAACCTGTTCCTGTGAGATCTCACGATCTTGTTGGTCAGTTCATCTTAATTTGGTCTTCTTTTATCTCGAAGTCCTTTAGGTTGATACAGCTATTCTAATTAAGGAAAGCGAGGTGGGTCCGTATTTTGTTTCCGTCTTTGATCCGAGGCTTGATCCTTGGGACTGCGAGCAATGTATAAGATACACCTTGAAGTGGGTTGCTACCCCGTTTCCTTGGCGGGTTTATTATTCGGGGTTTCCTCCCCAGGCCGATTGCCTTCACCTAGCTCCAGACCTCAGCTTGCACCATCCACCCGTTTGTCAATCTACAAGGCTGTAGTCTCTTCCGTCAGGTACACCGTACCGAAGGACTCCTTCTCCGCTGTATCCGCCGTTGAGATCTTCACCGTAACCCTGGCAAGTGGCCCTCACAAAGTACTATTAGCTGGGCAAGCTGAACCAAGGCTTCTTTTTACGAGGTGTTAACTCCTTCCCCTCACCCTTTTTTCAACCTGGCTTGGGACAGGCCATAGCAAAAAGAGCTAAAGGAGACATACCAATGGACGGGAGAAGAACAAACAAGAGGAAGACCAGCCAAGAGATGGATAGACAGTGAATGCACATCCAATACGTCTTCCTCCGAGGAGTGAGTTTGGAAATGAACAGGATGACAATCCTACGTTTAAGAAGAAGAAGAGAAGAGAAAAGATGGGTGATTTTTATCGACATATTATAACCAATTGTTTTAATAATTCTGAATTTTTTCAACTATCTTTCAACTTAAATTTATCGCGTATAACTGCATTCCAACAACCATAATTTCCTTCTTCAGAAACTTAATTTTATGTTAGATTAACCGTGGTATCAAATATGTTTATTCTTCGAAAAGCAGGAATGGCGATTCTTACTCTGGCCTATTTTTTTTTTTTTGCCTTTCTTAAAAATGTTACAAGATAAAAATACAACAGAAAATAATGAACACCAATGTCAAAATATGGTAAAATAATAAAAAGAAACCTGTCAACCACTGCATGCCAGAAAAGCGTTGTGATACACCAAGGTCGTGTCCAAAACATTATCTCCCATTTTTAACTGCAAGGCACAAAAATACAAGGTCAAATCTTCTATTCAAATTGTAGGTGATAAATAGAACACCTGAATAGGAATTTTGGACAACCCCCACTACCTATCGCCCCCGCTGCGTCCCTCTTCACTCCACTCTGCGCTTACTCGTGCAGGGAGCCCATCTGTTGCGTACAGTAGGTTGTCATTGCTGGATTCTTGTTTCGATTTCTGTGCCTTGCAGTTATGACGGCAGATTTATTTGCCACGGTCTTGGTATATCACAACGCTTCTCTCGGAAACTTTCAAGGAAAGTTCTGGCATGCAATTGTGGACAGTTCCTTTGTAAATATGGTACATGAAACTTACATAAACTGCATCAGTATAAACTCTAGTTCTAGTTGAGCAGGCACATACCTGGAAAAAAAAATTAAGATATATTTATTAAAATGTATTTGTGTATGGAAAATGGTTGTAATGTTAATACTGTATACTAAAACCTTTGCATTTAAACACCCCTGTTTATTAGTCACCCCATTATATTTGACATATTTTATTGGAACCGGATAAATAATTAGGCCTATGTTTTTACATGTTAGCGTAGTGGTTAAGGCACTGAGCTACAAGCCGGAGGGTCGAGGGTTCAAGTCCCGTTGGGGTCAGGATTTTTAAACTCACCCAAACCCTCTGGCGGCACTATGGCCCTGGGGTCGACTCAGCCTCTAACGGAAATGAGTACCAGACGCTTGTTCTGGGGGTAAAAGCGGCCGTCACGCAGGGCTGACAACCCGGCTGACATCAAGTGCCGATTGTCTAGAAAAAGTGGGAGCCTTAACTTCCTACTACCCCAAGGACCTCCGGGTCTGTTGTGGGATCACTTTACTTTACTTTATATGTATTCTCTAAGTAGGACCTTCCTTTAACCTTATAGTTCTATCTTGGACATTTATAATAAGTAATGCCACGAGTGATTTCCAAACTATTAATAAATTATAGATCATTTGGAAAATCAAAAGTGGCATTTGTTAGGAATATTCAACGAATAAAATTAAGCTGATTACTCACAATTCATTATTTAAATATAGTTATTTTTAAATATTTATATATTTAATGTAGTCCCGCGCCGTAGCCGAGCGGTTAAGGTAGGAAGCCTTGGCGCAGAGCTACGGGACTTGCGCTGGTTCGAGTCTCCATGGGGGAAGAAATTTTCTCATGGTATTTCGGCCAGTATGGGACCGGTGCCCACCCAGCATCGTGAGGCAATGGGTAGCTACAATAAGTAGCGGCTCCAGGTTGAGGAACCAGCTATAACGGCTGGGGACTCGACATGCTAACCACATGTCACCCCTATACTGGCTGTTGATCATTTACCTCTGTGATTGACACATGTGGATGTGAAGGGCCAGCAGCCGGCTGGTAAAAGGGCAACCGCTGAAAAGTGGAAAGACCCTCAATCGGAATATATTTAATGTAAACGGCGATGTTTGAAAACAAATTAGAAACGTTTGTTATGCTTAATTTTGTTCATCACTGCAACCAGATCATATTACTTATTGCCAAAGGATCGCTGTATTGTAAGAATGCACCCTAGTGGAGAAAAAAATGAAACACATCAAACTGTTTACAACCAACATTATTGGTTATTAATTAATTTCTGATGTTTTATGATATAAATATGTCAATTATATTTTTCTGCAACTTTATTACCTGGGAAATAATACGTGTAAGAAATTGCAAACAGTATTATTATTGTGGTATAATAATTGCTACAAATGTTTTTATATTATATCCCGCAAGCACCACCTGGTAACACTCGTGCACTATATATACAATCTGGTAGTCATATGCATTCTAGAATTCTTACATCTTAATAATTATATAAATTGTTATATTCAACGTATTTCTTAGACAGTCAATCACTGGAAAATAATGCTCTGACCTATTCAGAAAGTTAAAAAAGGAGGAGCTTGATTTAAAGTGATGAAATAAAATTATTAAATTGATGTGAAAAACGACTATGATTGGTTATGTAGCATTGTGCGCTTTATAAGGACAGTGGAATGAGTGGGTTTATTTCTTGCAAATGAAACTTTTTTATTTCCGGAATTACAGTATCCACTTTGCCTTTTGTAATTCTACCCTAGTTCAATTTGAGTATGGCGAGAGAAGGAGGGACTTTTCATAACAGTAAACTTTTTGAAGCAAATTTCAATACACTTGGAGTATAGAAATAAATTACTGTCGAGAGGTTTACAATGAACTACGTGGTCTTTATAGGAAGCCAGATATAATAAGAACAGTTAAGTATCGTAGACTGCGATGGGCAGGACATGTGGCACGTATGGGGAATGAAAGACTTGCATGGAAGCTTTTTGTAGGAAAGCCAGAGGGAAAACGCCCAGTTGGTAGACAAAGAATGAGGTGGGAGAATAACATTAACTATGATTTGAGGGAAGTAGATTATACAGGGAATGATTGGAAGGTATTAGCTCGGGATAGGGATGTATGGAGATCTTATGTCCGCGCGGCCATGAAGCTACGGGTTCGATAGTGCCAGTGAGTAAGTAAGTCGAGAGGTTTACCTGTGAAAATCAGTTTATGATAGTACATGAAATGAGTAAGCATAGGTTGGTAAAATTAATGATTGAAAAGAAAAAGTTATTGATCGTTTTTTAATGTTGTTAATTGTAGGAAGATTACAGACAAGTTTTTGAAACTTGTAAATCAACAAATTACCTTATAATGTTACAAGTGTTAATAATAATGCCTCCTGTAATATAATGTACGTAGGTCAATTATTACTCAGAACTATTTAACTCATGCCCCAAATTGTAGTCAATGTCCAATCACGTTTCAATTAATTTTGTTTTACAACCAATGGCAGTCGTGTTTCACCTCGCTCTTTATCACATTTTCTTTACCAGCTCATACTATTGTGATAAAGAAAGCATCTCCTTTTTAATATTCTGAACAGGTCAGAGCATTATTTTGCAGTGACAGACTCTCCAACAAATTCATTGAATATAGCTCATAATAAACAAATTCGTTTGAACTACACACTTGTTAATTGTGTTTTTAAATAATGATTTTACTGCGTTTTCACTAAAAAAATAAATTAACCTATAATGTTGGTTATAATATATAGTTTGATGTGTTTTATTTTTTCTCCAATAGGGTGCATTCTTACAATATTGCGATCGTATTAGACAATAAATAATATGGATGGGAATTACAATGTATATAGAGAAAGATTTGCGTTTAGATCGGTACTTGCTCAGGTAGCTCAGTTGGTAGAGCACTTGGTCTAGAGAACCAAGGGTCCCGGGTTCAAGTCCCGGTCTTAGCGTATAATTTTTCTCTTCAAATATAATAAATAATATGATTAAGTTGCAGTGAATGAACAGTGAACGTAACCATACATTTCTGATTTGCTTTCTAATATCGCCGTTTACATCAAATAAATAAATAAATAAATAAATAAATATTTTAAAATACTGGTAACTATATTTAAATAATGATTTTTTCTAGTAAACAGCTTAATTTTATTCCTAGAATAGTCTTAACAAATACCACTATTGATTTCCAAGTCATCTACATAAATTCACGAGTCTTGAAGTGATTCGTGAATTTATTGATGATTTGGGAATCACTCGTGATATTAGGTATGAAAAATTTCATTAAGCTACAGTGAAATGACGTAAGTATAATACCTATGAAACCAGAGGGAAAACGCCCAGTTGGTAGACCAAGAATGAGGTGAGAGAATAACCTTAACAATGATTTGAGGGAAGTAGATTATACAGGGTGTGATTTGAAAACACTGGCTCAGGATAGGGATGTATGGAGAGCTTATGTCCGCGCGGCCATGAACCTACGGGTTCGGTAGTGCAGTGAGTTAGTTAGTTAGTTAGTTAGTTATAACGCCTATGAAAAACTATAAATAAAGTTATTACTATTTCGAATTAACACTATCCAACCAGTTATACTGTAGGATTGTATACTTTCTGTTTCTCTCGATGTGTTTTGCTTAGTTATATATATATATATATATATATATATATATATATATATATATAGGCCTATATATATATATAATTCTTCTGTACATGTATAAGTCACTGAACTCCTCCAAAACGACTGAACCGATTTAAATGAAATTTTTATGTGTATTTAGGTAGGTCCCTGGATAATTTATATTCACAATTGGACCCTCTAAAATCAATAGGTGTAGGAGTTCACCTGGAATGAAAATTTAAAAATCGCTCTAGCGGTCACAATCTTTAATGTTTCACAACGAAACTTAGTATCTTCTATGAAAATAAACCTAGGTAAATATCTAAAGTGAGCTATATCCGACAAATAGAAGTAGAGGTTTATCTGAAATCCAAAATTAAAAACTGCCTAAACGTCTGGACCGAGTTTGATTAAATTTTGTAAGTGTGTTTGAGTGAGTCGCTGGATGGTTTAGATTCAAAATTGGACCCTCTAAAACCATTAGGTGTAGGAGTTAACCTGAAGTGAAAATTTAAAAATCACTCTAGCGGTCACAATTTTCGATGTTTTAAAACGAAACTCAGTATATCCTATTAAAATAAACCTAAGGAGGTATTGTCAAAACATAAGCGATCGAAAATTAAAAGTAGATGTTTACTGAAGTCAGAATTTAAAAAAAAGACTAGTAATCGCCATGTTTGATTCGTCTCAGCGAATGCTACACTATTTAATTAACCTTCAATATATATTTAACGGTATTTAGGCGTAGCAACGCACGCTGGATATTAGATAGTTATATATAGTTGTATTGCAAACCTATGTTTTCCCTTTACAGAGATTTAGGCGCTCTCCCCCTACAGGGAAGAATTTGAACCATACTAATTTAGTTACACTTGTTTTCGTATAGATGTCATTTTGAGTGGTACGTGGTCAGCGTTCTGCCTCATACTGACATCTAGGAAACCAAGGTAGTACTAGGACGGAAAAATTCGGTAAATTTTGCTTAGAGGCCTTTTCATTCAGGCTTAAGGATGTTTTACGAGCCTGAAAATCTTCAGACTCGGGACCCACGGCTTAAAGTCCCTCCCGGAGGACTTGCTCCTTGGATTTTTCCGTCCTAAAAAAATCCATCGACCCCGGCCGGATTTGAACCCGCGACCCTTGGGACCAGAAGCAAGGAGCATGACCACTAGTCCACCGCGGATATATATCAACATCATCATCATCATCTGGTATAATGACAGCTGCCGCCGTCTTTCGGAAACCAAACGCTATTCATCTCTGTCCTCATTGGTCTTCCTCCAATCCTCTGATAATCATAGCCGTTTGCATACGTTTTATATACCTTCTTGCTCACCTTTATATATACATAACTAGCTCACTGGTACTATCGAACCGTAGGTTCATAGCCGTGCCGACATAAGCTCTCCACACACCCCTAGACTGAGCTAATGTTTTCCAATCTTTCCCTGTGTAATCTAATTCCCTCAAATCATAGTTTATGTTATTTTCCCACCTCATTGTTGGTCTGCCATCTGGGCGTTTTCCCTCTGGTTTTCCTACAAGAAGCTTCCACGCACGTATTTCATTCCCCATTCGTCACACACACACACACACACACACACACACAAATATATATATATATATAATTATATAAAGGACAATTGGGCAACTTATTTTTCAAGAATTAGCTAGCATAGATCTATCCAAATGTCTGTGCTAGGTTTTGGGGCAGTGCGTTTATAAAAGGGCTGATAATCTCACTTTCGTTCCACTTGATTTAATTGTGAATTGTTACTTGCCCTTCCTCGGTAGCTAGTCGGTTCCTGTTTCAGAGTGAGCGCTGAGACTCTTATCTATAACGGGTTCGGAAGGAGGATTGCGTGGGAACAGACAATCACTAATTATTTGAATTATTTTATTTAATTAATCTCTGCCAATTTAAATGCACATTACACTGTGAAAATAAAACTTTTCTGTCCCTGGCCTTCGATATTTCGCTAATGAGGACTAGCAAATGACTTATGAGTGCGGGAGTTTTTCCCTAAGTCCATAATCGTTGTTACAAGATATTGTTTTACTATACAATCAAGATCTTCTTCCTTCTAAGTGTCGAGTATAAGTATATTAAATTTTGTCCTCATGAGTTCCGTATCGAAGTCAGGAGCAATTATTCCCATATATGGTCTATACACTAACTTTGATTTTGATTGGTTAAAATATTCAATCACATGTCCTCCAAGGGCGTAACTATTTTATTTAAACTACCACCTACCTTTTGATTTTATTCTCACGGCTAGGAAGCGTGTTTGCCAGCTTGGGCTTTCCGCGATTGTAAATTTGGAGTTTGACATTTCTCCCAAACGTGATTTTTGAAGCTAGACCCAGCTTAAGGATTTCAGGTCTAATTTGAGGAGTTACATGTTTATGACATCTTTTACTTGGGGTTTCAACCGCGTCTTGTGAGAACTATTTACCAATATGATTTTTAATTTATTTTTCAACTATATTCAGTTCAACATTATTTATTTAATAAACATATTCCTTAATCACTATTAGGACCGTATCATATTCCCCACAGTTTCTGTTACATTGCCGATGTTTGTGTATATTATTTGTTATTATTATTGAAGGTTTAATAATGACTAACGTATTATTTCAAATTCAGAATTTAATTCCAAAACTTCCCCATAAAATACAATATTTGGCATTTTGGGACAAATTACACATGGAAAACAAAACTAATTATAAATTATAAGACATTGAAACAAGCGCAGGAATTTAATTACATGAGGTGCAAAATTTCATATCAAAATTCGAATGATTTAGGATGCAAATTAGCAAATTTACTCCAATTAAGTAACGGACTTTATTAAGAAAAGTGAAAAAGGAAAGAATTTTATAACTATACAAACTTTAGTGTCCTATGTACATTTTTATGCGGATTAAAAAAACTGGATTCTAATTACGACTCAGAATAAAGATAATCGAAGTAGCAGATATGAAATTACTTAGACCTCTGGCAGTATAGACTATCCTTGACCACAAAACTAATGAGTATATTCAGGAATTAAATGTCTCAGTGTATTAGAAATAATTGTCGAACATAAATCAATGAGTATTTGTATGCAACAAAGATAAATTCGATTGTAATCATCTAACTACAGACACAGGATAAGAGTAGAAGAGGAAGACTTAAAAAGTCTTAGTGAGAGAAGATATTGCGGAACGAATCAAATGGTCCAATCCATGAAATCTATGATGAAGTAATTAAAGATAAACTGATGTATCGTGATCATTTATGTCAGACGCTGAGAAAATTCAAGAGCCACGATACCGCCACAAGGTTTAGGGCGGTTAAAATATATATATTATCGGGAAACGAACCGGCTACCTTCTGGCTTGAACCGTACTGCCTTGACCACTACCCTACATCGTGACTTATCCCTTATTATTATTTTTAGGTAGGCAATATTATTATTATTATTATTCCATCAATAGTAATTCTGCCCGAGGGCAGGTCTTTCACTGCAATCATAGCATTTTCATGCTATGCTTTGCAGCTTCACTAGGGAATTATAGGTGTGGTATCTTCCCGTTGCTTTCCACACCGGGGAAGGATGATGGTGATAATGATAATAGCGGGAAGATTTTCGGGGATCGTTGGGCCCTAAGCTTCCTGACATTTGTCTTGCAGGCGAGGAAAAACCCCGAAAAAATCTCACCCAGGAGCCTGTCCCGACCGGGAATCGAACCCGGGCCAGCTGCGTGAAAAGGCAGCACGCTATCTCGAGACCACAGCGGTGAATTTATTATTATTATTATTATTATTATTATTATTATTATTATTATTATTATTATTATTATTATTATTATTATTATTATTATTATGACGATCGCGAAAGTGTAGATGCTATGTTCATTATCTTTAGTCCCGAGGGACGCGGGTACAAACCCAGTCGGGGTTGATGGAAAAAATCCAAGAGACAATTCCTCCGGGAGAGACTCTAAGCCGTGGGTCCCGAGTCGTTAAAGAACCGAAGTCTGAATAAAGAGGTCTCTGTGCAAAATTTAATCAACCTTCATCCATCCAAGTAATACCTTAATGTCCTACTAGATGTCTCTTTGAGATAATGTCCTGATTCCATAGCACTCATTAATATCTGTAGGTAAATAAACTTAATTATATTGATTAATTGACTCTCGTTAGGGAACTCCCTAATCCCTACGCGGGGAAGTAAGGGCTGTATAGATTGTTATTGTTATTATTATTATTATTATTATTATTATTATTATTATTAATAATATTAATTCCATTCTGTATGTTAGGAAAATGCGTATTTCGGTAGTAAACTGAGGAATTAATATTTGCTTTCATTATTTATTTATTTTATTATTTTTCTTGTGATTTTGATTGATATTAAAATTTAAATGATTAGATAATCCCTTAGATGTGAATTAGATCACTTTTGCATGTAAGTTATAATATGAAGATAGATGTAAGTCTGAACAGTGTGATGCCAACCTTGCGGCCCAAAACAAAAACACCAAGTGGAATATAGAGTTTGGAGTTCTGCCAGAGTTGTCTTTTTTTTTATTTCAACTGTAGGAACTGTAATAATATATAAAAATACAGACAGCCTACAAGTTTTATTTGATTTTTAGTCCGTCCCTCTTTTCCTTCACTCTTCTTCTCCTTTAAAGTAAGGTAATGGATTTTATTTTGCTGAGATTCCACACTGGATCCTGTGGGAATTCCCGTGTTGCCAGATTCTATCACCAGCGAGATAAGAAAGAAATCTCTAGCATCGACAAAATGGATTGCAGTCTTTCTTATTGTTAAGGATCCAACCTTCACTTCACTTGTCTTTTTTATTTTCTATCAAAAAAGTCGCTTCAATTTACTGTTTAAAATAAACTTCCAACTTGTACATTTCCTTTAGACACATAGGTATGTCATCGAAAGCTTATGTAATTCAAATTTCCATAGTGAAGTATATTCATTGACAACCTATATTGCTTCCCTGGCTCGATTCTATTCTCGTCTGTGCTTTGAAAAATGTATATTAATACAGAGTGTGGAAGAGAGTTCACTCGGTGTCGTGAAGAAAATTGGATACTAGATTTCCGAAGTATCGAAATCCAGTTAATAAATTTGAGGTCAGATTGAGAGATTGCGTCAAGCTAACCATTTGGCTCTCTATACTATCATCTGGTAGCCAATATCCGCAATCATTCCACTTAGCTCACGCTCATCATCACTCCAGGGATTAGGCAATTGCCCGTTCCGACTTCATAATGCGTCAGCTCAAAGTCTTCTAGGTCTTCCAACATCACGTCTTCCTCTTGCTTGATAATTTCTTGCTAACAATGGATATCTCTTCTTACTCATTCCATCCATATGATCAATCAATTTCTGTCTGTAATTCGTGACCTTATCCACTAAAGGCTGTACTTTCAATTCTTCTCTTATATCCTCATTTCTTATTCTATCAAGTCTTGTACATCCATTAACTTGTCTTAGGAACCTCATCTCCGCCGTCTGTATTCTATCCTTCTGTTTTTTTTCAGTGGATCCAAAGTTTCACATCCATACAATATTGTGGGAACCGCCATAACATTATACATTTTTATCTTGGTTTCTTTTCTAATTATTATTTTCTATATATTCCATACAGAGAACATTAAAAAATAAAATTATAAAAGAAACCAAGATAAAAATGTATAATGTTATGGCGGTTCCCACAATATTGTATGGATGTGAAACTTTGGCTCCACTGAAAAAACAGAAGGGTAGAATATATATATATATATATATATATAGGGCCTATATCCATCCAAAGTAATTCTGTCCGAGGGCAGGTCTTTCACTGCATTCATATCATTTTCATGTTATGCTTTGCAGCTTTACTAGGGAATTATAGGTGTAGTAGCTTCCCGTTGCTTTCCACACCGTGAAGGATGATGATGATAATGATAAGGATGATGATGCTGATGACGGCCGGATGATTTTCGGGGACCGTTGGTTCCTAAGCTTCCTGATATTTATCTTACAGGTGAGGAAAAATCCCGAATAAACCTCACCCAAGAGCCCGTCCCGACCGGGAATCAAACCCGGGCCGCTGCGTGACAAGTCAGCACGCTACCCCGAGACCACAGCGGTGGATATATATATATATATAATATTATTAGATACAAGTGACATGTTTAAGGCACCAATTGGGTATGAAAGAAGGACATGGAAGCTTCTTGTAGGAAAACCAGAAGGAAAATGCCCAGTTGGTAGACCAAAAATGAGATGGGAGAATAATATTAACCATGATCCGAGGGATGCAAATTATACAGGGGATGATTAAAAAATCTCAGAATAGGGATGTATGGAAAACTTATGTCCGTTCTCGGCCATGAACCTATGGGTTCGATAGTACCGGTGAGTTAATTAGTTAGTTGCAAGTGGTGTGCATATATTTTATAACTGAGGTGTTTTGGCAGAGACAGTTATAAAAATCAACATCTCATTAGGCCTATTATTTCCAATGGCCACTTACACATAGTGTTTCAAAAGTCTATTTACTGCGTTTGCTGGAAGATGAGGGTCTGGTTTAATTCCATAATACTAACTAATTTTATTTGTTCTAAAATTAATATACAATTACCTACACTTCCATTTCTTTTATTGCATTTTTGAGCTTAGTATTTTGGGGTCGTTGAAGCAAAATAAAAAAGCCGATTATTGAGAAATTCGATTTTATCATAAGTAATGCCACGAGTGATTTCCAAATTATCGATAAATTCACGACTCACGAAGTGAGGAGTGAATTTATCTAGATAATTTGGAAATCAGTAGTGCCATTTGTTTTGACTATTTAACGAATAAAATTAAGCTGTTTACTCACAAATCGTTATCTAAATATACTTATTTTAAAATATGTATATATTAAATGTAAAAGGCGATGTTTGAAAACAAATTAGAAACGTTTTTGTGTTTAATTTGTTCACCACTGTAACCAGATCATATTTATTGCAAAATAGAATAGCAATATTGTAAGAATGCACCCTAGTGGAGAAAAGATGAAACACATCAAACTGTTTATAATCAACATTATAGGTTATTAATTAATTCCTGATGTCCAATGATGTAATTATATTTTTCTGGAACGCTAATACACGAGAAATAATACATTTAAGAAAGTGAAAACAGTGGTTTCTTTTTTGTGGTATAATCAATTGCTACGAATGTTTTTCTATTATATCTCGCAAGCAGAATCTGGTTACATTCGTGCACTATATATACAATCTGGGAGCAACGTGATAAAATGAAAGTGATAAAATCGAGGTGAAAAACGACTGTTTATGGTTGTAAATTAAAATTCAATGAAATGTTATTGGTCATTGACTGCCATTTGGGGCATGAGTTAGTCTAATTAACAAATTCTTATTTTGAATTAACCAAACAATATTGTAAATGCAGTAGTTATATTAACATGAAGAAATTGGAGGTCCATCAGTAAAGAATAGTGGTTTTTATTAGTCTTATGGCATGATTTCTACTTCTAGAGAGGCTACAATAAAAATTCCACTTAAGCCTACAATGACTAAGCGAAATTACATGTTTATTACAAGAGCTGTCGGAACCGTTCGTCAGTGCTGTGAATATCTAGGATTTATATACATACTAGTTCATTCAAGTACACCAGGAGTTGAGGAGATGACAATTGCAAACATTGTAACACGAGGAACTCATTATTCTGCTTTATCAGAAGGGTTCATGGGCGCCGCCAGGATTACTTTCAGGGAGGTGCATCTGCATCTACACACTATACTATCAACTAATAAAATATAATTTATAATTAAAAATTTATATTATGTATATTAAGTTAATGTGCTATTATGCATTGCAGAGACACTTCATGTCCCAACTCCTTTCAAAAAACGATAAACAGAAAATATATAAAACTATTATTCTTACTTACTTACTTACTCACTCACTGGCACTATCGAACCCGTAGGTTCATGGCCGCGCGGACATAAGCTCTCCATACATCCCTATCCTGAGCTAATGCTTTCCAATCATTTCCTGTATAATCTACTTCCCTCAAATCATAGTTAATGTTGTTCTCCCACCTCATTCTTGGTCTACCAACTGGGCGTTTTCCCTCTGGCTTTCCTACAAGAAGTTTCCATGCACGTCTTTCATTCCCCATACGCGCAACATGTCCTGCCCATCGCAGTCTACGGGACTTAGCTGTTCTTATTATATCTGGCTTCCTATAAAGAACTATTATTCTACCAGTTATATTATATGGGTGCGAAACATGGACTCTTACTTTAAGGGAGGAAAGGAGATTACAAGTATTTGAGAATAAAGTACTTAGGAAAATGTTTGGACCAAAGAGAGATGAACAGACAGGTGAATGGAGAAGACTCCATAACAATTAACTACATGGTCTTTATAGGAAGCCAGATATAATAAGAACAATTAAGTCTCGTAGACTGCGATGGGCAGGACATGTTGCACGTATGGGGGAATGAAAGATTAGCATGGAAGCTTCTTGTAGGAAAGCCAGAGGGAAAACGCCCAGTTGGTAGACCAAGAATGAGGCGGGAGAACAACATTAACTATGATTTCAGGGAAGTAGATTATACAGGGAATGATTGGAAAGCATTAGCTCAGGATAGGGATGTATGAAGAGCTTATGTCCGCGCGGCCATGAACCTACGGGTTCGATAGTGCCAGTGAGTAAGTAAGTATATTAAGTTAATGTCAAAATCAATTCACGTGACAACATAACCAGTGTTCACAGGAAAAGAGTGGAGGTGGACACTAAATTCATTGACAAGGTGATGAACAAATTAGGACGACTACCTGCACGCCTTAAATTTTTATTCAAACATTGGTTTAATAAAAAAATCTTAGAATTTTAGTGTATTTTCTTTCCCGACAGGGGGTGAATTTTTATTCATACAGTGACTTAGTAAAAAATTCTTAATTTTTGTCTGTGTATATCCTTTCCCGACGGGTGGATGGTGAGTTTTTATTCTAACACTGACTTAGTAAAAGAAATATATTTTTTAAATATTTCTTCATTTCTCTGTGTATTTTTCTTTCCCGACAAGGGGTGCAAGTGCACTCCCTTGCACCCTTCTGCCTGCACCCATGGAAAGGTATTTGTGTATTTAACCTGACGGAGTTAAGGGCATGTGGACTTCTCTTCTTCTCGTCTAGACAAACAAAAATGTTAGACCTACATTAAAAGACAACAAATTACAATATTTGATAGTAAACGAAAATTTGCCGGAGTGACAATAATAAGTGTAAGATATAATAATTCAACAATTTTAAAATATATTAAAATTAATAATAAAATATAGACATAGGAAGAACAGTCCCTTTCTAATATACACATGAAAATACCAGGAAAAATCATGAAATGTAATGAACTAATAATATTATCGCTATACTGGATATGCATTATACGTTTAACCGCACGAGCGGTGTTTTCATTCGCCGCTACGAATAAGTTAAATTTTAATAGGATTCATGATGAACTTCCGTTGAGGTATTATTCAAAATTAAAATATTTCATAATTTTCCTTCTGTATTTCTTCGTGTTGAGACTTGCAAGTAAAGTTGAAGTTCCTTAGGGCGGGTTACTGGCCCGACGCTAAGTAGTCCAGTGGTAGGACTGCTACCTTTTACGTAATATTTGGATATACATTATGACAACACATTTAGTCAGTACCCGATGAAACGGTTATATGCTATCGCCGTGACTCGGTCCTCAGAGCCTCATTTGCGAAAACGGGTTATACCACGAGAAGGTGAGGATGAGAATTGGGTAGGAGAGGTCATATACACGTACTACCCCTTACATTTTTAATTTTACATATCTAGGATACAATATCTCATATGTAGAAGAAAATTATGTAAATTGAAAAATATCAATTTTTTAAAAGAATTTTAGAGTTAATAAATTATATTTTCAAGCCACAGTTAGTCCAAAAACATTCAAGGCTAAAAGTGTATAAAGCACTGGCTCTTCCAATTCTTTTGTATGGTAGCGAAGTATGGACTTTGAAATAGAAGGATATTCAAAGACTTAGATCTGCTGAAATGAGGTACCTTCGGAGGACTGCAGGATACACACTACTAGATCACAATAAAATGAAGACATCTTAGAAGAATTACACATGGAACCTTTAGAAAACAACATTTCTGATTATAGTCAAGATGGATGCAACATGTTCATAGAATGTAAGATCACAGGATATCCAAACAAATGTTAAGATATCAACCTGCAGGAAGAAGAAGACCAGGACGTCCACTCAAAAGACTTCTACATGGTGTTTCTCTTGAGGCCGAAATAGGTAAACAAATGGCCTAAGTTCGTGAATGTACTATGATGATGATGATGATGATGATTTCATAACTTTATATTTTAAAGTTAAATTTTACTGAGAGGTTCTTTAACGAACCAAAAAAATCTTAAGACTCGGGACACACAGCTTAAAGTCCCTCCCAGAGGATTTTTCCATTCTAAAAATTTATTAAATACAGTACCTAGCTCGGTTTATTTTAATAGGATATACTGAGTTTGTTTGTTTAACGTTGAGAAATGTGACCGCTAATTCGATTTTCTAATTTTTTCACTTCAGGTGAATCCCTACACCTAATGGAATTAGAGAGCCCAATTGTAAATCTAAACCATCGAGGGACCCAATCAGATGCACACAAACAAATTTCATCAAAATCTATCCAGTCGTTTAAGAGGAGTGGAGTGACAACACACGAACGGAAGAATTATATATAACGATAGAAAACATTCACCACTAGGCTTAGTTAATAATTATGACTTAATTATCAATTATGTTTTAATTATCTTTTAAAATCCATTAAATTGTTATTTAATAATAGATACGATACCATAGAATATCTGAAATCTATAAATACTTAAAAGTGATCAGAGCAACACTATGTATATCTAATATATAAAAATGAATGTTTGTTCGTACTTTATGTACGGCCTTACCGTTCATCCGATTGTGATGGGGCTTTTGCAAAATGCTCAGAAGATTCCCGGGATGAACATAGGCTATAAGAGAGTTGTGATACTGAACTCCTACACCCTTAAAAATCGCACTTTGTAGTGGAAAGCGAGAAAAAAGTAGCTCTTTGGACGATTAAATGGCTTACGCTGCCTAAGCCATACCAAATACACACAATTAATGTACACAGAATTGAATATCTCGAAAAGCTCTACAAAAAGGATCGAGACAGCATATGTTTATCTCTTACGGATAACTCACAATAACCATTTATTTCTGTCTTTCATTGATGCCAAGAAGATCGAGACAAGTATGTAGATGCCTGTGAAAGAATGGCAGCACATGGCGAGTATTCTTTTACGAATAACTCACAATAACGAATTTTGTATTTAACTCTTTTATGCCAACGAGATCGAGATAAGTAGATTCTCGGGCAACACAGGGTAATCATCACGGGGAATCTTAGAGTAATTACGATATATTTAATTATTTTTCATCTTACGTATTCAACTAGTCATAAGAAGTACATTAATTTCTGTCCTTCAGCTCATTTATGCCAATAAGATAGGGATGAGTAGATTCCCGGACAACGGCGACTAAACAGCACAGATATCTACAAATAATTAGGATATAAATTGTTCCTTTTACTTATGTAACTAAACATAAAACACATTCATTTTCGTATTTCAGCTCATTTATGTCAAAATGATCGGGATAAGTAGATTCCCGGGCAACGCCGGATAATCAGCACGGGGTATCTAAAAATGTAAATTTATAATTACTTTTCCTTTTACTTATTCAACTGAAGGCAAAATCACATTAATTTTCATTTATTTAGGCGTAGCAGCGCACGCCGGGTATTAGCTAGTGTACATATATCAGGGGAATGGAGGAAGATCAATGAATGGACAGAGAGGAATGGCGTTTGGTTTCCGGAAGACGGCGACAGCTGCCATGATACCGGATAATGATATATATATATATATATACATACTTGTTATAGTCAGCTACTAGATGGCAGTGAAGACAGAGTTCTCGCGACATCTAGTAATAATGGGGAATATAATACATATATAAGAAAAATAAGTGTTTGAATTGGATTCGCCTGGTGGTGTGATGGATGTCACACTGAGGTGCGGTCTCAGAGATCCGGGTTCGAATCCCGTCCAGGCATTTATTTTTCTTATCATACCATATAGGCCTATATATATATATCGTAAATACTATTTTAATTATTTATAAATATGTATATAAGTATGAAAATGAGGAATTAAAGTTTTTTTTAGAATTCATAAACATAATAATTCAACTCCCAAACACAATGTTGGTGTTAAAAGTAGCAACGATAGAATATCTAAACCATGTACATAAAATGGGGATAAAGAGAAGCTTTATAAGAAGTTGTTTGAAGAAAAATTAGAATGAAAGACCAGGGCTTGTATGGTTGGATTCACTGAAGTAAGAATGCGAGAACTGAGTATCAGATGTTGAATTAATGATATAACTGAGGATAAAAAGGAGTATCATACAGGTTTGGCACTCTGTGAGTACGGTATATAAACTGTAATAACATAGATATTGAAAAATATAATTTTTTTTATCTTTTAACAAATAATCCTTACTAGCATTTTTTCTTTTAGTTGTTTGTTTGTAACTGAAATCATTATATACGTTACTCTTTTAGTTTGAAAACAATCCATGCAATAATTCACAAAATCAGTGGAGCAAGTTAACCAGGCAGTCAGGTAATCAATTAAGCAATAAAACAGTCAATCAATCGGCCACTCAAACTGTCAGGGAACTGCTAATATGTCTGTTGCCAAGTCAACATAATGGTTACCTACCAGCAATTCTAATTTGAGCAATATATATAATGAGATGGGCAGAATATATATACGTATGGAAGAATTAAATAACATTTTAGTAAAAATATCATTAAAAGAGACAATTATTATATTAACAATAGTTCAATTGTTTATTTGTGAAGATGTGCAAAGAAAAAAAAATAGAGAACAAAGCCAGGTACAACATAGGAGGTAGAATAAAATATAAGAATGATAAATGGACAGAGAAGACTGGATTGGTGTGGAAATGGGAAAGGACTCACTAATCGATGGGAGAAGGAAGAATAAATGAAAGATCAATGGCAACTTAGTACTAATGGAGTTAATGTAAAATTCCGTGGAGATGTTAGAATACACAAAAATTATTATACAAAATTATAAAATTGTTTCTTGTTTTGCCGTCTCTTCAACTGTTAAAATAATTAAAACCATCATAAGCCTTTCGGGACCAATCTCATCCTCAATAGATGGTTGTTCGCTACTCTGGATGACAGCTGGACTATAGCGAACAACTTCTGCTGAGAATGGGACTGCTCCCGAATTGCCTAAATTGTTATAATTATTTTAAAAGTTGAAAAGATTGCAAAACAATATACAATTTTATAATTTTGTATTATAATGACAACTTTGTTACAAAATGTTAAATATTTTTTAGATTTTTTTAAAGGAAATAAGAAGACATAATATAGGTGGAAATTTTCTAAAGAAGTTGTCATGTTTAATGTAACTTACAAATTGTTGTATTCGGTTGAAGATATATATCTGATAGAAAAATGATACATAATGAATAATAAAAATAATAATAATAATAATAATAATAATAATATAATAATGACCAGAGAGCGGAATCTGTTCCACTATGTCGAAGGCTTACTTGTGCTGGTATAGGCTATACGAGAATGCGAGCGAAGGGGTGGAACGGGGTGTGTCACAAAGCTACATACCTACCGGGCTATGATAAGAGCTCTTGTCATGTAGAAAGAAAGACGAGGTAAACAATGTTTCATTAATAGAGAAGTAGAGTTATTGTAGAGTA
The DNA here is from genome assembly GCA_030220185.1 of Diploptera punctata. NCBI lineage: Eukaryota > Metazoa > Arthropoda > Insecta > Blattodea > Blaberidae > Diploptera > Diploptera punctata. Next base: position 2,545,232 of record JASPKZ010004580.1, on the reverse strand, counting down.
CGTAGGTAGTTGATTTTGCGCGTATATGATCTTCTGTGTAGTGAAATGCCAGCCAAACAAAAAGAAATGTGTATGCAATAAGACAATATTTGCCTTTAAACGTTTCATTGCTTTGTAATCAATGCATAACCAAAGTATAAAAGTGTTCCCACTACAGGCCTCAGGAGGCTCTTGGGGTAGTAGCAGGTTAAGACCCCACTTTTTTCTGGACAATCGGCACTTGATGTCAGCCGAATTTTTAGCCCTGGACCATCTTTACCCCCAGAACAAGCGTCTGGTACTCATTTCCGTAAGAGGCTGAGGCGACCCCAGGGCCATAGTTCCGCCAGAAGGTTTGGGTCAGTTTAAAAATCCTGACCCCAGCGGGACTCGAACTCTCGACCTTTCGGCTTGTAGCGCAATGCCTTAACCACTACGCTACGGCGTGCCCCCATAACCTAAGTATATTTTATTGTATTATTCACCGTATATTGCTTCTTCTTCTTCATATTTTGTAGGAATTGCATCCTGTTTATTTCCAAAATTACTCCTCCGAGGAAGACGTATTGGATGAGCATTTGCTTCTATCCATGTCTTGGCTGATCTTCCTCTTGTTCTTCTCCCGTCCATTGGTGCATCTTCTTTAGCTCTTTTTGCAAGTCGGTTGTCTTCCATTCTTTCTATATGACCTTTCCAATATTTCCGTCTATCTATAATAAATTTGGTTATGTCTTGAATATGATATTTGTTCCTAATTTCTGTGTTGTTAAATCTTATCAAACCATTTTCCTCATGATTAGTTCTTAAGATCTTAACGATTCCAAAGGGCATCAGGCAAGGCGACTCTTTAAATCCATTCTTATTTAATATTATAACGGATTAAATTATTGAAAGCATGCCACCACGTTTGGGTTATAAAATGGGAAACGCTAGATATTGCTTCTTAATTACAGAATAGTCACCCTATAGGTATACAGACATATGATACACCCCATCTAACCCCCTCTCGATCGCCCTAGTATAGTCAATACCAGTACAAGTAAGTCATCGGCATTTTGGAACAAATTTCGCGATCTAATAATGACTATAACAGTAATTATGCTACACAGATAGTCATATTAACACAATAATAATAATAACAATAATAATATGCCTAATAATAATAATAAATAATAATAATAATAATAATAATAATAATAATAGGCCCAATAATAATATTTATAATAATAATAATTTAATTATACTTTACATATTTTTTATTATCCTTTATATCGCAAGGTTAGAACCTGAGGATTCTTTCTATTTTTTATTATCGTTGTTTTCATATAAAATGGTTGTTGAGAGTAATACCTATAACAAATATTCAGGTTTTGTCCAAAATATCTCTGAATATTGTGCAGTTCAATCATACCTTAACCTATATTAATTATAAACTTTGAATTACTCTCCTGAAAACTTAAATAAAAGTCAGATAGAATCCTAAAGTTCTAACCTCACGATATTTTATATAAACTCACTTGGAACATCTTAGAGATTGGCTTGAAGCAGCTCTAAATGAAATAAACAGGAACAAAACCTGTTCCTTGCAATAACCCTCTCGAGTTAAATTGAACTTCCTAATACATTAAATAAAATCCCATACACATGCTGTGTACCATTTCCTCACGACCACCCCCTTTAGTTTTTACAAGCTCGCTTCCTAAATACTAATTTCTTTACACTCTAACACTAAAACAATTGTCGACGACAAACACAAAAGCTATTGGAGACAGGAAATACCCTCGTTTCTGTTCTTTCTAGAGAGAGAGAGAAGGGAAAAGACAAAAACGACAGGAAAAATTCAAACTGTACCCACAATCACGGGGCTTCCACTTGGCTATAATAATTTGTATCCACCGTAGTCAACTAGTATAAATCCTTTCATTTTAAATAAGAAGAAGAAAAGAAGAAACAGGGAGATATCTGAAACACCCTCACACGTAAAGACATTTGTCTTGCGGACTTGGTTCCGGCTTCCCGCTTACTTTAAAGCTACACGCCCTACAAAAAACATTACCCAAAAATATTCACAATCGTCTTCGGTTCAAATTAAACATTGCTACCCGTATTAAATTTTACAGGAGACCTCACCCCTATTTCAGACACGTCTGGTGTTCTCTCCTGGCATTGACTTAATGTAACCCACTCCGATATGGTGGAGTTACGTTACCCCGATAATATGATAGATGATAATGAAGCGCCAGGAGAGTTCTTAACCTAAGCTTAACCTAAATTCCAGACCATGGACAACCACAGGAATAATTCTCTTTAAAGAAAAATACCTGTGGTTTGACCTGGAATTGAACCCGGGACCATAACGATAGTTAGAAACGCTGACCATTATTCCATATGAGGCTGGCCATGTTTTATTCGTTATAGTATTACGACATGCAACGTTTAAATCGTAAACAAAACAAATTGTTTATAATAGTCAGAAAAATAATGACACATCAGAGAAAATATAACTAATTAAATAACACACACCATATAGCGTTATCATCTGTGCCTTTCTCTGAGCTTTAAAATTACATCTCAGGAGGCTTGCTAGACCGGTCTGAGTTGGGTTTGAGTTTGGGATTTCCCTTCCCTATTCAAGTTTCCTTCCTAAGCTATAGAGTCTTGCCCTCCCCCCTACTAATATATTTTGGGTACTAGGGACCCAAGAAGAGCTGTCTTCCCTTCGACTTCAAGCGTCTTCTTCATGTTGAGGACAGCTCTTCGCTAGCAGATATTAGCCAAACAAAGAACTCATGAGAACAGCAGAAATGAATACTTTAAGAGCCATAATAAACAAAACAAGACTTGACAGAGTCAGGAACCAGGATGTGGGGGTGGAATATAATACCATAAATGTTGAGACATTCATTACAACAAGGAAACGGGAATGGAATGCCTACGTGGACAGAGCTGACGATACGAGGTTTATTAAAACAGCGAAGAACCTATGTCTTAGAGGAAAAAGAGAAGTGGGCAGACCCATCAAGAGATGAAATGAGATGTAATCATTATTGACACAGTGTGTGTAAATAAACAGGCATATGCCTATGAAGAAGAAGAAGAAGAAGAAGGCCATATAGCGTGACTTACATCAAATCATCAATAAAATATCATGATAAAAAGTAGTTTAATATTAAACGAGAACACACCCAGAACGAACAACCCTATCTACAAAATCAACAGAAACCTGTCAATACCTGGATAGTAGCTGGAGAGCAACATGCAACCTTATGCTGAGGATGGGGCTGGTCTCGAAAAGCCCATAATGTTTTAATCGTTTTAACAGTTCAGGAGATTGAATAAAATGTACATAATTTTATGATTTTATATTATAATTTTCAGTACTCTAATTTAATAATAATGACAATTGAAGATGTTATTTTATGGAAACTGGTGCATTCATTCATCACTCTCACTGTATCTTGAAGGTGTCGATTCACCTGATGCTATGACTGGTCAATCGACACAAGTGTCGCAAAGGCCATCCATTTCCAAAACAATATTTACTTCTACTGTCACGGCATGCTTAATACACGTTTTCCACATACCAATAACTAGGTACAATACTTTCTCTACCGAAAGTAATACTTCCTGCAGTTTCAATGTTTTCTTATTTTGATAACGCAATTTTTCATTTTATTCCATATCATCTCTATGAGGTATGTATATAGTGACAAGAAGGAAGTCTTACAAATTTAACCTGTTTTGCCAATGAATTTATTAGATGAGTATCATATTTTTGTTCTACATTAGCGTAATTAGGATCTCCTTGAGCTAAGTTTTCAACCTTTCACTTTTTATACAAAATGCCTTTGTCTTCCAAAATGGAAATTAAATGTTTTGAGAGACTACATCGGAACTCGGTCGAGTGTAATACTATCAACCGAGCATTGTCCGTGATTGTTACGCTGTTTTAGTTGAACTCCAAAAAAAAAACAACTTTTACAAATTTCTTCTGGCATTTATTAAAGATATTCACCACTTTTCTTGGATTCATAAATTAAAAATCCCCTTCTATAGAACTGTTTATTTTTTTCACTCAATGTATAGGTATATGAAACGTTTATATTTTGCTATAGATTTTCTTTAATCTAGTGTTTTTTTATTTCACTGTTTTCTCCTACCAACCGAATTTGTACAATGTCCTTCGTTTACCCAATGTCTCATTCAAGGAATATAGTTTATTTAACTTTTATTGGAATTAATCACTATGAGGTTTAATTTGTGGTGACATTAAATGTTTCTTACCTCTCCTCATATAAATTTTCTAAGTAGATCGCAAGTACTTAGAAAATTTATATGAGGAGAGGTAAGAAACATTTAATGGCACAATAATATAGTTTATATCCATATGTTCTACAGGGTGAACATGCAGTCCGTATCTATTTTAGTGAAAACGCAAATATGTATTGTTTTTCTCGTTTACTTGGTTTTCCGAAGCTAAATGGCATATTCAAGTTTTGTTAAAACTGGACGATTCGTTTACTGGAACACTTTTGCTCAGAAGACAAACTAAACAAGAATCAAGAATCCGGCCGTGGTAGCGTACAATATTACATATATTGTTTTTGTTTCAGGTATTGATAATGTTCACTACTGAAGAGAGGATTGCGGTGGTCCACACTCGTCTGAGAGGACAAATTTCACACGAAGGTTTAGGAAATGTGATCATAGTGAGCTTGTCAACAAATGTTATCGCACAGGGAACGTTCAAGATGACGCACGTTTAGGGAGTCAGCTGTACCAGAACGCACCGTGCAATTGTTTCAGGGATGCATTGAACTAAGCCTTCATGCATCGATTAGGCATCTCAACCGTGAGCCTGAGGTTCCGCATTTCACTGTGTGGAGTATTTTATATATTACGTTGCACAAACGTGCGTATCGTGTTCAAGTTCTGCACAATCTTGAGGCTGCCGGTTATGCTGGACGTCAAGCAATGTGCTATGTGCTATGATCTTGTTCAGGATGCAGAAAATCAAAATTTAATGGAAAACACCTTAGTGGACAAGAAATCCGCCAGATGTAAACGTGTCGTTAGCCTTACACGAACGACAATCTGCGGCCCCTTTATATTTCAAGAACCAACATTTACAAGTACCTAGTATCTGAAAACGTTAGAAATGTTTTTGGTGCCTGAATTACAGCAAGATTGTTATAATGAAATTGCGTATTCAACAAGCTGAGCCACCACCACATTTAGCGAATGTTGTTCGTGATTTTTTGAATGAAACATTTCCAACATAAATGGGTAGGCAGAGGTTTAGAACGCACGTGGATATCTCGTTCTCCAGACTTAACCCCGCTCGATTTCTTTGCGTGGGGCTACATTAAATCACTCGTGTATCGAAGCAGGGTTCAAGATCTTGCAGATTTGACAAATCGCTTAGAGAAGCGGTTAGTACCATTACAACGGATATAACGGTTAACGTTTTCCGATGCATCTCACAACGTTGGCAGAACTGCTTTGAAATGAAACGGGGATGTTGAATTGAGATAATGTGCTGAATGTATTGTGTAGCAGTGTATGTGTGTTTATTACACCCATAAAATATGTATCATATTCAGTCGTCTCCTCTAAAATTGATAGGGACTTTATATTCACTCTGTATATGTACGGTACAAACAATTTTTAAGTAATCTGTATGCTAAAACATATTATCATACCTGTCAGAGATCATATATTCTCGATTTCGTTTCATATATTCAAATAATGTTTCTTGTATAATGTTATAACGTTTCCTTAAAGGGTTTAAATTGGAACATTTCTCACTTCAACCAAATCTTTGCTTATTATTGGCGGTTCAATCCCGTGAATGAAACGGCGAACTTTCAGCCGCATTGCATTCTTCACAAAATCTTCAGAATGAACTGAGTGAGGCTTTTGACATTTCAGTTTCTTATGGGAGATGGCATTTTTTTCTGTATTCAACATTTCGCTAGGCGCAGAAACGTTACTGAATTTAGAAGTGATGTTGACAGTGTATTTAAGGTGAGCGTGGAATACTTTTTGTCAAATTTGTTAAACGCATTATATAACTATTGTTTTCTAACCATTTCTTAAAACCTTTTATTGTCTCTTGGACATCTCCTTGAGGCTTTGTGCTGACTACATGTCACTCACTGGCATTTGTAGGGAAAGAAGATTAACTATATTAACTAGGTCAAAAAAACACCCACTACGGGAGCACCCATGTCTTCATGAGGGACGTATATGATATGCATACATATATAGGAAATTTTTAAAAATTAGCGCCGATCACCATATGCGAATATGTCCAATGTGCGGGAGCTTTGAAGACGAGATACATATATTAGGAAAATGTAACGATTTAGAATATTGGAGGCATCAGTTATTACCGGAAAGATTTCTAAATTCAAATCGTGAAAGATTGGTATGCTACGAGTTACTGGTAAACCCAGAAAATTGGATAAACTTGGGTAGATTTCTGGACAAAACGCGGAAAATAAGAACAACACTTATTCAGGAATAAATAAATGTGTTACATTGCAATATTAATTTTTAATAATTCTACATAACTAAGTTAATATATAATGTGTATTGATATCTGATTGTAATATTATTGTCTTTTCTTTTTTTGTTTTGTTTTAAGTATATTATTACCATTTTACCTACCCTTTCAAAAGCTTTGGAACGATTAGTCCACAAACAACTGACTGACTACCTAACTGAACACGAACTTTTAGATCAATACCAATCAGGCTTTAGGACAGGACACAATACAAATACTGCTCTACTAAATATATGTGAAGACATACGCGAAGCATCTGATAATCGAAAACTTACTATTCTTACACTACTTGACTTTAGTAAAGCATTTGACACGGTAGACTTGGACTTATTGTTGCTTAAACTAAAAAACCTCTCACTTTCTGACAGTGTCACGCAATGGTTCAACTCCTACCTTCGTGAGCGCCAGCAATATGTTGTAGGAAATTCTACATTACGCTCTTCTTGGACCTACCGTAAAGCTGGAGTTCCACAGGGCTCGGTGCTCGGCCCATTGCTTTTTTCAATCTATATAAACGACATATCTGACTCCCTAAAACATTGCAAACATCATTTATTTGCGGACGACATGCAGATCTACCTTCACTCAGACAAATATTCTTTAAATGACGCGGTAACCAAAATTAATGAGGACCTTGACTCGCTAACGGCGTGGACAGAGAAATATGGACTTGAATTAAATCCTAGAAAGACACAAGCAATCATTATGGGCCATCAGAGACTATTATCCTCAATTAACACAAATGCAGTATTACATGTGTCACTTAATGGGGTTCAGATCCCTTATAGTGAGACAGTAAAAAATCTAGGAGTGTTTATGGATAAACATTTAATTTGGAATAAACAAATAAATAACATTTGTGCAAAACTATCTTCGCAATAATACACTCATTAAATCGTATAAGAAATTGTTTACCGTTTTCTCTAAGAAAAATGCTAGTAGAAACACTCGCAATGCCCCATTTTGATTATTGTGATACTCTTTTTACTGACCTAAATACTGTTCTTACCCAAAGACTTCAACGTGTTCACAATTCTTGCATACGTTTTATTTGTGGTATACGTAGATTTGATCACGTTACACACCATCCCTGGAACAATTGTCATGGCTTCGTCTTCAAGATCGTAGAACCATCCATTCCCTATGCCTACTCTATAACATATTACACACATCTTTACCTTATTATTTATCACACCGCTTCACTAAACTCTCTGATACACATAACTTAGATACCCGATCCCTTGAGCACAGTGTCCTTTATATCCCTCCTCATCATACTACCTATTATTCGAAATCTTTTACAGTTTCTCTTGCTAGAACATGGAATTCACTTCCACCCTATGTCAGAGACTGCCAAACTTTACCATCTTTCAGAAATAAATTGAAAATAAAATCACTAACAGAAACAACTCACTAATACTACTTTTTAAGAATTAATAATGCGTTTTTGCATTATTTAATAAAAATAGACTTAGGATTTGTTAATATATTTACCTAATGCCTTGTATAAAAAGTGTAGATTAATTCATTGTAGTGTATTTTTTTTTCTCTTCTTTTTATGCATAGTAGATTCGAGCTGTTATTCCTTTTTTATTCATTGTATCATTAATTTAATTTTAATTGTATTTAGTTTCATTCTATTATTAGACATTAATTTCATTATTATTCAATATGACAGATAATGAATTGTTCAATAACTATTATTGTAACTTTTTTTTGTATTCATATGTAACATGTTTGTCCTGTCTAATATGACTACTATTGTAATTTTTTTGTATTCATGTGTAACATATGTTTGTCCTGTTTTATATGACTATTATTGTATTTTTTTTTGTATTCATATGTAATATATGCTTGTTCTGGTGAGTGGAAGAGAAGGCCACATGGCCTTAACTCCACCAGGCTAAATAAATAAATAAATAATACATCAACTTATTGTAATAGACTGTCAACAGCACATACGGCTTACTGCCCGTGCGATCCACATTTGTAAATAACGTTGTATGCACTTAAAACCTTACCTCCATGGTTTAGTAACTGCTGGAATTGAACTTTCCCCATGCCATTCCATTCCTTTTATTTGACAAAACTCTGTTTATTCCGATACGAATTAATGGATAATTCACTACACTGTGAAATGTTATGAATATAACATACTGAACTGTTATGTGATTAATTAAAGTTTGTTTCCTATTTTACGTGAATGTACACAATGTACTTAAGTTGTGTGAGTATAATGTTCTATAGTTAACGTCAAGTAGTTAATACTATATTAAGACACAGTCTAAAGATGAATTTACGTTGGATATCATCATCATCATCATCATCACTCCAGGGATTAGGCAATTGCCCGTTCCGACTTCATATTGCATCAGCCCAACGTCTTCTAGGTCTTCCAACATCACGCCTTCCTCTTGCTTGATAATTTCTGGCTAACAATGGATATCTCTCCTTACTCATTCCATCCACATGATCAATCCATTTCTGTCTGTAATTCGTGACTTTATCCAATAAAGGCTGTACTTTCAATTCTTCTCTTATATCCTCATTTCTTATTCTATCAAGTCTTGTACATCCTTTTTACTTGTCTTAGGAACCGCATCTCTGCCGTCTGTATTCTATCCCTCTGTCTTTTCACTGGAGCCCAAGTTTCATACGTTGGATATACTTCCCTTAATTCACATATTTTAATTTAAAAATCTTAACGCTTAAGCTTATTTATTATAATATGATTTTATAATTCTGAATTTTAATTTCCACTTTATTATTTTCTGTGTTATTTATCCCGTGGAGGGAAACTGAATATCATAACCTTTTATTAACTCAATGGCATATTGAACTCAGATTTTCATGCCGCATTCACTAAAACTCTCCATTGGCCCTTTTCCTCAGTCAACTAAACCCAGATCATATCTCCGCAATCCAGCTACATCATTTAAGATCCATACGAATGTTATCCTCCCACCAATGCCAAGGCATTTCTAATACTTTCCCCGAAAGATTTTCTAATAAAAATTTTGGAAGCATTTATACGCACTTGCAATGATTTCACTGATATTTCTATATGACCTGCCAACCTCAGTTTCATTGTTTTCCTCAGTCAACTAAACCCAGATCATATCTCCGCAATCCAGCTACAGCATTTAAGATCCATGCGAATGTTATCCTCCCACCAATGCCAAGGCATTTCTAATACTTTCCCCGAAAGATTTTCTAATAAAAATTTTGGAAGCATTTATACGCACTTGCAATGATTTCACTGATATTTCTATATGACCTGCCAACCTCAGTTTCATTGAGTTAATAAAGGACAAATATATAAATATGGATTTCCTCATTGTAAAACTTCCCACATTCTCATCTCTTCTTCTTCGGCTTTCTCCCAATTATAGGTTTGCACATCTTCAGTTTCCATTTATTTCTATCGTTCCAATCTCCTTCTTCCTATCATCCATTATAGTTTTGACGTAGGTTTTCAATTTCCATCTTGATCTGCCACTTTATTTATTCAAGGGAGTGACCATTGGTAAATATTTTTTTTGCTATCTTTTATTTTCCATTCTTTGTACATGGCCATACCATGTAAACGTATCACCTTAGTGGTTCAATTCCATTTATATTTCTTAGTTTATGTAGTTTACATAAAACATTACATTTTTATTGTAAAAATATTGATTTTCAATCATAAATTTATTTATGGATTCTATAATCACCATAGTATCTTCAATCATTTAAGTGTTTGATTTTCAATACTCTCAACAACAGATGTGACATTCATTTCTCTCCAAAGGAATTCATTTCTTATTTCTCATCTCTTACGTAACTAAATATTCGTCTTAGGATCCTATTTCTAAAACTTTGAACTCGATTTATTTCCTTGATATAAGGCCCGTGTTTCAAACACAAAGGGTAAGTTGAGAATACTAGGTGTAACAGCAGTGACCCGACATGCTGGCCGCACGTCACCTCTATTCTATTTTATTCTGATTTCATTTTCGCCAGAGGTTACAAGGACACATGAGTGGTCCGATATTCTGCACTGACAACCTCCCACTCCTTGTAACATAACTCCTCACGTGACAGTCGCATGATAAGCCGATCCTCTGGCAGAGTTGATTTTTATACGAGTACTAGTGCGCAGCTGCAGGGAGTTGAGGGTGAGTGTTTATATTATATGGTGGGAGATACAGTGGTTTGATCTTGAAACCTCTGACGAAAATGAAATCACTATAGCTGATCGTCCACCTACGAGTATATGATCCATACATGTATTTATCAAGCCAGCAGGCGGCGTGAAAGACATGGGATTTCTAAATTTGTCATTCAATGGATTGCATGCGATTAGTAATTGACCTATATAACTTCACAGTTGTTGTTCATTGTTGTGGAAGAAAAACAGCTGCATATGTGTGGGAGAGAGAATACGTATGATGGATTGTGTGATGAACGAACACTAACTTCAGAGAGAAGTTCACTCTACTCCAGCTCCATAGGACATCACATCTCCTGAATTCTTAACCTCAGGAGGGAGATATATATATATTATATCCCTGGATTGGACATTTATACTCCGAATTGCTGACACTAACTCGTACTACGGTATTAGATGGAACTATTGATAATTTGGCTATAACGTAACAACTCGGCGAAAATATTGTCTAAAATATTACAATTAAGAATACGATTTAAAATTATTATTATTATTATTATTATTATTATTATTACTATTATTATGAGATCAGTGAATTTTCAACTCTCTCTCTCTCTCTCTCTCTCTCTCTCTCTCTCTCTCTCTCTCTGCCTTATTTTAACCATTTGAAGGTACTTTTATATACCCACGAACCCTGGGCATGCTTCCAAATGAAGTTAAATTATCTAGTCTGGGAAAGTAGGAAGTAAAATTCTCATAGGGAAATTCTGTATTTCACCTACCTAGACAGAGAGCTGCAAGTGTGCAGATTCGCTTGTTTCTTATGATTCAGTGAGTCACCGGTGAAGTGTAAATAATGTCAAACTACAAATGAAGTTATTTTTCTAGCAATACAAAATTTCCTAACCACACACATAAAAACACCTTAGTTGAAAGGGTCATGACTCGGAAAGGTACCGAGACCCCACTAAAATGACACGACGGAGTATAATACGTTATGCGTTACTTTATTAAGCAGTATTAATAGGACCTATGTGATGTAACATTCTATAAGAACAATATAAAAACGAAGAGATATATCAACAAGTGTACCAATAAATATTCTAAATACTCATATTCCAAATAATTAAACTTAATTACTTCTATAATCCCGGATCTCAAGAAAAATAACCTGTCCTCTTGCGGACATATTTAAATTCAACGTGAGAATACTAGACCGAATTTATCACTGTTTTGGAATCTATGATCACATCATTTGATACGGAAGTTAACTGTGTCGAGTTATAGTGGTAGTAATGGTTGTAACACCAATAATAGTAGTAGCATTTCTAAGGGTCAGTTTCACCAACAAAGGTAACTGTATTACGCCAGTTTTCCCTATGTATAATGCATAGCTTTAACTGCCGTAAAACGGTTACCTCTGTTGGTGAAACCGACCCCTAAAGAGCACCAACTGCTTGGTTATTCATGCCTATGAAATTACTACAGTTGGTATTCTCTGATTCTATTATCATATATTTCCTCATTCACACACTAAAATATAATAATAAAATACTAGTAATATTGTTTTATTTATTCTGTCCGAGTTAAGGCCATAAGGACTTCTCTTCCACTCAACCAGCACAAATATACAAATTCATGTTTACAATATATATATATATATATATATATATATATATATATATTATATATATGTATATAAACGAATTATAATGATAAAATTGACATTATAAGTTTGAATGTAAATTTCTTATAAATATATAATGTTACACGATAAGCATAATAATAATAATAATAATAATAATAATAATAATAATAATAATAATAATACTAATAACCATAATAATAACAATATCACTGAATATGATAAATTGAACTAGAAACACCAATTGATACATGTGCATTAGACGGGGTAACGAAGAAGGCAAGGTTAGAGCAAATATACATTTAGATATATTTCAAGTGATGCTAACGTCCGGTAGCCCTCGATTTACTGTGGTAGGGAATTCCAGTTGCGAGAAGTGGAGATAGTTTACATACTAATTTAACAAAAATATTACATTTGTGTATAGTAATTCAGAAAGAGATTATATCCTCATATCTGACTACTTTTCACCATGCTTCAAACATTCAAATTCTGGGTTTTATGTTTTTACTGTCATACGAGAACATAAATGTTGATTTTCAAAATATACTTCCCTCAATAACTATTAAACTAACAATCTTGAAAATGTGTAACTAATTCATTCTACTTTCTAATCGCGGAAAAACACAACAAAGCGACTTCATCATGCCAATGCACGTAGTTGTCTCTTATAATACCTTCTCTTGTTTCTTCTTCTTAAGAGTAAATTCAGAAGCATTACTTCATTTATTGTAGTATAGAGATATTTTAAAAGAAGAACAGGTGGTTGGTATCTAATGTCGAGCACTTGATAATGAAATCATTCGCTCTCATACACTCCAATATTTAGCAGAAAGGCTGGTCTCTTCTACATAAGCTGGACAACGGAGGAGATGGTTTGTTTCCATATCTTCATTTAAATTGCAAAAAGGGCATTTAGGTGAATCTGTTATACCAAGTCTGTGTAGGTGTTTATTCAAGCAGTCATGTCCCGTTAGCAGTCTGAATATTGCTACTGCAGATTTTCTTTGTAATGTAGTAATGTCATAAGCTTGTAGATTTTCCCATTCCTTTCCAGATGTTTTGGTGGTGTATTCTTCTCTAAGTTTATTGATATATTTGAGATAATTCTTTTTTGATAGAGTGAAAGGAAACTGGAGTAGAAGTTGGGTTCGAAACAATTTTGCTACCCTTCTTCAACAGAAAATCGGTTATTTCATTGCCTGTCACTCCACAATGGGTCGGAATCCATTGAAGTACAACTTTTTTATGTAGACGGGATAACTGTTTTATTATTTTGTGACACTTGATAAATTTGATGCTTTTGGATGTTGTGTCTCGTGTTATACTAAGAATACAGGTGTAAATACAAAAAAAATATAATTAGTTTAATGTGAGAAGTGTGATTAATATATGTGATTTAAAGTATTACGTGTTGAAGTGATGATACCGCAAGATTTAGTTGTTTGTCATGGAGATGTGATGTACGTATGTGTAAGTAACTGCTCTCACTAGTTCCCTCTTCCGTACAGCTAGCTGGTAATTATGTTCTATAGAAATGAAATAGAGTAAAACATGTGATGAAAAATGATACTACATTATTGATGTTATTTACGGTCCATTCAATACAAATAAGTTTGGTATCTTCTTGACCGGGGCCAAGCGTTTAAAAAGGGATAGTTTAGTACTTTTACTAAAGTGGCAACTGACTGAGATAGTAAGTATCTCATAATAATAATAATAATACTAATAATAATAATAATAATAATAATAATAATAATAATAATAATAATTTTTGTCTAATGCCACCATTTTATCTTTTATAACATTCCTCGTTTTATCTCTTGGCATTGGCGGAAAAGTAATCCATTTCTTGGGTTGGGGAACCTGGAAGGCGGAATTATGTTACCCAATGATATGATGGCTCATAAATGATAACTGCCAGAAGAGACATTAACACTAAACGTAACCTACATTCCAGATTATGGGCAACCACAGGAATAATTATCTTTTAAGGAAAAATTGCTATGGTCTGACTAGGAATGGAACCCAGGATCTCATGAATTTAAGTTATAAATAATAATAATAATAATAATAATAATAATAATAATAATAATAATAATAATAATAATAATACATTATTATTATTTATTTATATACAGATTTGTAATGTTTACACATTTTTCTATGCCTAAAGTTTTATTTTTCTTCTCTACTCGTCTCTATCCATTCACTCCATGTCCTCCAGTTCTCCAGTCACTATTCCCGTTCTTATTTCTTGCATCCACCAGTTTTCAGGTCTTCCTTTCCTTCTTCTTCCAGGTGGACACCATTCCAATGTATTCTTGGGTAACGTTTCTTCTTGCATTCGTTGTACGTGCCCATACCAATTTAAATGCTTACCGGTATATCTTATATAATCTACCATTGAATATATAATATTCATTACTTCTAGTATGACAGTATTTCTTATTTTTTATAATTTTAACATTTTCTCCTCAAGAAATAATTTCAATATACATACGTTTTTGTTCTAAGTTTTGTTTAATTTCCAAACTTCGGCTCCATATGTGACAGTACTTCTCACTATTTAATTATATATTTGTAACTTATTTTTTCTGGTCATATGTCTGTTCCATAAGACTCCATTCATCATTGCTGTTATTGTTCTAACTTTATTTAATATTTATTACATTTTTAAAAGATTTTGAGTTTTTATTATTAATTATTTAATTTTGTTAAATTATGATATTATTGATTTGTAACCCTAGAAATTAAGCATATTGTGAATGACTGTACATAATTGTATTGTAACTGACACCCTTAAATACCGGAAGGGTGAAATACGGTTCGCATTACTTAGAGGATTAATAAATTTTAATACAACTTACTCACTCACTGGCTCTATCGAACCCATAGGTTGAAGGCTGCGCAGACAATTAGTTCTCCATACATCCCTATTCAGAGCTAATGTTTTCCAATCATCCTCTGTATAATCTACTTACCTGAAATCATGGATAATTTTATTTTCCCACTTCATTCATGGTCTACCAACTGGGCATTCCCCCTCTGCTTTTCCTACAAGAAGCTTCCATACACCCCTTTCATTCCCCATAAGTGCCACATGTTCTGCCCATCGCAGTCTACGCGACTTAACTATTCTTATTATATCTGGCTTCCTATACATATCACATAGCTCACTACCATGAGTTTTGTCCATTCACCTATCTGTTCATCTCTTATTAGCCCAAATATTTCCTAAGAACTTTATTCTCAAATACTCGTAATCTTCTTTCCTCCCCTAAAGTAAGAGTATATCTTTCGTATCCATATAATATGCCTGGGAAAATAAAATAAATAGTAAAGTTAATAATAATAATAATAATAATAATAATAATAACATAGAATAAAATTCATTGTTTGACATAGGATTAATAATTATCTAGCAAGTTATAAGCTTGACTTAAAAATGTTAAGTGTGCAAAAACTGATAATATGAATGACGAAATTTCAGGAGTGGGCAGTGTCTATTGTGAAAGAAGTAGAAAGAGATTATGTTATGAAGAGGTATTGTTGGCAGACTTTTATCTTGTGACCTAATATGAAAATAATTGTGGGATAGATAGGGAGGCGACGTCGCTGTTCGCCAAAATTTAGATTCCAGACATATTGACGCTTCACAGAGACACTTCTCTGTTTCTTTGTACTCTAAGTACTAATGCCACTTTTGAATGTAATAATGTATATATAATTCAGACGTGTGTCGCGAATGATGACAAATGGTTTGACAGCCATTTCGAATGAAGCAAACCTTATGCAAGTGTTTCTTCCGCACTAATTGTACCACTTAAAATTTTTCAACGTTGACATGAAGAAGAAAGACTGTTTGTTTCTTTTTATAAACGCACTTAATGCTTAACCCTAAGAGAGAGAGAAAGAGAACATTTAAAGAACAGATGCTACAGTTGAAATTCCTCGGTTGAATGATGAGGATTGAAAAAACTATATTACTTTGCTCGTAAGAAAATAATTCAGTAAGTTAGAGCCAAGAAAAATGACGCTAGCTTCAAGTTTAAAACACAGGAGGCTTTGTTTTTCTCTCTCTCTCTCTCTCTCTCTCTCTCTCTCTCTCTCTGCCTCTCTCTCTCTCTCTTTCTCAGCCCGATTTAATGCAGGAGACAAAACAAAATCATTTAATTTTTTTTAAATAAGTTATCACTAATATATGTTTGTTTAGTGGTTATCTGGTTCTATGATTTAGGAATTCAAATCCGGTAGGAATTTAACGATTTTTTCCAATCGTAACAATCCAGAGCAAGGATTCTTTCGAAAATTAGTTATATCATTATGTCCAGTGATCTAATATTCTCAGAGATGACCAGGGTTTTTTCTTTTCATTATTTTGGCTGTTTAAAAATGCTGCTTAAAAATCTCACTTTAACACTTTATTCCTTTCTACAAATAATCAGTAAACTTTTTATGATAATTTTCACTCGCAATTAACATTTTTTCAATGTCTATCTCAGTCACAATTATTTCACAGTCTCTGATGAAACCGTTCACCACAATTTATAGTACACTTAACTTCCCGCCGTGCAAACACAAGAGTAATTGGTGTCCATCCTCTGCGCATGTTATATAGTCGCGAGGAACTTTCCAGACTCAGTATCGAGATGCTTTGAACCGCAGAAGCATCTGGCCACCAATTTTTCCCGAAAGGGAAGGAAGATGCTGGTGGAGACGTCTGGAATCACTGCCCAGACATTTCGATGTTTGCGCAGGCCTTTTGACTCACGATTGGCGACTCGCAAATCTATTCTGACTAATGCAAGACCACCATTCCTGCCTTGACCCGCGTAATTTAATCATCGCTACACGACGCATAACAATATAATACGTGAAGGAACCTGGAGCCTGAAATAAAATTAATTCAAACTATATTTTATCTCCCTTTTCACCGTAAACTTTAAAATCAATTACAATTATCTGAACAGGGTTGCCAACTCGGTTATGCTAAAAGTCTAATAGTCCTAAAACGAGTCACTATTTTGAAAATAAATATTTTATTTTTTTATGACAATCCGACTGATTTCCATGAAGCTTCTCAGTAAGATAAATGTCTCCTGGAAGCGTTACGAGCGCTTCGTAGGACAAGGATGGTGGAAGGGCTGCTTGCTTTGAGCCTCCAAACATGCTCCTCTGGGTATCCACCCCCATGAGAGGGCTGCTTCTTCCGCTCTTCAAGCCCTACAAGTTTAGCTGTGCTGTGTGGATGGAATAAGTAAAGGAGAGATATCCATTGTTAGCAAGAAATTATCAAACAAGAGGAAGACGTGATGTTGGAAGACCTAGAAGACGTTGGGCTGATGCATTATGAAGTCGGAACGGGCAATTGCCTAATCTCTGGAGTGTTGATGATGACGATGAATATTTTATTTTAAATAAAAGTATAATTTGTATTTTTCATCAAATAATGGTTATTATTATTGTTATTGTTAAATTAAGATAGACGATGAATATATATCATTTTGTAAAGTAAACATCATTTACATAGTTAATTTTGATGGTATTCGTGGTCCATGCGATTGTGTGTGCTTTACCATCAGCGAGTCGGGAATTTTATCCAGGATATCAATGGAATTATTACTAGTGAAGAAAATTCAGAACACTGCAAAATTTGTGGGCCCTTTCAGTCTATATTTGTATTCTGATGATTATGCCCCGAGTTGTTAAACAACGTCGTTAAATAAAGTATGGTAATATTACTATCATAATTTCATATTTCCACAGCTCTTTCGAACGAGAAATGTAACTATTCATCCTAGTAATTACAGTGAAGGTGATTTGAAGGGGTTAAAATGAAAACAGTATCAATTCTACCACAGTTAATCCAAAAAAACATTAAAGATTAAAAGTGTATAAAACATTGGCTCTTCCAACTCTGGGTAGTGAAGTATGGACATTGAAACAGAACATACAGAGACTTAAATGTGCCGAAATGAGATATATTCGAAAGACTGATAGATACACACTACTAGATCATTAAAAAATGAAGATATCTTAGAAGAATTATACAAAGAACCATTAGAAAACAAAATTCCTGATTTAGGTCAAGATGGAATAATATGTTCATCGAATGGAGGAATACAGGATACCCAAACAGATGTTAAGCCATCAATCTGCAGTAAGAAGAAGACCAGGAAGTTCACTCAAAAGACTTTTGGATGGTATTTCTATTGAGGCCAAAATAGGTAAACAAATGGCCTAAATTCGTGAATGAACAATGATGATAAATATCCACTCTTGAAACTTAAACTAATGTCCTTAGCGCGAAAGTCCTAAAAGGGCGTTAACCTAGCTGATGGCTAATGACCTCACATCCACATGAGTTAATCACATAGGTGGCAGATCACCTAGTATATGGGTGGCATGTAGTCAGCATTTCAGGTCCCTCAGCTGTTATAGCAGGTTTTATCAACCTGCAGCCGCTACTTTTTTTTAAGTTTTACAAATTCTTCACAATGCTGGTCGAGCACTAGTCCCATACTGGCCGAAATTCCGTGATACAATTTCTTCCCCACAGAGAACCGAATCAGCGCCAGTCATTTAACACTACACCAAGGTAAAATTTATCCCTCTATAGACCTCATGAGGCCTTTACGATAAGAGGAGGTTAAGGGTCCCACCTTTTTTAGACACTCGGCACGAGATGTCAGCCGGGATGTGAACCCTGCGTGACGGAAACCTTTACCCCCAGAACAAGCGTCTAGTACTAATTTCCCTAAGAGGTTGAGTCGATCCCAGGGCAATGCTGCCGCCACAAAGTTTAAGACAGTTTAAAAACCCTGCTCACCCCGACCTTCCGAATTGTAGCGTATTCCCATAACCAATAATTACGCTTCGACGTGCCCCACACTGCACAAAGGCAAGACGTTTCAAACTCTCGGCTACGGCGCCAGAGAAAACATTTACTCTTATTTATGCAATATTTCTATGCTTACTCCTTTAGTAACTGGCACAAAAGTAAATACTCTATGTGGTGTCAAACGACTGAGTATGGAAATAATTGTGATTGAGTTGAACCAGGCGATAGCTTTCGGGCACGTATCCAGGTTTTGTCCATTTCAAAACCGGAGCCCACCAACATGTTTCTTTATTTTTATTATTATTCCTGATTTTCCTCAGTAGTGAAGGCAAATGCTGGGATTGAATTTTAAAATTAGGAGGTTTTCCATACCATTAAATTTAATGAAGTCAACTTCTGTACAATATTAAAACTCATGACAGATATAACAGAAAAACTGTCAACTTCATAACTTAAAAATACATAATGCGTTATGGCCCTAATCAATTGTGATCGTGAACAATTATTAGCGGCGGGAAGTTTCCTTTTGAGCAAATAACACACTAATTTAAAATAAAATGAGTAACACGAGTATATTCTCAGACAGTCGTCGGAATTGAACCTTTGGGATTGGGAGTTTTCTGTTCTAGCTCTTTAATAAACTGCACAAACTCGACATACTGAGAAATTCGTTTAGTTTACGCAGCCTTTGTGTAATGCACTTTTAATAAACCATGTAACCCACCTTTTTTATATCTACATTTCACCTACCCTTCTAGGCACGAGCATCCACTGGTTGAAAGGTACTGTTGTGTAATGTGGGTACAGTAGCGTTTGTTGGTTTAAAGGATATATATATATATATATATATATATGTCATTTCTGTAAATTGGAAGATTACATATGGTGTGATAGGTAGTTATAATGATTCAGGTTACGTATAAATCTCAAAGGATTGAAGAATTAAAAGATGAAGTTAGTAACAGCTAAAAGAGCAGTTTCATTCAACTCATTCAACTATATGTGCATCCTCCAGGACCACACATAAAAATACAAAAGCCAATATTCTTCTCAAAGACTGCATATATATGTTCCAGCCTCCTTCACAAAACTTTGGGGAAGATTTAATTATTTCCGGCCGGCATTGTGTAAATGGTCATTTTTTTAGACTTTTGAATTAACAGATTTTTTTGTATATAAGCTATCCTATTTTCGTTCCCTTTCCAAGACATGTGTGGGGTGGCACGTTCTGTCCAGTTTCACTTTGATACGTCTCCATTAAGTAGGCGTAAACCTGTCACATAATTTTTGAGTGTTTAATACTATATCCTAACCCCTAAAAGCAGAGCCTCTACTGTAACAAACATGTGTTCCTACACAGTACATAGAGTAATGAGACAACCCCTAGTGCGGATAAACGGCTGAGGTCTTATGCATATTATTTTGAATTGGAAGGGAAAATTTGTTATGCAGTTAATATATTGTCATGCATAGTAATAACGGCGTCTGAATTATTTCGCGGGTGACGCCGAGAATAGTGGTCTCACATTGGTATTAATAGATTCATGATTCGCTGGCTCGCGAGTCGTTAGACTCATACGGATTATCGATGCGTCTGGACAGCCATTCCGGAGGTTTCTTCAAGCTTCGATCCTCCCTGTCGGGAAGGTCCCATTTCCAGCAACTTCCATACTGGAAAGGTACTGATTAGAGGCCGAGAAATTTACGTCCCCGAATAGACTATTGTCAGGTCTCAAGTCAGTCAATTGTGATTGTGATTGAAGAAAATTTCGACAAGTAAACTCGCTAGAGAGTGTAAAATAATCGTGTGATAAATAAATTTTAAAACGATATCAATTATTACAGCTACATATATATGTTTTTTTTTTGTTTTTAGCATTAAGCTTTTTTACAATGTATGAGGAGCTGGCCCATAGTATCAATCCCAAATCTGGTAGACCAAAGATTTCTTCTGGAGTCCACCATAGATCAGTTGCCTTCACTGAGAATCTGATCCACCCTTTATTTCCTCATCCGCCGTCTGCATACCGCAGGTCTCCTACTCTAGGTTTTTAACGAGGTGTTACTTCTCCCCCTCCTCCTTTCTCATCCGGACTTGGGATCGGCAGTGGTGGAGTATGACAGAAACAGACACGCAAGACCGGGAAGTGTGGAACAAAAAAAATATATTTTTTGGTTGAGGTTATCTGTGTATAAAACACAAACAATCCTAAAATAAAAAAAAACATATTGCAGCAACTTGTTAGTGAAATGTGAGAGTTTATAGAATCAAGTAAAGTTGGAGTGGAGTTCTACACAATCAACTGTGTTGTTTTATTACTCCAAAATAACGTAAAAACTACCCCGACAAACAAACAGTGACAATAATATAGTTCTTATGATGTAATACCATAATAAAAATAAAAGTAAATAGGTAATAAAATTTAAACGTGAATAATTATACCTAATTACCAGCTCCAAGATTACATGCATTTTGGTATATAAAAAAAGTTGTACATTTTAGTCATCTCTTTTATCCCTTCAAACTTTGCAAACGGCCTTTTGCGCCTCTCTATATGCGTGTGACTAAGTCAGCAAGATTCTCGATTTTCTTTTGTATTGAAACGATAGCAGATTGTTTGTAAGAGTTCTTTTCTTACGGTGGATTTACGACGAACTAGTTCCTTATCGTAAGTACAAGTTATGATGGAATTGGATGCAAACAGTGTCCGGGGGTTTTATCATTTCAGTGGCTGCACAATTTACAGTTCCCGAGGAACCCGTTATTTTATAGTTGTGGTCGGTTCGTTACTGCGGCTATGTTAGAGGGGTTGGGGGTGGGTTTGTATATGCCAGGGAGGGATGAGTATCTGCATAACCCCGCAAACAACATACATTCTACAAGATACACCCTCTCTTTCTCTCTTGTTCGATCTAAAAATCAGGTTGATGTTTGTCGTAAATACACAGGTCACGTGAAATGACCTTCTGCTGACACGTGTGTGTGAAAAAGTAATAGTTTGTATTAAAGTTTAAGGCAAAGAGAGTTGCCCCAACACTTTCTTATCCTCTTCGCCAAAACAGAAGTGCTCTTACGCTTATGCCATTTCATATAAAACATTATTTAAATTTATCATGAAACGCTTGAAAACCTTTAGTTATATTGCATTTATGAAATTTGTGTCTTGGGACAGTATTCTTGGGTAATGAATTTATTTCATTAAATATTCTCTCGTTCGTTTATTTATTTGCACCGACATGTATATATTTTTTTCAAGTGAGCTGTTACTTATCACAATTAATAAATAAATGTTGTTATTAAATAAAACATTCACTTCTTCTATAAATTATTTATTGAGCGATATTTAGCAATAAAGATAAATCATCATATTATTGTTTCCGATCATTTAATCTGATGACTTGATTTAATGTATCTTCAAATTGGCAGTATTCACAATTTTATTTTTAATTATACTATATATCTTAAATACATTTTCTTTAATTATATAAGGATTTTTCTCACTTTAATATTATTTTATTAATATTTAAATATTCTTTCGAATTACTTCATATATCAACTTTTTATATGCTATTTTATTTATTATAAAAATTAAGCCAATATTAAATTATTTCTTATATAAAATTGAGTTCACTAGATAGACTCATGTAATTTTAATTTTGTTTTTCTTCTATATATTTTAAGATAATTCAATAAATATACAAGTTGTATAAATTATTATTTGGAGAACATTAAATGGCGTCTATCTTTATCATATTCTTGTAGCCATCTCTCCTTCTTCTTTGTTACAAATTATCATGTTGTCAATTTCTGATTGGTAATGACATCATCAAGAAAGAACACGATACGCCCGTCTTCATTTCTTAATATCCAATCATATTTTTAATGTTCGGGCGGCCGACTTAAGCCCACATTATTTGAACATTCCTTTGTCGTAATCTTTTGTCCGTGAATTCAGTATCTATTGTTTACCTCAACAATAATGCGACGTAATCATTGTTACATTTCACATCGATGTTACAAAAATCATCTATTATATTTAACATTATAAAATAAATAGTATTTAGTTTCAAATTATTGAAATCATTATTTAAATTAAAAATTAAATAAAAAGAATCCCCAAATTATTATTAACATAAGGGTAACTTTTCCAGTTATATTCTATACCAGTAAAATTATGTGTGTTTCTATTCTTGTATGCATTGGTCCTGGTGAATCAATACGGCATTTCGATTATTGTGAATTAACCGACACGAGTATCACATTCGGACAAAGACTGCAACAATCACATAACTACAGCATTTGAATTTTTCTTTTTGCTTCTATTGGAAGACAGGTGAAAAATACATTGCTTCTACTTCTTATAGGACCCTTTGTACACCACAACACCCCTTTATATTTCTACTCGCTTCCATTCACTATCTTCCCACCAAAAACTTACACCTTCGAGAGAAAATTTAACTCTACATAGACCATCTTACAATTCCTCATCCTTACTTGTTTCAGCTACCCGACTCTGGAATTCCCTTTCGTCGTGTTTCAAGGACTGCCCGACTCAAAAATAGTTTAAAAAATCTCACTAAATGTTTCCTTAGATAATATTATATATAACAGTATTCTAGGTATACTCTTATTATTCTTTTATATTCTACACTTTCATTAACAAGCTAAATACTTAGTCAAATTATAGGTTATTATTATTATTATTAATATGTTTTGTTCTTTCCTTGTCATCTGTATATTGTGTCTGTTAGGTATGGGTTATAATTTAACATTTCAAGATGAAGCTGATATTTCAAAGAAAATCACAAATTTCACAAAAACAACGGGGATAATTAACAGTATAATGGAACCATCTTTAGTACAGAAGAACACAAGATTACGGCTTTATAAGGCTCTCGCAACGCCAGTATTAAGATATAGTAGTGAAGCATGAACAATACGAAGAAGAGATGAAAAGCCGAATAACAGCAAATGAGATGCGATTTATGCATCGTACAGCAGGCTATACAAAGTGAGACCATGAAAGAAATGAGGAAATTATGGAAGAGTTGGATGTAGAACCCATTCTTCACCATATACAAAACTATCAGAACAACTGGAAAGCCCATCTTCAACGAATTCCGTCTCACAGAATTCCAACAGCCGTACTTCGTTACAGTCTCAATGCAAAATATCGCTGGGACGTCCAAACAAGCGCTGGATGGAAAACTCTTCTTTGATACCGTAACAGACCACACGGCCTAATACTTGCATGGATGATGATGATGAGAATGATGTGTATTATGAACAGAATTATTAATCAAGTTGTATACAATTCATAATAGTTATATTTATTTATTATCTAACCCTGGTGAAGTGAAAGACAAGACCATACGGTCTTAACTCCAACGGGAAATAAAATAAATAAATAAAAACATGAAAACTAACGGTTAGCTTGCTCTAGTTCTAAAGTTTATGGGTAAACCCGGCCGGATTTGATGGATTTTTCAAGGCGTAAAAATCTCGAGAATGGGTTCCTTTAAAAGGGAACTGAAGCTCTGTTTATCTCGTGTTGTACATTTGCGGCAGGTACGAATTGTGATGCTAACGACCTAAGATGTTGAAGAGCGTCATAAATAAAATAACAAAATATGTGCACAATTATGTCTTGTGAAAAATGTTCGATATATGTTGTTAAATTTGATTGAACTAAAATATTTCTCGAATTAGGTATCATCAACTTGTTTTATTTACATTTACAGACATTTAAGTTAAGGTTAATTATTTAATTCGATATAAGGTCTGGAATGGGTTCACTGAGCTTCGATAACGGCAACTGAGTACCTGTTTGATTAGATAAATAAATAAATTCAGATAAGCAGTTAAGAAAATTGAAAGTGATTTGAGGAAATGCATTACGCTAAGCATATGACAACGCTGTACGTTCAATGACAGCAATCATTACCAATCGGTTTGCCTCTTCGGAGCTCTTGTGCCACCTTTCTTGAGAGGAGTTGGGTCGACAAGATTCCCTGTAATGCATAATAGCATGCATTTCCAGAATCGAGCCTATGCTTAATTTCTCTGTGCATCTCATTCCTATTTGTGTTTAATGTTCCTAGGTATTTGAATTCAGCCACTTCCTCAAATCCCCCTCATATAACGCATATTGCACATGTCCATCCTTGAGAATATCAACACAAGTGAAATATCTAGGTATTATAATAGACCAATATTTAAGATACGACAAACACGTTTCCTAGCTGTGTAACAAACTACGTGAAACTATTAACAAATTTATCATCCTTCGATTATATTTACCAATGCATGTATTGCGAACTGTTTACTTAGCTCTGGTTCAATCGATAATCCAATACGGAATAGTAGGTTGGGGTGGAATCGCAAATTCTATTATTTCTCCCTTAACATTACTTACTTACTTACTCACTGGCACTATCGAACCCGTAGGTTCATGGCCGCACGGACATAAGCCCTCCATGCATCCCTATCTTGTGCTAATGTTTTCCAATCATTCCCTGTATAATCTACTTCTCTCAAATCATAGTTAATGTTGTTCTCCCACTTCATTCTTGGTCTACCAACTGGGCGTTTTCCCTTTGGCTTTCCTACAAGAAGCTTCCATGCACGTCTTTCATTCCCCAATCGCGCAACATGTCCTGCTCATCGCAGTCTATGAGACTTAACTGTTCTTATTATATCTGGCTTCCTATAAGGACTATGTAGTTCATTGTTATGCAGTCTTCTCCATTCACCTGTCTGTTCATCTCTCTTTGGTCCAAAAATTTTCCTAAGAACTTTATTCTCAAATACTCGTAATCTCCTTTCCTCCCTTAAAGTAAGAGTCCATGTTTCGCACCCATATAATATAACTGGTAGAATAATAGTTTTATATATTTTCAGCTTAACGTTTTTTGAAAGGAGTTGGGACATCAAAAGTCTCTGCAATGCATTATAGCATGCATTTCCAGAATTGAGCCTATGTTTAATTTCTTTGTTGCATCTCATTCCTATTTGTGATTATTGTTCCTAGGTATTTGAATTCAGCCAATTCCTCAAAATTTCCCTCATTTGTCATTAGCTGTCCATTTCCATTATATAATGTATTTCTACGTGTGACCATATATTTAGTTTTACTGATATTTACTTCCAGTCCTAATTTCTTAGTGTTACTCAATAGTGTGTGCGTGTTGGCCTTTAGTATCTCCTCGCTATCGGCCAGTAGTACTACATCATCAGCATAAACTAACAGCTTATAAATACCATTCAGTTGTAAGCCTTCCTCATTCTCTAAAGATTTAATGGCATGCTCTAGTACAAAATTAAATAGTAGAGGGGATAGTGCAACTCCTTGCTTCAACCCATTCTGGATTTCAAAAGTGTCTGAAAACTGTTTGCCTACACGCACCCTACTCATTGAGCCATTTAGACACATTCGTATAAGTCTAACTAACTTTTTAGGAATTCCGAACTCCAGCAGGATACTATATAACTTCTCCCTCTTAATTGAATCATATGCTTTTTTGAAGTCAACATATAGTTGATGTACAGTACCATTATATTCCCATTTATTTTCTAAAATCTGTCGTATACTAAAAATCTGATCTGTTGTAGACCTGTTTCTTCTAAATGCACATTGATGATCTCCTAGAATGTCATCAATATAGGGAGTAAGTCTGCTTACTAATATATTTGTTAGAATTTTGTACGAAGTTGAAAGTAATGAGATGCCCCTATAGTTGTTGCAATCAGTTTTATCTCGTTTCTTATAAATTGGTACGATAATTGATTCCTTCCATTCATCTGGAAGAGCTTCTTTTTCCCAAATCATACTAAGCAACCAGCGTATCTTGTCCATCAATTTTTCTCCCCCTGATTTTATCAGTACAAAAACGAATCATAAAAATCCGCTTGCAGAAACCTTTAGATTACCCTACAAATTTAATTTATTTAGAATTCAACGTGCCAAATATTAAACAAATATTCAAGCATACATTGCTTACTTATTTTCATAAAAATAAAAACGAATTTAAAGAGCACAATCGAAGTTTTTACAGCACCAGACAAAATACCACTTCTTTGCTACATGTTCCAAAATTTTATACAACTTCTGGATCTAAACATAGTAGATATCTAGGGCCCAGATTATATAATGAATTAATTAGATCCAATCCAGAACTAAGTAAACTAAACACAGCTAGTTTTAAGAAAGCGATTTAAATTAATTATTTTAATTAATTACGTGAATAAAATGAACCATTTGAATATTTTAAAATGATAAATATAAAGCATCTATTTTTGCTTATATTATTATAAATCAATATATAACTAATTACTTTCTTCTGTATTATTGGTTATAATCCATTACATTATATGATTTATATCATTTTATGTATATCATTCTCCATTCCATTAATTCTCCTGTTAGAATAAGTCTTATTCCCAATACATTATTATTTTTTATTTGTATGTGCCATAATTTATGTACAAATGAAACTGGCCTCAACTTTAAATGTATATATTCTATGTATATTATTCATGTAACTGAACTGCGCCCGAGCACGAGCACTTGCTCACTCGGGTGTCAATACTGTATATAACATTTATTTGTAAATAAAATTTATTCATATTCTTATTTGTCATTAACTGTCCATTATATAATGTATTGTGTATTGTGGCTAAAACCCAATGGAATTTTATCGTGACCTTTACATGTACTGACAACCTTATGGTTGTAATATCATATAAATCTACTATTAGGAACAAAAAGCCATATTATGTCTCTCTATAGAGGTACATGAAACGATTTTAAATTGTTTTTGCAAGGACAAAAATATTAAAAAAATGGTGATAACAGAGAATCTGCTCAAATACGTATTTCAAGTAACAAGGATTTATTTTTGCTTGTCAAAGTATTTCCCAGAAATGAAATTAGTAGAATTATAAATGTTTCAAAAACCAGAAATTAATATTCTATATAGGGAGAATGTAAAGTAGTCATGAATGGGTTTAAAAAACTTCTCTTTTTTCAGCACAAAACAGCTTTTTACATGAAAACTGAAATCGGCTTATCATATTAAACTACACTCTGAAACTTTTAAAGAGATGTTTTATATCACAGGCCTATATCAGTAAATTATATGTGATTATCAAATTAAATGTGAAATGTTGTGCAAATGCTCTTATTACCGATCACATCTCGTTCATTTATATAAATCTTCACAGAATAAAGTGCCCAGTAAATTTATTTCTCATGTGCTAGCACCTATATATATATATATATGTGTGTGTGTGTGTCCACCGCTGTGGTTTCGAGGTAGGGTGCTGCCTTGTCACGCAGCGGGCCCGGGTTCGATCCCCGCTCGGGACAGTTTTTCTGGGTGAGGTTTTTATCGGGGTTTTTCCTCACCTGTAAGACAAATGTCAGGAAAACTTTAAGGCCCAAACGGTCCACGAAATCATATGGCCATCATCATCATCCTTCACCGGTGTGGAAAGCAACGGGAAGCTACCACACCTACAATTCCCTAGTAATAAAGCTACAAAGCATAGCATGTAAAATGCTATGATTGTAGTGTGAAAGATCTGCCCTCGGGCAGAATTACTATGAATGGATGTGTGTGTATATATATATATTATATATATATATATATATGTGTGTGTGTGTGTGTGTGTGTGTTATAATTAAATTTTGGGGCACGCCGTAGCGTAGTGGTTAAGGCACTGAGATACAAGCCGGAGGGTCGAGGGTCAGGATTTTTAAACTGACCCAAACCCTCTGGCGGCACTATGACCCTGGGGTCGACTCAGCCTCTAACGGAAATGAGTACCAGACGCTTGTTCTGGGGTAAAGGCGGCCGTCATGCAGGGCTGACAACCCGGCTGACATAAGGGGCCGATTGTCCAGAAAACGTGGGAGCCTTAACCTCCTACTACCCCAAGGGCCTCCGGGCCTGTTGTGGGATCAAAAAAAATAAAAATATTTTTGACATTGAGCAATGCAAGCTACATATGACATGATAAGAAAAATAAATGTCTGGACGGGATTTGAACCTGGACCTCGGGGTTAATAATCCAGCGTGCTTTCCATTATACTGCCGGGCAAATCCAATACAAACATTTAACATTTATATTTCTTTTATATATATTCTCCGTTAGTACTAGATGAAGCGAGCGTCACTGCTATAAAGTAAAAATAGTCTCTTTAATTTGCTTACTTGTTATATTTAGGTACCAGATGGCAGTGAAGACCGAGTTTTCGCTACGTCTAGTAATAATGGACAATATAATATACCGGTATATATAAGAAATATAAATGTTTGTATTGGATTTGTCCGGTTGTGTAATTGATAGCAAGCTGGGGTACCAACCCAGAGGGTCCGAGTTCAAATCCCGTCCAGCAATTTATTGTTCTTATCATATCATATATATGTATATATATTTTATTTATTTATTCATTTATTTATTATTTTTATAAACGATTATAATGTTAATGTATTAATAACTTAGAAATTAAAGAATATTGATCTAATATCTGTATTAGTCTTCTGCAGTGTCTCAAATTTATGAATACGCTCTTTGAAATGTTATTTCTCAGCAACGAAAGAGACAAAAATACAATTTTTCTTTTGTATGATCCAGAATCATCGATTACCATTTCCCTCTGATCCATCTGAATATTATCCTCCTATCCATGTCCAATCGCGGGGCTACGAACCATTGAGAGCTAGGATATTGTCAACTACTTGTTTCCTCCATTCATCTTTTGATTCCGCCTCCAATTCGAATGCCCAACCTGGGTAGTTCATAATTTATATTATCCAACCATTTTTTTTTTCGGGCTTACAATTGACCGACTTCCGGGTTTTGTATTCAGGACTTTTTTTCCTAAACTAGATGGTTATCCATCCTTTCCACGTGTCTCAAGATATAACTTTATGTTTCCCAATTCGAGTTATAATTTGGGAATCTGTATTAATATCCTCCATTCGACCTTCAGATTTTCTTCATAACTGATATTCCTCAAATTTCATAAAATCGACATTTTGAAATCGTTTACAATTATATTCATTCTATCTGCATTACATAGCCCTCACTCATCTGACTTTTTTAAAATTAATAATTCTGACTACATTAGATTAATAATGTAAGGACGTCTCGTCGATGATCAGCTACTATCATTACACATTATTATCACTTATGGGTTCAAATTCTGACATTAGGGTTCTATTTTCATAAAACCTTTAATTTTTTTCTTCCGTTATATAATAGAGATCATGTAACACGACCATTTTTATGTATTGTAGCAGGCTGATGTTGGGTCATTTTCTCTTAATAAAAACAACACAGATGATCGCGTAAAGCTCCACAATAACTTCATTTTATTCTATAAACTCCGAGTGACATTTCACTCACAAATTGCTGTAATAATTAATTTTTCATCAACGTTTATCTATCAAGCAATTATCTTCAGTCTCTAAAGCTTTCACTTGCCACAGTTTCTTCCGGTCGCAGTTCACTGTATCGCTGTCACTTTACAATCGATTAACTCCCGAACCTGGTAACAGTTTATAAAGGCCGGAGAAGGACATGTTTCGGCTTTCAATCTAGAGTCTTCCAGTATGAAAGCTTCTGGATTATAAACTTCCCGACATGGAGGGTAGAGGCTTAGAGAAACTTCTGGAACGGAAGTCTAGGCGCATCGACCGTCTGCGCGGGTCTATCAACTCTCGAGTCAACGATTCACGAAACTATTTCTACCAATGCAATACCACTATTCTCGCTGTCACCCGCGAAATTCAAACGCTGTTTTTACGATGCATCACAGTATTTATTCCAATAAATAAAATACGAAATAAAAAAGAACCTAAAGGTGGTATTTGGATATAATAAAACGTTGGAAGAAGGGAAAATTATTTTACTTTAGGAAAATTCTGCATGCTAGATGTTTCTATTTGATTGAATCTTTAAAAAATGATATTCCACAAAGTAAAATTTTAACATATTTACATTATTAACCAATTTTAAATCCATATCATCAGTGAATGTGTCGAACAGAAGACACTCTATGAATTGTATGTTAAACAGCTGTACAGAATTTCTTGGAAAATTTGCTTGCCAATTAGAAACAATGCGACCATTCATAATATTCAAAATGCGAAGTAAATTGTAAGTTCAATGCCAGGAATAAATGTAGCTGAATTTTAATTAAGAAAGCTGAGTTGGGCATTATTTATATACATATACAATGACAAATTCAACTATATTAATATCTGTCATTAAATAACACTGAACAACAAAAAAGAAACTTTTTTTTGTCTCAGAAAGAAACATATGTGATTCTGACAGTATTGTTTCTCCTGAATTCAAATATGATATCCGTTTTTCTCCATCACGCAAGGATTCCGATAGAATAGGCATTTATAATTTCAAACACTTTAATATTTTCTACATTCGTAACTACACAATATTCGAACATTCGGACTCTTCTAGAATATAAGAAATGACGATTTTCTGCTATATTTCGCCTGCGGTGCATCCCTCTTGATGGTTTAACAATAATAGGCCAGCATATTAGGATTCCATTTGCCTTGATATATCTTTTCCATAGCTGATATGTCCTGATGAAGGTGTTCCCGTGCTCATCGCTCACTGCGTCAAGATTTTCCGGGAAGAAATCTAGGTTTATTAAAAAATTAATTACTTAAATCCATTAATTGAAATTCAAATAAAAAAACTGTGGGTGATGGAGAAATTCCGAATACATATTTAAAACACAATAAAAACTGCTTAAGTACCACTACTGGTATTCATGAGACAAAAATCGCGTTGAGCAGTGTAATAATTAATTTGAATTAAAATAAAATGATGCACTGGGTGAAATCTTTCTGTAAATAAGCAAATGTGTAAGCAAACTCACCTAATGTTTTTGTAAATTTAAATAAACGCAAGTAATTTACATTCATTAAATCACGTCAAGGAAATAAATGTAACACGGATTGTAAATTATGTAAGCTCGAAAAATGTAACATAGAGAACATGTAACTTATTTTTATCCTACTAACTCACTGGCACTATCGAATTCGAAGGTTCATGGCCGCGCGGACATAAGTTCTCAACCCGAGGATTTTTCATATTTTTTCAGTTGTTAAGGCGAGTGATTAATTCTAATTAATTTGGTAGGAATCATTCATAAAATTATAACAATTGAGTCAGTGAACTTTCTCAAGAGAACATGGCTACGCACATCCCACAGAATGTAACAAAATCTTTCTAGACACGATATAACATTAAATATTAAATCGTCTATAAATTAACAGTACCTAAAATGTTAAAGTTTATTTATTTAATACAATATGTTCCATTTAAAATACACAGATATTTCTTTTATCGGTAATAATATTTAAATATAATTTGAAACAATAGAGAAAATCAACACAGTATTGCGAAAATGTGTTCGGTGTTACACAAATTCACGATAATATTTGCAAGAATTTAGTGTATTTAACAAATAATTTGTCAATATATAAGATGTATACGTACATATATAGTGTTCTGCCCAAGAGCAGGTATTTCATACAAACTCAGCATTCTCCACTCTTTCCTTAACTCGGCTTTCCTTTTTGAATCCGCATACAAACCATTTATTTTAATATTGTCTATCATCTGATGTATTTTTCTGCCTGTAGCTTTCTTTCCGTTGACCATACGTAGAGCCTAATATTGTCAAATCAGCAGCTAAGAGATTTCGTAACTTGTAATTCTAAACAATAATAATAATAATAAGCAAAATGGAGATAGAATAATAAAAGGTATTTCTAGTTATATTCCCGGGAAAAATATGAGCATGCTATTATGCATTACAGGGACTCTTGTTGTCCCAACTTCTCTAAAAAAAACGTTCAACTGAAGATATACAAAACTGTTACGCTCTCAGTCACATTATATGGATGCGAAACATGGACTTTTACTTTAGGCAGGGGAAAAAATATGAGTATTTGAGAATAAAGTTCTTAGGAAACGTTTTGGACCAAAGAGAGACAAACAGACAGGCGAATGGAGAAGACTACATAACAATGTGTTACATGATCTTTATATGAAACTGAACCGAAAGTGCCTTTTGCGGTTCAGTTATCATCTTCGTGCTCCTTCCCGCTTACGAACATTTGTGAAGCCTGCCAATGTTTCCTGTGTTCCGTGTGGTTACCCCTTCCTTCTTTACCCTTTTCATTGCGCATCTTGGTAGCGCACATCCCTTCTCCTGGCGAACCTGATATAGGCTCGGCAATCTCAGTGGACTTGAGCAGTCAGTCGATCGGCCTAACAAGTGGCGTTTGGGTTCTTTACGAGTGGATTCAGTGTTGGAATCCTACTCTGGTGTACCATGCAAAGGGTGAAGTTAGCATGGTAATGCAGAAGATAAGCATGTGGATTGTAAACCGAAGAATGGTTGGATTTAATTTAATCTAAGTCAGCATGGAAGAAGGATTTCCGATTCTGCTTAGAGACGTATGAGTGTGATTGTTAGAATGGTATGTCGTTATCTTATTATGTTTTGTTTATTATTGGGGTTTGATTGATTGTTCCAAGATATAGTTCTGTTATTTATATTACTTTATTTTTTTTATAATAATCCACACTTATTTTGTATTAAAAACCAATATTTTATGTTACGCCCCTTGTTCTTATTTAAAGAATAGCCATTGTTCTCTATCCCATAACGAAATTAGTTCAGTCCATGCAAATTATAATCAGTGTTATATTCATATGCATGTTCAAGTGGAAAAAGAAAGATGAATGGTTAGCCGCCTTCTATGGGCCCGAGGCAGGCTGTTTTGTTGTAAATAACTTCGTTGAATGTTTGGAACTCTTTACTAAGTACAGCAGTATCATAACCCAGCGATCCCGGAAGGTAGCAGTAACGTATTCGTATTCGTACTCTTTCTCTCTCTCTACGTACAAAATGATTAAGCAGCACTTGGTTGGTTCTAACAAGTCGCTACAAAATGGTTTCTCAGAGCGTGGTTAAGGGTTTGGTTTTTTGGGTATAATTGCGCCCAAATGATAACAAAGTGTTTACTCTGTATTTTTCATATTGAAAGATATGCTGTACTTATGTTGAAGTTATTAAGTACTGGTTTACGTGTTTGTTGTACTTTACGTAAACATAAACATTGATTCATCTTTCTTCGTTCCAAAACAGAGACTGATTTATGCAAGTAATACTACGTTCGCTTATTGTTGTTTACATCTTGTGTCTATCATACTTTATAAACATGCCTAGCTGGGTGGATGTAATATCCAGAGATAAGCTCGTTTGTGAATTAGGTCTGCTAGGTATAGAGGTTGAAGGTGATGTAAACACATTACGTCAGCGGCTTAAAAATTACATGAATTCTCTCTCCCAACCTGAACAAATATTAATAAAGCGTAAGTTCATTGTAGATGGTGCAACCCAAGAAGATTATTTGGCAGAACAACACAAGAGCATGAGTGATCGTAGACTTAGTTCTATTAAAGATTTATCTAGTGGAACTGTTTCTAACATTTCTTCTTTTATGGAAGAGAATAATCAACGGCTTTTCCGAGAGTTGATTAGAAAAGTTGATCTCTGCGATGGTGAAAATAAAGAATCGTTAGTGGTCTTCCTCATCAAAATTAACTCGATTTTCGAATTGAAATTGGTTCCCGATGAGTATTTTGTAAACTCGATTTTGAGTTGCATCGGAGGAATCTTATTGAAAATCTGGAGTGAAATTGTTAAGTTGAGATTCTCTTGGATGGAAAGTTTAGAACATGTGAAGTGTTCGTTGTTGCCTCCTAGATTGTTGGAAGACTTTTGGATTAAATTTGTGTCACGTCGATTCCAAATGCCTAAGGAATCTTTGTTGGAGTTTATCGCCAATATGCAAGGAGCTTCACTTGTGTTGAATCCTTCATTTTCGGAAGAGAAGTTAATTGATCTTATTCTGCAAAATATGTCCCCGGCTACTAGACAGCATTTGGTATTTACTACAAAACCTCGAAATGTAGCCGAAATGTGTCTCTTAGCCAGGAAAGTGGCGGATTTTGAAATTGCTGAAAGACAGAGGGACTTTAGTGAAAGAAGTAAAACCGACAATTTAAGTAAATCTAATACTTCGACGAATCGTCCTTCTTGGCAGTCGAAAAAGAATCTTCAATGTTGGAAATGTCAGCGGTATGGGCATCTGTCTAGAGAATGTCAATCTTAGTTTACGTAGTTTGTTTATATATGTATATATTTTCGTTTGGGATAGTAGAATGTATTACTGATGAGCAACGTATGGGAAAACTTATGTTCAAATGGTCTGAACCGTATGTTGTAAAACGTTTTCTAACACCAGTTACTCTGGAATTGGAAAGCGTCAATGCCATGTTATGAAACAACATGTGAGTCAGCTAAAAATATGTAGTGATATCCAGTAAATTCAAGCATGTTTGTTATAAATGAAAAAGAGCTGAATGTTAAAGCTAAATTACTATGTATTATGACACATGTTAAATTAGCATATCTATGGTTCTGCTTTCCTGTTTGCGCCTGTTCTTTGTTTCAGTTACCTTTCCTTAAACATTGGCAGTTTCTACAGTCTATATGCCTGGAGTGTTCGGCAGTCGAGCGCTTGGAGGATCCGGCCGACCCCCGAGTGCCCAGCTGACCGACATAGTGGCTTTGGAACTATGGATTCCTGGAAAGCGGTGGAACGGGATTGCGATCCGGCAATCCGAGGATTATCGTCACCCGAGTCTTCACCTGGAACGCCGCAATGTTGTGCTATGGCGGCTGAATCAAATTGGAGTCTATTTTTCAGCGCTGGAATAGTCTACATGAAAGCAGGTGTGGTGATCGTGATATTGGGGACGATGGAAGATTTGCTTTGAAGTTACCGCTGGAATCCAATAGTGCTTATGTTCCCCTCCCAACGTGGGATTGCTTCTCTGGACTTTATTTGGAAGTCTATGGACTTTTTCTTTTTACCCGGAGGGTGTAGCGGGAGCTATTGAACCGAAAGTGCCTTTTGCGGTTCAGTATCATCTTCGTGCTCCTTCCCGCTTACGAACATTTGTGAAGCCTGCCAATGTTTCCTGTGTTCCGTGTGGTTACCCCTTCCTTCTTTACCCTTTCCATTGCGCATCTTGGTAGCGCACATCCCTTCTCCTGGCGAACCTGATATAGGCTCGGCAATCTCAGTGGACTTGAGCAGTCAGTCGATCGGCCTAACAAGTGGCGTTTGGGTTCTTTACGAGTGGATTCAGTGTTGGAATCCTACTCTGGTGTACCATGCAAAGGGTGAAGTTAGCATGGTAATGCAGAAGATAAGCATGTGGATTGTAAACCGAAGAATGGTTGGATTTAATTTAATCTAAGTCAGCATGGAAGAAGGATTCCGATTCTGCTTAGAGACGTATGAGTGTGATTGTTAGAATGGTATGTCGTTATCTTATTATGTTTGTTTATTATTGGGGTTTGATTGATTGTTCCAAGATATAGTTCTGTTATTTATATTACTTTATTTTTTTATAATAATCCACACTTATTTTGTATTAAAAAACCAATATTTATGTTACGCCCCTGTTCTTATTTAAAGAATAGCCATTGTTCTCTATCCCATAACGAAATTAGTTCAGTCCATGCAAATTATAATCAGTGTTATATTCATATGCATGTTCAAGTGGAAAAAGAAAGATGAATGGTTAGCCGCCTTCTATGGGCCCGAGGCAGGCTGTTTTGTTGTAAATAACTTCGTTGAATGTTTGGAACTCTTCACTAAGTACAGCAGTATCATAACCCAGCGATCCCGGAAGGTAGCAGTAACGTATTCGTATTCGTACTCTTTCTCTCTCTCTACGTACAAAATGATTAAGCAGCACTTGGTTGGTTCTAACAAGTCGCTACAAAACAAGGTATAATAAGTTAAGTCTCGTAGACTACGATGGGTAGGACATGTGGTACGAATGTGGAATGAAATAAGGGCATGGAAGCATCTTGTAGGTATACCAGAGGGAAAACGCCTTTTGGTAGACCAAGAATGAGATGGGAAAATTACATTAATCATGATTTTATGGTAGTAGAATATAATGATTGGAAAACATTACAACTGGATAGGGATGATTGGAGAGCTTATGTTCGTGCGGCCATGAACCTACGGTTTCGATAGTGTTAGTAAGTTAATTAGTTGGTAAGAAAACTTGAAGTTCGTTTTGGTCTTAGGAAACTAGATGTCGGAGATGTGAACCGGTTATAGAGTTGGCTGAGGACCAATGGAGGGCCTTGACGAATACAGAATGGAACCTACGGGTGGACAAACTATAGAGTTACTTAGTTAAGTACTTTAGAAAACCAGAGAGCCATTAATAGGATCAAATGGTATGAGGCATAAAGAACTTTACATTTTTCACAACAGCTTTGTTTCATAAAGTACTAACGTACCCGGCAGATGTCCTGCCTGAACGTTCAATTATCATGTCATGGGCGGACGACAAAAATATGTTACTTTTTTACCATAAAATTCAGCAATTAGGACATAATTAGATATTATTAAAAGTTCGCAAGAAAACCTCTTACAGCCTTCTGTTGTGGCTCAAGAAGTGTGAATGATGACGTCACATAGTCATGAACATTAGAATGTACCCTGCCTTGCAGATAAGTTAAGAACCGTCATATAACAATTACATTAGAGTGAAATAAAAGATAAATTGATGAGAGTGAGTCGAAACAGCGTTTTTTTTCAGCTAGATTTCATTTCTGACCCACTGTGCACCGGTCCCATACTGGCCAATATTCCATGAGAAAAATGTCTTCCCCATAGAGACTCGAACCAGCGTAGGTCCCGTAGTTCTGCGCCAAGACATCTTGCCTTAACCACACGGCTACGGCGCGAGACTCTCGGTATCAATGAAAGACAAAAATCGTTATTGTGAGTTATCCGTAAGAGATAATGGAATTGTGAGTTATCCGTAAGAGATAATGGACTATTGGTATCAATGAAAGGCAACAAATTTGTTTTGTGAGTTATCCGTAAGAGATAAACATATGCTGTCGCGGACGTTTTTATAGAGCTTTTTGAGATATTCAATTCTGTGTACATTAATTGTGTGTATTTCTTATGGTTTAGGCAGCGTAACCCATTTAAGCGTCCAAAGAGCTATTTTTTCACGTTTTCCACTACAAAGGGCGATTTTTAAGGGCGTAGGAGTTGAGTATCACAACTCTCTTATAGCCTATGTTCATCCCAGGAATCTCCTGAACATTTTGCAAAAAAACCCCATCACAATTGGATCAACGGTATGGCCGCGCATGAAGTACGAACAAACAAACATACAAACAAACAAACATTAATTTTTATATATAAGACTAACGAATACACGGTGTACTCTGCTATGCCTATATAAATGAAACATGTGTTTTCAGTTGAATAAGTTCATTGAAAATCACGGGTTAATTAAATTGTATGAGATTGCGACGAACCAAATATGGATGCTAGAGTAAATTTTTAATTTCAAGTTTCAGGTAAACCCCATTTCGCGGATTTTTTTTATATCTGTCTCGCTTTATTCCAATAGCATATACTGAGTTTCGTTGTAAAACATCTAAAATTGCAACCGCTAGAGGGGGTTTTAAATTTTCGTTTCAGGTGAATGCCTACAACTAATGGTTTAATAGGATAATAGGCCTATATACCGACTGAACACTCTCCGTACCTAAAACCTGTAGGCCTATGTACAAATTTTCATAAAAATCGACCGAGCACAAACATAAGCAGGCTGAATTTTTATGGGCTATTCAGAAAGAAGGAACAGACTTCAAAATATTTATTTCTTGCAAACTACAAAAAATTGAAAAACAATTCCAACGTACCTGGAAAGAGAAAAGCTTGAAGTTCCGATCGCGGCCGCATTGGCGCTCTTGCTTATCATGTTGACTTTTTGTATCAAAATGGCGACATAATAGGACATTGGATTCGAAGAGGAGGAGAAGAAAATCAACTTCATCGCCGGTGGCCTCCCAGGTCATCAGACCTAACCCCGTGTGATTTTTATCGATGGGAATACGTTATATAAAATACCGTCTTTTATCCCCCCCCCTATGGATTGCACTCTTGAAAATCTGCGACATCGAATTGTTGAAGCTGTGAAGTCGATATCTTGAGATCAATTGGTTCGTGTGTGGCAAGAAAAGAGCCATCGTTTTGATATTTGTCGTGTAACACGTATTGCTCATAATGAATCCGTAGTAAATAATAGTTTAAAAAACTAAAACAACACGCTTTATTAGAAAACCGAAATAAAAAAATTAAAAATAATTTTAATTTCCAACACGCTTGGGATAAAATTAAAGTGATGAACAACACATCTAGAATAAAACTAGAGTTATCTACAAAAAAATAATTTTACAATCAAAAGCGTGGAGTGCTCTTTATCAATTAATATATTTGATAATAAACAGATATTGGTAAAAGTAAAGTCTCTAAGATTAAAACTTAAAACCATAAAAAGCACCCCACGCTTTTGATGATAAAATCATTTTTTTTGTAGATTACTCTAGTTTTATTCTAGATGTGTTGGAGATGATTTTTTTGTTAACCACTTTAATTGTATCCCAAGCTTGTTGGAAATTAAAATTATTTTTCATTTTTTTAATTCGGTTTTCTAATAAAGCGCGTTGTTTTAGTTTCTTAAACTATTATTTTTTTTTAATTTTTAGTTTGATTGTCATAAAACGAAATCCCATGAAAATATAATTGCTTACGATATTTTTAGCGTCGAGGCACGAATATAATTATATATTTTTAAAATTATTATTATCTTACTTTATTATAATATTTTTGAATATTTTAATGTAGATAAATAGTTACAGTTAATCGTATACTTCTCATATTTTTTGGATAAATTACAATGTGGTAAGTTTAAAAATTGTCATTAATATTTTACAGAATAACATAAAAATGTAAATATATTTAAATTCGATACTATTGTAGTATGAGCTAAAAGTAATACTTTTCTAGAAAAACAATCCTCCGGGCAGGATTTGAACCAGCGACCTATACAACGATATACTAAACAATCGGTAAGTCCGCAACCTATTATACCGGTCTTTATTTTTTTTTTTATGTCCTGATGATCCTGGCCAGGATCTTAGAAACAAATTATGGACATTATTGTATTGCCATTGGTCCTTTAAAAGTGTACAATGTTTCAAATCGATCCAATGTTTTTATGTGGGTGAAAATCGTATTGAGAGATTTCATTACACATAACAGGTAAAGTTA
This sequence comes from Diploptera punctata, assembly GCA_030220185.1. Classification (NCBI taxonomy): domain Eukaryota; kingdom Metazoa; phylum Arthropoda; class Insecta; order Blattodea; family Blaberidae; genus Diploptera; species Diploptera punctata. The sequence continues at coordinate 2,504,761 of JASPKZ010004580.1, read as the reverse complement.
ATACAAAGCGTGTAAAATAGTAAAATTTGAATTTTTTTCCAGGAACGTTTCAATTGTGTTTCTATTTTTTTTCTAATTTGGAAGAAATGAATGTTCGAAGTCTGTTCCCTCTTTCTGAATAGCCGTGTATAAAGATTTTTACATGCAAACTAAAACATCAATATTAATTTTCAGATTAAGTGTCATTCAATTCGGTTCATATAAATACCGCATTAGTTAATATTATTAATCTATTATTATTATTACTGAGGAAAGATTTGAAATAAAATAAGCATAAATAGCCAACTATAAGCTCTGGACTTGCTACGGAAAAAGTTGATATGAGATCTTGAATCCAATTTCAGTTTCTAGAGATGTAGTGTGGCACTATATCTTCATGCTTAGAAAACATTATACAAAATAACAGTCCACAATTTTTCACTATTAAATTATCTGATAGGCTATTTCGGATCTGGGAATGGAACGAGAGCTCTGTGGGGAAATGTACATTAATATGGGGGTGGGGGATGCTGTCGGATGCAGCAGGGAGGAAGGAAATGGAAGAGGAAGGAGAAGATTGGAATTGGTTAACCATGTGAATGGGAACTGACAGTCGGAGAAATATGCAACCATCTCTGCAGCAGTATGCAGGTGGTGTCTACACTTTTATCCAAATCTAATGGCATCATCTGAAATATACAGAGTGACTCACGTAATATCAATACTATTACTACGTTCAATACAAGCATAATTTACTTTATATAAGTATAACTAATATATATATATATATATATATATATATATATATACATATTCATTAACATTATTTTTTCTTGTTACAGAATGGAAAGATAACAGCGCGGACGCTTCCCACTGTTTCTTATGATTTGAGGAGTACGTATATTATAAAAGGAACGACAATTATGTTTTACAATGGGATACCTGGATAAACGTGTACGGTAACACACGAACATATAGAGTTAGATGTCCTGGGTTCTAATCCCGGTTCTGGCATTAATCTTATTTTTTATGACATAATTCCGTTGCTCAACGTCACAATTTAATTGTAACATTGAAATAAAAAGTGTGACTGCTATAAAGTAAAACTATTCGTATTAAATTGCTTTCTTGTTATAGAAACTGTAAGATGGCGGTGCAGACGCTTCCCGCTGTCTCTTATGATTTGAGAATGATATACAATGCATGAAAATTAGTGTTTGCACTGAGATGCCTGGTGCACTGAGATGGAGTGGACGGTAACGCACTATAGTTTGGAGTTAGAAGTCCCGGTTTCAAATCCCGGTAAAAAATTAATTTCTCTTCTCATGACATGAAAATATCAATTTAGCGATAAATTATAATGTGCTCCGAATTTATCGGAAATATGTATCACTGTATTTTTAAGTATGTGTAAAATTAATTTGCTAATTAAATTCTAAGGGAATCGATTCCGAAGACTATTTAACTCATGCCCCAAATGGGAGTCAATGACCAATCACGTTTCAATGATTTCTGTTTTACAACCAATCAGAGTCGTACTTCACCAAATATTTATCAGTGTTATAATTACCATATTAAAGAAAGCTCCTCCTTACAATATTGCGTTCCTTTGGCAATAAATAGTATGATCTGGTTGCAGTGATAAACAAAAGAAGCAGTAGAAGCGTACCTATCGTTTCTCATTTGTTTTCAAACATCGCCGTTTACATTAAATATATAAATATTTTAAAATAACTATAGTTAAATAATGATTTGTGAGTAAACAGCTTAATTTTATTCGTTAAATAGTCCTAACAAATGCCACTCTTGATTTCCAAATTCTCTAGATAAATTCACTCCTCACTTCGTGAGTCGTGAATTTATCGATAATTTGGAAATCACTCGTGGCATTACTTATGATAATCACCATCCAGGGCCGATGACGTTTCCAAGGCGTAAAGAACATAAGTACAACAACAACAGCAACAGTATCAATAATAATAATAATAATAATAATAATAATAATAATAATAATAATGTTTAATATAAATACAGAATTGCAATATTTACACATATTTCTGTGCTCTCTCCACTCGTCCCTATCCATCCACGTCATAATAATAATAATAATAATAATAATAATAATAATAATAATAATAATAATAATGCGCCGTGCTTCGTATCTGCTACCTTTTTGCGCACCGTTTCTTTAGAGGATTTACTCATATATTCCATTTCACTCATAGTAGTATCGAGTTCGTAGCTATCAGTGCTATTTCTAATCCTTTGCCCGGGCCCATGAGAGGCAAAGATTGATTCATCCTTCCTATCTAGATTCATAAACATTAATTAATAATAATTCTTAAAACACACTGTAGCAATTTATGATTCTTAGTTAACCTGAATATACTATTATTAACCATGAAAGCTAGACGGGAAAAAGGAGCTCATATAACTTTGAGAAAGCTTGTATACGAGAATTATGCAAGACAGCTGTAGCGTAGCAAACAAATTCAATAATCAGACATTGATATTTACTTAAAATGAGGTTTAAGTTTTAAATTGCACGTCTGAAGTTGAGAAGTGAAACATAACTTCATCATTCAAATATTAAAGAACAAACAATAAGTAATAACAGAAATAACATTGTTTACACAATCAACCACTCATACATACTTTTTAGTCCTGTCCCGGGTGCTTTACCGTGACTTGTCGGACCAAACCAAAATACGCAGCTCTCCTGGAGCTTGCATCCTCCAGACGACAGACAAGTGTTCCAACGAAAATCTATGATCGAATGATAGAATTCACTACGTGTTTGGCCTATTTGAGAGTTCCGAGGTAGAAGGGGAAGTTGCGCACTTCAAACAGAGCAAAAGGAGGGGTAGGAAGGAGAGTGGGAGTAGATACAAAGAGAAAGGAAATTGGCATAGTTCACGAATCTCACGGTAGAGGGAGGATAACAACACAAATGTATCGAACCGAAATAGCACTTTCGGTTCAATAATAATAATAATAATAATAATAATAATAATAATAATAATAATAATAATAATAATAATAATAATAATAATAATAATAATAATAGCTTTATTATATCTGGCAGAGTTAAGGCCTTAAGACCTCCTCTGCCACTCAACCAGGTTTTAAAGAATAAAAAAAATAGTTTTACATCTAAATTACAATATACATAAACGATTCCATGTTATAAATACAATAAATTAACATTTATAATGTATTTTGATTTATTCTAGATTTAACGAATTAAATATATAATATGTACAAGATATATAAAAGAACGAGAAAAAAATATTAATGACATAGAATAAATTTAAATAAATATAAAAAAAAATATTAGAAATCAGGTAACTGTATAAGCGTGACTTAAAAGTGCCAAGTGTGCGGCAACCCCTGATATCTCGAGGAAGGAAATTCCAGGAGCGGGCAGAGGCTACTGTGAAGGAAGTAGAATAAGAGAAAGTGCTATGAAGAGGAATTGTTAGCAGACTGTTATTTTGTGACCTAGTGTCAATATGTGGTAAGAGGATAACGTCTCAAATCTGGACTCCAGGTAACCAGGAGTGTAGGAATTCAGAAGCTTGAAAAGTACTGAAAGAGAGTGCAATTTACGTTTGTCAGTAAGACGGAGAGAAGAGAAGTTATTAAAGTGTTCAGAAAATATGGTAATAACGGCGGATATTGGAAACGAATCGAACGCAAGCATTATGAACTCGCTGCAGTCTCTGCGACAAGTCACGGTTTAGATCATTATATATAATGTCACAATAATCGAAGTGTGGCAACACAAGATTCTGCACAAGGATTTGTTTTAACGAAACTGGGAGAAAATTCTTTAAATGTTTAAGATAATGTAAGGTGGAGAAAGTCTTTTTACATATGTGTTTCACTTGTGTTTGCCAGGTTAAATTTGCGTCTAGATGTAGTCCAAGACCTGTTACTGAAGAGGAATAAGGGGATAATTATATTATTTATATTAATGCTTGGAAGTGCAGACATATCAAAGGTTGTAAGCAGTCTTTGTTGTCTCATTAGAATTACTTGTGACTTGTTAGGATATAGATTTAGATCGATATTCGAAGACCAGTTAAAGATGGACATGAGATCGTCATTCATTATCGTCAAGCTCTTATAGGTGAGGAAGGTGAATGTGGGTAAATTTGGAGATCATCAGCATAGAGGTGGCAACGGAAGTGCTTTAGTACAGTTGGTAAGTCATTTATGTAGATTGAGGAAAGAAGAGGTCCAAGAACACTGTCCTGGAGGACTCCCGCCTGCACGTTGCGCCACGACGAAGATCTAGAATTTAGTGAAACGTATTGTTGACGCCCGTGCAGGTATGAGTGGAACCAGGATACAGCGCTGTCAGACAAGTGTAGGTGCTTGAGCTTTATCATAACTAAGTCGTGGTCTACTGTGCCAAAAGCTTTGCTGAAGTCAAGTAAGGTTAAAGGAGTCAATTCACGTCTGTCCATGGCTTCACGAATATCTTCAGTAATTTTTAACAAAGCTGTTGTTGTGCTATGACCAGATCTAAAGCCGGATTGATAAGGATCAAGGAGGTGATTTGCTTGGAGATATTCAGTCATTTGCTTATGTTAAAAACAGGGAATCCGAGTCATGTTGGTATCATTTTAGACTATTTATCAGTGAATTATAGACGAGTTCGAGGTTTTTTGGTGTGATTTGTGGATTTAGTGGGGAGGTGATTGATTTATGTGAGGGAGGGAGGGAGGGAGGAGGGAGGGAGGGAGGGAGGGAGGGAGGGAGGGAGGGAGGGAGGGAGGGAGGGAGGGAGGGAGGGAGGGAGGGAGGGAGGGAGGGAGGGAGGGAGGGAGGGAGGGAGGAGGGAGGGAGGTTCTTTCTTTCTTCTTTCTTTCTTTCTTTCTTTTCTTTCTTCTTCTTTTTCTTTCTTTCTTTCTTTCTTCTTTATTCTTCTTATTTCTTTCTTTCTTTCTTTTTCTTTCTTTCTTTCTTTCTTTCTTTCTTTCTTTCTTTCTTTCTTTCTTTCTTTCTTTCTTTCTTTCTTTCTTTCTTTCTTTCTTTCTTCTTTCTTTCTTTTTCTTTCTTTTTCTTTCCTTCCTTCCTTCTTTCTTTCTTCTTGCATTCGTCATACATACCTACAGCAATTTAATTGCTTATATCTTATATAATCTACTACTGAATATTTAATATTTATTTTCTCTCGTACGACTTTATTTATTTTTTATTTTTTAACACTTTGCTTCTCTCCTCCAGAAATCCATGTCCATTGACATAAGTTTTTGTTTTAAGATTTTGTTGAATTTCCGTACTTCAGCTCCATATTTCACAGTACTTCTCACTATTGAAGTGTATATTTATAACTTGTTTTTCTGAGTTATGTAATAATAACAATGATGATAATATAATAATAATAATATTAATATTAATAATAATAATAATAATAATAATATTAATATTATTAATAATAATAATAATAATAATAATAATAATAATATTAATATTAATAATAATAATTATGATAATAATATTAATAATAATAATAATTTATTTCTCCAGATGAAGAACATAATTTGTTCCTCTCTACTTCATATTACACAGACTATATAAAACTACAATTATTATGAATATATTTATATAAATAAAAATGTAAATGTTCGTTTGTTGAAAATCTTAAAGTCTCCGAAAGTTATTCCACGATTGCTTTAAAAGTGGGCATAGGATTTTATGCTATCTACTATATTCTATTCAATTAGGTTTAGGAGTACATGTGAAACTAAAACTTGACAATCGCTTTAACTGTCATAATTTTCAATACTTCATAATGAAACTCAGTAAATCTTATTGAAAAAAACCGAGGAAGATAATATTTAAAAAATCAGCGAAATCCTATTTTTAAAATGGTCTTTACTTGAAATTCTAATTAAAAACTGACTCTAGTAACCGTCATTATTTGGTTCGTTGTGGTGTATAGCTCTGTACAGAGTAAGTGAAGGTAGGAAAACAATTGAAATATTAAATTCGGTGCTGTGGAGAAGAAACATTCTGAAGAAAACTGAAAGCTTATTTATAGTTCATTGGTGAAGAGTATACTATTGTATGGTGTGGAAACGTAGACATTATGCTGAGAGCAAGCATATAAACAATTGGTGACAGAGATGGACTTTTTGGAGGAAGGCTTCTAGAAATTCAAGAAAAGACAACATTAGAAATATTAAAATCAAATAAATAATAGATGTTCAAAAATAAGTTCTACAAGTTATTGAGGAACGAAGACTCAAATGATTTGGTCACATAAAATGGATGTCAAATGACAGGATACTTAAGATGATATTAAATTCTAAAGCGGAGGGCAACAGAAGAAAGGGGAGACGAAATTAACAGTGGATTCAAGGAGTGCATAGGAGTATGGTGTTAAGAGGATTAACGAAGAGTGATGCAGAGAATAGGGATGTATGGATGAGTAAAATTTATAATGGGTTGTAGGGAAACTACTGTAATGTAAAGAAATTCCTAAAAAAAAGGATTAAAAGAAATACTTTACAACATGTGACTCGAAAAACTTTTCAACACTATGCGCATGCGCCAACTAACGCGAAGTGGTTTTCACTATGGAATCACGGGATCCAGCCAACATATACACGATATTTGACGAAACTAAAAGCTTACCCAATGCAATTTAAGTACTCTAACTTGTGAAAGACCAACCTAAAAGTTAACCTAACGCAATTTAAGCACTCTAACCTGTGAAATAATTCAACGCCCAAAAAAAAAATAATAAGTTCTGAAATTCCGAAGTATATGTGTACAGTTAATTAGTACATACTCTATGTAGGCTGCACTGATCATGTCTTTGTTTTTGCATAAAATAATCGTTAATATCAATATGGTGCCACGTCTTCATGCTAGGTATGTAGTTATATTTCATAGAAAAATATATTGAAATAATCGTTAGAAAAAAACATGTAAAATCAATGTAAATGGTGGTAAACAATTTGAAAAATGAAACCCTAAGAATAAAATATAACAGGAGTTTATGAAGAAATTAAAAAAGTCGATTCACAGGTTGTAAAGTTTAGTCTTATTATTATTATTATTATTATTATTATTATTATTATTATTATTATTATTATTATTAGTGTAACTATTATTGTTGTTTTAGTTAATAATATGCCTTTATTTTAAACATATTAAACAGTAAAATAAAGGACACATTAAAATAATAGAGAATCCAATTTTATACTTAAATATTGGCTGAAATACAGGTTATTATCATTATTATTATTTTTTTGTTAATGCAGTCATCTTTACATTAAACATATTAATCAGTGAAATAGCGATACAATTAAATGAAATAGAATCCAAGGTTTTGCTAAATATGGCTGAAATGTGTAATTTCCTGGGAAATATGGGACTTCAGTAATGTTATGTTACAGCCAGGTTAATGTTAACAGTGTAATGTAACTAACTACAAATTGAAGTCCCTGTGGATGTGATTTTTTTTTCTGTGGCAGGTAGTTACTGCAATGAGGATTCTGCGCAGAATTTAAAATGGATTTTCGGGAGCTTTAGTGGCAATATTGGAGAACTACTTTGCATATAACCGACAAAAAAATAAAAGGAGTTTACATGTCTTTACTGTATTGCAAATAAAAGTCAATTTATGTTTGTGAATTTAAATGTAAATAGAGTAGAATGTGGTGCACAGATATTGGATAGAGCTAGTGTGTTCAATAACAGTACACTCATATTCACATTCAATAAAATGTGCTGCAGGCCAAGGAATGTTGAATAATTCGATAAATATTCAATTATTAATCTTTTTAATGAGAGCCTCGAGTGTTCAATATTCAATTATTAATGTTTTTTTTAAATAATGGACTGGCGTGTTCATCCGTCTCACCCGAAAGCGAAAAACCTGCTATTTTATGGAATCAAAAGGCGTTTTGGGATGATCTTTCGAGTTTTTACTCTCTCATTCTCTCACACTGTTCCCTCTCTCTTATTAATACACATACAGGTTTATCAAATTTAATATCGTCATCGAAATCAAGGTTTACGCCTTTTGGCCTACTCCGGTTTAAAACTGGTCACGCCATCTCTTCATAGGTCCGTATCCTATGCTGATGATACTTGTTAGTATTACACTGAGCAAAAAAAATAAACTTTTTTTTGTCTCAAAAAGAAAAATATTTGATTCTGATAGTATTTTTTTCTTCTAAATTCAAATATGATTTCTCATCGCGCAACATTTCCGAGAGATAGGCATTTATTATTTCAAACACATTAATAATTTCTACATTCGTAACTACACAATATTCGAACATTAGGACTCACCTAGAAAGTACGGATTTTTTGCTATATTTCGCTTCTGGAGCATCCCTCTTGATGGTCCAACAATAATCGGCCAGCATATTAGGATTTCATTTGCCTTGATATCTCTTTTCCATAGCTAAAATCTCCTGATGTAAGTGTTCCCCGTGCTCATCGTTCACTACGCCAAGATGGACAATGGACGAAAAAACGTTTATTTAAAAAATTATTATTTATATCCATTAATTGAAATATAAATAAAAAACTGTGACTGATGGAGAAATTCCGAATACATATTTGGAAACACGATAAAAATTGCATTAAGTAGGCCTACAACTATTGGTATTCATGAGAAAAAAGTCATGTTGAACAGTGTTATCAGACTCGTTTCCGATCTGTACCGATCCACATTCGTGAGGTTCAATCATCCCTTAACACCGCTGAATCCTGGTTGCGCCTGTGAAATATTAAACTTAATGCAAACAAAACACAATTTGTTGTGTTCACTAAAACCCTTAGGCGTAGGCTACTCCTGCCCGATTCACCTTGGGAACTCATCAACTCCGTCCTGAGACTTACGTCAAGGAATCCATTTGGATTCCAAGCTTACGTTCAAAATTCATATTGGGCATCTGAAACACAAAGCTAACGCTGCTATTGGACTTTTATATCAATTGTTCAAGTCGCCTGCGATATCTACCAGGATCAAGCTAACTTTATATCAAGCTGTGATCCGCAGCATGTTGCTGTGTGGATGTGAAGCATGGAGTATCCTCGCTGATTGCAACAAAAAGAAAGTTCAGATAATATAGAACAAATGTCTGAAAATCATATTCTCGGCCCCGCGCTACACGAGGATCAGAATCTGGCACAGATGTCCTGTATTGGTGAAACAATTGAACATAGAGTATCTGAAATGCTGAATCTTATTATGAACCATGATAACCCAATTGTTCGCAATACAGGGCGTATGCTACAGCGACGTTCTGTACACCGAAACATATTTACCAGACCCCCGATGATGGTCCACCACAATGATAGGGCGTATGCTACAGCGACGTTCTGTACACCGAAACATATTTACCAGACCCCCGATGATGGTCCACCACAATGATAGGGCGTATGCTACAGCGACGTTGTGTACACCGAAACATATTTACCAGACCCCCGATGATGGTCCACCACAATGATAGGGCGTATGCTACAGCGACGTTGTGTACACCGAAACATATTTACAAGACCCCCGATGATGGTCCACCACAATGATAGGGCGTATGCTACAGCGACGTTGTGTACACCGAAACATATTTACCAGACCCCCGATGATGGTCCACCACAATGATAGGGCGTATGCTACAGCGACGTTGTGTACACCGAAACATATTTACCAGACCCCCGATGATGGTCCACCACAATGATAGGGCGTATGCTACAGCGACGTTGTGTACACCGAAACATATTTACCAGACCCCCGATGATGGTCCACCACAATGATAGGGCGTATGCTACAGCGACGTTGTGTACACCGAAACATATTTACCAGACCCCCGATGATGGTCCACCACAATGATATCAGTGCAGGTTACCAGCCTCATTCCTCGCCGCCGGCTTTTGGACTCTCTGCTTGCCCGGCTGTGCGGTTTATGATGCCCTGCTCCGGTGAGGAACCATCCTCTTTTCATGCATACTTGCTACAGTGATACAGCTAAAACCCTATGCCGCGAAACACGCGAAGGCCGGTGGTTAAACTCCATAATGAACAACTCAATGGAATTCGGCCGCCAAGGGACCACAACTGGTTCCAAAAAAGAGGCACACTGGGAAATGCCAGTCATTGCCACCATTCAGTCAGTCAGTCAGTCACTTTTCATAGATCGGTCAAAAGTTATTTCCTATAGGATTATAGTTCAAGACGGCTTCTGCTATTCTAGTTGGTGGCATGCGTTGAACATGGTCTCTCCAATTAGTTCTATATTTTGCGATCATTGCCGTAATTGGTTGTATATTCAGTTCATTCCTGATGTCTATGCTTCTCCTAAGATCCAACAATCACAACCTGCCACACATCGAAGAAATCTCATTTCTGAAGACTCTGTTTTAATTAGTCTGGAGTTAATGTCCATTTCTCGGTGTCATATAGAAGTAGTGACAATACAATTATTTTATAGAACTTTAGTAATGATTATTCTCATACTTTATATTTCAATGTTCTCCGTATTGTTCCGCAGATTTGTCTAAATCTACTTAATTTCAGTTGAATGTCATTAGTTTTATATAGGCTAGTCTGTATTATATCCTAAATGTTTAAACTCTTTTATTTGTTCAATAAATTTCCCATAGATAATTTGAAATGTTAAGATAATAATAAATATTATTTTACAAGATAGAAATAAAGACACATGTATAATCTCATCTTATTATTTTTTTTTACTCACGCTTTCATACTATTTCTTTACCTTAGACTGTTTCACTCATATTACCTCTCTTTTTTATCTCGTATCTTCCTCTCATATACTCATTCTCGTAGTCCCTCTTCCATGTTTGTTTACTCATTTGTCTTACTCTTGACATGCAATCTTCCTCTCTCTCCTTCCATTTTACTCACTATTACATAAACATGCCATATATGCAATAAACCATGCTTAAATTTAATTTTAGAAGTATGTAAAAAATGGCTTATCCTATAAATGTCGTCTACTGATGAGAGAAAGTGCCTTTGTTTTAAATAGATTGATCAAAACACGCATTCTAAACCTTCACTTATTTTCGTTGACTCTTAGGCTCATTCTTTTTTCATTTATAATATCTCACTAACTCGTTTGCTGTGCTATCTTATTACTTCCATTCTGATATTCTTACTATATTAGATTTTTTTTTCTTTCTCTTCCTCTCACATATAAATTTCTCTCTCTCGCACCATCTCTCTCTCTCTCTCTCTCTCTCTCCCTCTCTCTACACGCACACACACACACACACACACACACACACACACATATATATTATTATTGTTCGTCACGGTTTAGGTTTTTTTGCTAGCCTGTTTCGGCTCCAAATTGCTGCTCTTTCCATCATATATATATATATATATATATATATATATATATATATATATATATGTATTCATTCATTCATCCATTCATTCATTCATTCATAGTGTTCTGCCCAAGAGTAGGTCTTTCACTGTAAACTCAGCATTTTCCACTCTTTCCTTAACTCTGCCTTCCTTTTTGTATCTGTATACAAACCATTTATTTTAATATTGTCTATCATCTGATGTCTTTCTGCCTGTAACCTTCATTCCGTTGACCATTCCTTCTAGGGCATCCGTCAGCAGGTAGTTTCTTCTTAGCCAGTGGCTAATCCAATTTCTCTTCATCTTATATATAAAGGTAAAGTGATCCCACAACAGGCCTCAGGAGGCCCTTGGGGTAGTAGGAGGTTAAGGCTCCCACTTTTTCTAGACAATCGGCACTTTATGTCAGCCGGGTTGTCAGCCCTGCGTGACGGCCGCCTTTACCCCAGAACAAGCGTCTGGTACTCATTTCAGTTAGAGGCTGAGTCGACCCCAGGGCCATAGTGCCGCCAGAGGGTTTGGGTCAGTTTAAAAATCCTGACCCCAACGGGACTTGAACCCTCGACCCTCCGGCTTGTAGCTCAGTGCCTTAACCACTACGCTACGGCGTGCCCCCTCATCTTATATATAATGTACGAAATTGTTTGCCATTCGCCCTTAGGAAAATGTTAGTAGAAACACTTGCAATGCCCCATTTTGATTATTGTGACACTCTTTTTACAGACTTAAATATTATTTCCACTCAAAGACTTCAACGTGTTCATAATTCTTGCGCACGTTTTATTTGTGGTATTCGCAAATTTGACCATGTTACAGTTACACGGTCCCTGGAACAATTATCGTGGCTTCGTCTAAGAGATCGTAGAACTGTCCATTCCCTATCCCTTCTCTATAAAATACTTCACACATCATCGCCTAATTATTTATCACGCCGCTTAATCAGACTATCCGACACACATAATCTTGACACTCGATCCCATCAGCACATTGTCCTTTATATCCCGCCTCATCACACTGTATATTATTCATTATCTTTTACGGTGTCACTTACCAAAACATGGAATTCCCTTCCGCCCTATGTCAGAGACTGTCAAACTATAACATCCTTCAAAAATAAACTAAAGAATTATTTAATAACAAACTAACTTATACACCTCACTGATAGTATTCTTTTAGCAATATTAATATATTTAATTATTTATGAAAATAATATTAAGAATAACAAATATTTTTATTTGTTTTGTTTTAAATATTGTATAATCGTAAAATTAGTTTTTTATATCTCATTATTTTCCTGTTTTTTATATACACTAGACAGGGACAATTTAATATGCCTTGCTTGTATACATTTTATTATTAGTTTTAGTCTTAATTTTAACTAATATTAACTGGTTGTATTATAGATCGTAATATATTAGATATTATCTTTTGATCAAATTTTTACTTAGTGTTTAATATTAGAGTTAATTAAGATTGTTATATTCTGATGTAATATATGTTTGTCCTAGTGAGTGGAAGAGAAGGCCACATGGCCTTAACTCCACCAGGCTAAATAAATCTAATCTAATCTAAAAAAAAAAAATAAAAAATAAAAATATCATCATAATAGTCCATTCATGAATTTAGGTCTTTTGTTGATATCTTTCAGACTCAATAGAATTACCATTCAAAAGTGTTACTCTTTTTGCAGATTGATAGCTTAACTTTGCTTGGATATCCCGTGATCCTCCATTTGATGTACATATTGCATTCACCTTGACTTATAATCATACATTTTGTTTTCTGAAAGTTCCATGTGTAATTCGTCTAAGATTTCTTCATTGTTTTATAATCTAGTAGTATGTAGCCAGCAGTTCTTCAAAGATATCACATTTCAGCAAATGTAAGTCTTTGATTATCTTCTGTTTCAATGTCGTTACTTTGCTACCGTAAAAAGCAGTTGGAAGTCAAAATGTTTTATACACTTTTAATCTTGAATGTTTTTTGGATTAACTATGACATCAAGATATAATGTATTAACCCTAAAATCCTTTAAAAATGTGGAGATATATATATATTATTTTGTTTGCATTTACATCCTATATATATTTATATATATATATATATATATATATATATATATATATATATATATATATGACATGAAAATAAAAATAAATGCATGAATCCAGGATCTTTAACTTGGTACGTTAGTGCGCTACGACTTATTCTATCCGAGCATCCTAGCACAAAACATTTATTTATCCTTTACACATATTTTCTATCATGAGAGATAGCGGGAACTTGGTCTCACAGCTTTCTCGTGGCTGCTACAACAAGTAAGCAAATTAAAGAGAATTTTTTTAAATATTTTTTTTACTTTTTATAGCAGTGACGATTCTTTATTTCGAGATATATATATATATATATATATATATATATATATATATATATTGTCCACCGCTGTGGTCTCGAGGTAGCGTGCTGCCTTGTCACGCAGCGGGCCCGGGTTCGATCCCCGGTCGGGGCAGTTTTTCTGGGTGAGGTTTTTATCGGAGTTTTTCCTCACCTGTAAGACAAATGTCAGGAAAACTTTAAGGCCCAAACGGTTCCCGAAATCATATGGTCATCATTATCATCATCATCCTTCTCATTATCATCACCATCATCATCATCCTTCACCGGTGTGGAAAGAAACGGGAAGCTACCACACCTGCAATTCCCTAGTAAAGCTGCAAGCATAGCATGAAAATGCTGTGATTGCAGTCAAGGACCTGCCTTCAGGCGGAATTACTATGGATGGATATATATATATTGTAACTATTGTTTAAGTATAGAAAATATAATTGGATCAGGTATTTGGGAGTAAAATTACGAGATATCCGCAGTGAGATTACTAGATCTGTGGCTCGTAACTGGAAATATCCCGAATCTGAAATCCTACCATAAGAGCCAAGTCATTCAATGTATCGTCTTCTATTCTCAATTAATCAAAGGGTTAAAAGTACCCAATATTTGTATTAATAACACGATATAATGAAAGATGGAATTTATTCATGCTATTTTGATAGCATATGAAGTCAAAATATGGCAGGGTATTCTCCTTTTTATTCAAATTTAGTGACATAGTTCGCTTTTTCTCAAAATACTTAAATTGATTTTTCTGTTAAATAAAATCTAATCTGCGTAGAATGATTTGCAAGTAGTAGTCCCACTTTAAACGTTACTTCAAGGAAAGATGTAGTCGAGCCAAAGCGAACGATATTTGATTCGTGTTCTACGAGATAAGTAACAAGTTTTTTCTTCACGAGTTTCCCCAAAACTTTGCTTTCTAAATCAATATTCGATACATATACCTAGAAATCAAGACTTCTCCTCAATTGATTTATCTCCGGACTTCTACTTCAAATCCCGCGTCGTTACTTCAAAAAACTGCTTTATCTAATTCCTGTCTTCACCTGAGTTACGTGCGGAAACTTCACTCCTCTCAACATGCAGAGGAAACTTATTCAATTTGATGACAGACTTAAGTAACTCTGCGATTTACAAATAATGTTATACAACTTGAAATGGGTATTTGTTATTTAATTTAAGATATGCTGCATACATCTTGTATTGCTATTTCATTTATTGGTTTCTTCCTTTGTATTTCCTTGCATTTTAATTATTTATTTTTTATTCACAACGTATCTGCTATGGATATGGAGAAAAAAATGTGGGAAATTTCAACAGATATGTGATTCAATAAGATGATATTTGAGAAATAAGACCACAAGGGAAACTCAATTAAAATTTGACAAAACAGTAGCCGTTCCAACGTTATCATAAAGGTCTGAGACTTGGCCTTTAACGATCCCTGATAAACATAAAATTGAGACAATAGGAATAAGATTTCTGAGATCCATTGCAAGTGTGTCTTTAAGAGATCAATAGAGAAGTCAAGATACCAGAGATGAGTTAAATATATATAATATAAAAGAGAAAATATACAGAAATAAATGTAATTGGTGAGACATATATAAAGAATGCAAAATAATCGTTTATGGAAAATGATACTTCATTATAAACCTTAAGGCCGAAGAAATGTAAGAAGACCAAAACGACGTTGAAAGACGATCTGTAGCATATTGTGCATCGGGGAGCGCAATACTGTGTTTTGAAAGCACTAATTAGAGGTTTAATTCCTCTTTTAACTTTCTATTATTTTGTGACTACTTAAATATGTTCACTACATAATAAGCGAAATAAAAAAAAGCTTAAACCCCATAAAAATAATAAATATTTTAAGGATAAAGGCAAGAAGCTCTTCCACGCTAGATATATCAATTTGGGCCAACAGGCCCACAACTTGAAGAAGAAGATGATGATCGTTTCTGTGGTCTCGAGGTGGCGAGCCCGAGTTCGATCATTGGTCTGGACAAGTTTTCTGGGTAAGGTTTTTCGGCATTTTTCCTCACCTGCAAGACAAATGTCATGAAACTTTAAGCCCAAACGATCACCGAACATCGTCTGGCCAACATTATCATATTAGCCTGTTTATATTAAAGATTCTCCTGGCGCATAATTACCGTCTTCATCACTTTCTAATACACGGGTAAGCGTAATCTCACCTTCCAGGCGCCCCAAACTCAGAAGTTGGTTAGAAACACATCATGCCAGAAGAGAATGCCATAAATGTCGTAATGACAACCTTTTGGCATTTATTAAAATAAATACTGTTTTGCCTTCCGGGAACCAGCAAACTATGCGGTAAAATTCACTGCTCTATCGAACCAGTATGATCATGACCACGGACATAAGCTCTCCACAGATCCCTATCCTGAGCTAATATTTTCCAATCCTCTTCTACATAATATACTTCCTTCAAATAATGTTTTATTCAATGTCACTATGTTTTCATTTCGACATTCTGGTATTCTCTCCTGACATGACGTTGTTGTAACCCACTTGTGAGATTTGGCGCCTGGAAGGCGGAGTTACGATCCCCCGATGATATATGATAGATGATGATGATACTGATGCACCAAGAGAGGCCTTAATGAATATGTTAATTATGATAATAATGGCCAGATGGTGTTCGAGAACCTTTTGGGCCATAATGTTTCCTGGCATTTTTCTTGCAGGTGAGGAAAACCCCCGAAAAAGGCCGTCGCCTAGGAAACTTGTCCCGACTGGAGATCGAACCCATGCCCGTTATGTGACTAGGCAGCACGCTACCCCGACACCATAGTAATGGACTCCTTCAAATCATAAATAATATTATCTTATTTTACATCCCAAAAATGTTAATCCGATGGAATCCATGTCCGCGTTTCTTGACGGTTGTATTTTTACTGTTAAAGATCGCCACTCTTTCGAACAAAGTAGTTTTTGTCGTCTTACGTATCGCCTTCGACCCATCCGGCATGTATAACCGTTTCGGTAGCAATGCTACCGCCGCGCCCACACAGCTCTCGGGGTCATTAAAACACTAAATTCACTCCACCACAAGTTAAATTTGCCATGGAGGGCTTGAGATTCTTTTTTGCATCGTAAATTTTCGAAACCTGACATGCAACGTCATTACCATTCCGAAGAAAGCCATACTCAGGATTTTTACGTCCTGAAAAAAATCTAATGATACCACCTCGGTTTTAACTCGCGAACCCCGGATTCAATGGAGAGTATACAAACAACTAATCCACAGGGACTGAACCGTGAAAATGAAAATTATATTAAATATATCGAATGAAAGAAACCAAGGAAGATAAACATAAATAATAATATGAGGCCATTGAGCAAGTGGAGAGCTTCAAATACTTGGGTTGTACTATCAGTAGTAACATGAACTGCGATCTAGAAAGTAAAGCAGAGGATAGCAATGGCAAAAGAAGCTTTCAACTAGAAGAGAAGCATTTTCTGCAGATACGGAGGAGGCTAGTGAAGTGCTTTGTATGGAGTGTAAAATTGTATGGTGCAGAGACTTGGACATTACGACGGAATGAGGAAAAGCGACTGGAAGCTTTTGAGATGTGGATATCGAGAAGATTGGAACGTATAAAATGGACAGACAAAGTAAGAAATAAAGATGTGCCAGACAGAGTGGGTGAAAGAAGAACAATGCTGGAACTCATAAAGAAGAGGAAAATAAATTGGATTGGCCACTGGCTAAGAAGAAACTGGCTGCTGAAGGAGCTGTAGAAGGAATGGTCAACGGAAAGAAAGTTGGGGCAGAAAAATACATCAGATGATAGACAATATTAAAATAAATGGTTTGTATGCAAATACAAAATGGAAAGCTGAGTTAAGGAAAGAGTGGAGAATGCTGACTTTGCAGTGAAAGACCTGCTCTTGAACAGAACACTATGAATGAATGAATATCAAATCGTGGAACTATAATAAATTATAGGGAAATGGTCTGTGTTAATTAAATCCCAATACACTTTGTCTTGAAGTTTGAGGAGAACCTTGGGAGAAACTCTAGTCAGATTGATCCGTAACTGGGTTTGGTCTTCGAAGTTCCAGAATACGAATCTCAAACGCTGACGTTCGAACCAAGTCATTCGATCGTATGCATCTGTGGGTTACAATAGTTGATACGGGCATGTTATGGCTTGTTTCGCTGTGATTGGATGACCAAACTGTGATTAATCCTTGTCTAACAGGTGCCATGTCACAACACACTGGGGATCGCTAATTGTGCAACCAATCTAACCCTGCAAGATTTACCAACCCTCATAATCCCTTACATGTCCCTTGTCATCATCCTATGGTGCAAAACTCAAATTCGTGAAATCAAGCCAATAAAAAATTTACTGAGATATATTTGTTCCTATGATTTGTTGGTTGATGTGAGATATCATGCCAAACCCAGGAAGAACTAAAGTACAAACTTCTGGTTGACCAAAAAATCAAAATAAATGTTGATATAGAATAGGATCCCCCCCCTGCAAAGTCAAATAAAGATGTGTTTAAATTGGGAGGCAGGCCCGATAAAGAGAGAAGAGACAAGAATAACAATATTTTATCATTTTTTCACTGAATTATCGAATAATACAACGGTATGTGTTTGCTGAAATTTTTTTCAAGATGTTAGTTGAATGTTTTGCTATAAGGAACCTAATATCAGAAAATAGAAAATTAAACACCCTATTGTTTGCAGATGACCAAATAATAATAGCAAATTCAGAAGATAATCTACAGAAAGGTCTGTATGAACTTAACAAAATTACAGAAGAATATGGTTTCAAGATATCTACAGAAAAAACAAAAATTATGGCATTTCAAGGTGTAGATCCTGTCAAAAGTAAAATTGTACTGGACAATAAAATTTTGGAGCAGGTGAATAATTTTACATATCTAGGATGCAATATCTCATATGAAGAAGGAAAGGATGTAAATGCAAAAATATCTAAATTTTTAAGAATTTTAGGGTTAATAAATTCTATCGTCAAGCCACAGTTAGTCCAGTAACATTCAAGATTAAAATTGTATAAAACACTGGCTCTTCCAACTCTTTTGTATGGTAGCGAAGTATGGACGTTGAAACAGAAGGATATACAGAGACTTAGATCTGCTGAAATGAGATACCTTCGGAGGACTGCAGCATACACACTACTAGATCACAAAAAAATGAAGACATATTAGAAGAATTACACATGGAACCTTTAGAAAACAAAATTTCTGATTATAAGTCAAGATGGATGCAACATGTTCATCGAATGGAAGATTACAGAATACCCAAACAAATGTTAAGATATCAACCTGCAGAAAGAAGAAGACAAGGACGTCGACTCAAAAGACTTTTGTATGGTATTTCTCTTGAGGCCGAAACAGGTCAACAAATGGCCTAAATTCGTGAATGTACTATGATGATGCTGATGAACCTATTATCTCCAGTATCCTTTCACACATTATTTGTTGTATTATGAATAAAAAATGGCGTCCATGCTATTAAATATCTCATCCCACCCAAAAAAATTGACCACCTCTATGAAATGATATACCCAATACTAATATCAATGAATTGATATATAGTTTCAATTGTTCAAATGTATTATTATTGCTATTATTATTATCACTATGATTATTAATATTAATATTATTATTATTAGTAGTAGTAGTAGTAGCAGTAGTAGCAGTAGTAGCAGTAGTAGTAGTAGTAGTAGTAGCAGTAGTAGCAGTAGTAGTAGCAGGAGCAGCAGCAGCAGTATAAGTAGCAGCAGCAGCAGAAGCAGCAGCAGCAGTAGTAGTAATAGTAGCTATTAATCCTATCATGGTAGTAACTCTTTTTAATAAACTGGAAAAAAAAACAACTGTACGAATAAAAATGAGAATCATACATCAGCCGGTTACTTCGAATGCGACTAGTATTACTAATGTATCTTGAGTAATATTTAGAATATTCCTTATAATCTGATTTAATCTTTAAAAACTGTATTGAAATGGATACCTCCTGGAAAAGAGAATCGTAGTAGACCAAAACCAATGTGGATAAAGGGAATTCAAGACAACATGAAGAAGAGAAATGTTATAGAAGCAGACACGCAAGACCGGGAAGTGTGGAAGAAAAACATTGTATATCTTGGTTGAGGATACCTGTGTAAATAACAGAAACAATCCTGAAATAAATAAAATAAATAAAAAAGTCCTTGCGTAATTAAAATGATTATTGCAGATCAAGGTCAGTGCGCTGGAACAAATAGTTTTCGGTATAACTGTGGAGGTGTCCTAATATTTTAAATTAATTTCTACAGTTATATGTAAAAGGAATACAATACATGATATGTGTAATCACAGTAATTACTTTCTCCAGATTCCATTGTGCGACCAATTCAGTGCCGAAATCTAATATTTTGTGTGTTTCAACTGTATCTTTTGATAAATTATCACAAAGTAAAGCATTAAAATAAATGCCTAGCAAGTGTCGTTGTCCTCAACTACGTTAATTTTTTTTATTTTAAGAATTGTAAGCCTTTCGGAAACCTGCTTGCATCATCAGCAGGAGGATATGCTTTACTACCTGTTCGTGTTGTTATTTTGCGACGCTTTTGAAATCAGCGGCCTTTCAGCGTTGTTAGCAGCTACAACTAAAAGTTGTTTATAATAAATGATAGTTTTAAAAAACTAAAACAACACGCTTTATTAGAAAACCGAACTAAAAATGTAAAATAATTTTAATTTCCAACACGCTTGCGATAAAATTAAAGTGGTCAACAAAAAATCATCTCCAACACATATAGAATAAAACTAGATATCAACAAAAAGAAAATAATTTTACCATCAAAAGCGTGAGGTGCTCTATATCAATTAATATATTTGCTAATAAACATATTGGTAAAAGTAAAATATCTAAGAAGAACATGTAAAATCATAAAAGCACCCCACGCTTTTGATGGTAAAATTATTTTCTTTTTGGTCATAACTCTAGTTTTATATGTGTTAGAAATTATTTTTTTGTTGACCACTTTAATTTTATCCCAAGCATGTTGGAAATTAAAATTATTTTTCATTTTTTAGTTCGGTATTCTAATGAAGCGTGTTGTGTTAGTTTTTAAAACTATTATTTATTTTTATTTTTTAGTTTTAATATTTCACAGAATAAGATAAAAATGTAAATATCTTTAAATTCGATCCTATTGAAGTATGAGCTAAAAGTAATATTCTTCTAAAAAAATCATCCCAGCCGGATTTGAACCAGTGACCTATGTATTACTGAAATTATATACCACTAGAATTAACCGCTCTACCAACTGAGCTCTTACAACGATTGACTAAAAAGGCGACAAGTCCGCAAACTATTATACCAGTTTTCATTTTTTTTCTGATGATTCTGTCCAGGATTTTAGGAACAAAATATGAAATTATTGTATTGCCACGGGTCCTTTACAAGTATACAAAGTTTCAAGTCGATTCAATGTTTCTAAGTGGGTGAAAATCGTGTTCAAAGATTCCGTTACATAGATACAAAGACACTTCCTTTTTTCTGACGATTCTGGCCAGAATGTTAGAAACAAATATGAAAATATTGTATTGTCACGGGTCCTTTACAAGTATACAAAGTTTCAAGTCGATCCAATGTTGAAAGATTCCGTCACATAGGTAGATAGATAGATACCGGTCAAGCTAATATAAAGCGTGTAAAAAGAGTAACCCAGTAGTAGCTAGTAATAGTAAGAGGATTTTATTAGACTACAAGTAAGATATATACAATGTTATTTACAAATATGGGTCGCATGGGCAGTAAGCCGTACATGCTGTTGATAGTCTGTTACAATAAAGTAATATTTGGTAATAATATAAAAGAAAAAAACAATAATATTACAATTACATAAAGAAAGCACAATAATATTACAATTACATAATAATAAAATAAAATAATAATAAAATAACATTATACATTAATTATGTAGAATTATTAAGAATTAATGGTATTGCATTTTGATAACATGTATTTATTCATGAATGAGTGTTGTTCTTATTTTCCACGTTTTGTCCAGAAATTTACCCAAGTTTATCCAATTTTCTGGATTTATCATTAACTCGTAAAATTCCAATCTTTCACGGTTTAAATTTAGAAATCCTTCCGGTAATAACTGACGCTTCCAATATTCTAAATCGTTAAATTTTCCTAATATATGTATCTCGTCTTCAAGCTCCCGCACATTGGACATAATCGCATTTCGTGATCGTCGCTAATTTTTAGAAATTTGCATGCTCTTGGCCTAAACCAAGCAAGCCCGGATCTCTCTTTAAATCCTAGGTTGAGTATATAAGATTCTTTTCCCAAACGTGTTTTAGGTCTCTTTGTAAAAACAGTGAGCTTTTTCCCGTACATTCGGCGAAAAATATCTTGTTCGTTTATATCTAAGTACCTCCTCCTTATTTTTCTCCAAACATTCTTGCGATTTTCAGTCCCTTTTTCCCATACCCAACCCATCCCAAAAGTAACTTAGCTGAATATGACGGCATAAGCCAGATATTTATTGTAATATTTTACTTAGTGACTATTTGCCTCAACTGAATTTTAATATGAATTTTACCAATACTATATAAATTATGGTACCTCGTAACACTAAATTAAAAATCTACTGGAGTGGATGAGTACCTTGTGGCTATGAGAATCCGAAGTTGGATGACTATGGCAGAGGATAGAGATGTTTGGAGACTCCCAGTGGCCAAGGCCCCACCGAGCCGTAGTGCCCAAGTCCATCGCCGTGCCGTAGTCGGTAGAGTCTCTACCTTCCACTCCGGTGACCCGGGTTCGATTCCAGGCGAGGTAGGGGATTTTAAATCTCCACCTTGGGTCTGGGTGTGTGTGTCCTGTCCTTGCGTGTATGTGATAATTAAAGAAGGTAAAACAAACAGGTAAAAAAATAAGAAGGTAAAACAAGAAGGAAAACCAGTGTAAACAAAAAAGAAAAGAAAAAAACTTGTCGCCGTGGCGCAGTCGGTAGAATACCTACCTTTCACTCCGGCGACCTGGGTTCGATTCCGGGCGGGGTAGGGGATTTTAAATCTCCACCTTGGGTCTAGGTGTGTGTCCTGTCTTGTGTTTGTATGTGTGAATAAGATAAAAATATTAACAAAGGTAAAAACAAAAAGGAAAAACAGTGTAAACGAAAGGAAAACGAGAAAGAAAAAAAGCGATATAATTCCTTATTTTGTCCATGGCCGTGGCGTGGTCGGTAGAGCCCCTACCTTCCACTCCGGCGACCCGGGTTCTGTTCCTGGCGGGGTAGGGGATTTTAAATCTCCACCTTGGGTCTAGGTGTGTGTCCTGTCTTGTGTTTGTATGTGTGAATAAGATAAAAATATTAACAAAGGTAAAAACAAAAAGGAAAAACAGTGTAAACGAAAGGAAAACGAGAAAGAAAAAAAGCGATATAATTCCTTATTTTGTCCATGGCCGTGGCGTGGTCGGTAGAGCCCCTACCTTCCACTCCGGCGACCCGGGTTCTGTTCCTGGCGGGGTAGGGGATTTTAAATCTCCACCCTGAGTCTGGGTGTGTGTCCTGTCCTTGTGTCTATGTGAGGATAAAAGAAAGTTAACAAAATATGTAAAACAAAAAGGAAGAAAAAAGCAAAACAAAAAGGAAAAACAGTAAAAAAAATGAAGGAGTAAATATTATGTTTTTTAGCGGTAATTGTGTCAATCAACCCGTTTTGTGAAATTTATCGATTAATACTATACTTTGTTTGTTATTAGTTAAGTCTTCAGACTTGTGTTCAAAACTTCATAAAACAGTAAACTATGGTTGAAAAATCTTTATCTGAAAGTGTGCTTTCCAAGTTGTATAGCAGTACGCGTGTTTCGATATACCCAAAGGAGTCTGTCTGAATTTAAATTTGAAAGGTGGATCGATACTCGTATTCCAATAGCCTATTTCTCTCCCCTCTCTCTTTCTACTTTTGGTTTTATCATCCATCACTTCTTACGTCTCTGTCTTCAAGTTGCAATCCTCTCGTCTATTGGGATCCGCATGCAGAAATAGATTCTATTTCACATATACGCACTTTCAATATTAAAGAGTACTGTCAGGTATGAAAAATATGCTTTTTGTGTGTGTAGATTCTTTTGTGAAAAGTCAGCGCTCTAACTGTCTAACATATGTCTTATCAGAGCTATCTTGCTGACTTTGCTGATCTACAATTTCTCTATTATCGGGAATAATTTTATTCCAATATCAAAAGAAAATAAATAAATGTATAAATAAATACAATAATTAATAGTATTACATTTATTTTTGTCTATACTCTGCACACATCCTATTCAAATACTAAAAATTACTTAAATATTGTTTCACATATTTATTCACACACATATACACATACAGGTGTATGTATGTATGTAAGTGTGTGTGTGTGTGTGTGTATATATATATATATATATATATATATATATATATATATATATGGGCGTGTTATATTCTTACCAGCTGCAGTGCTGCAACTGTGCAACGAATGGAACCTAATAGACTTCCAAAAGTCATGCTTCAATACTGTCCTCAAGGGAAGAGATCTTTGGGATGTCCTAGATAAAGATGGATCGAGAATGCTTCACTGAAATCGTAACAGGTTTTTGGGCCTTAAACTTGATTAGAAGAACATGATGATGATGATGATGTGTTTTATTGTAGATTTTCGCGGATATCTTGCGTTCTCCGCGTCACTGATTCAAGGAAGGCAGATGGCTACTGGTTCGAACTTGATAACACATGTCGAAACGTTGGAATCAGTGACCATCGACCAATCATGACTCAGTGTCGCGGAGAAAAAAAAACTCTCTTCAAGTGTGTGTGTGTGTGTGTGTATATATATATATATATATATATATATATATATATATATATGCCTACATGGAATTTCTGAGGCAGGGTTACTTAAAAATATAACTCACCTCTTCATTGCTCCGTATATAAGTTAATAATAATAATAATAATAATAATAATAATAATAATAATAATAATAATAATAATAATGTTTTATTTATTCTGGCAGAGTTAAGGCCATAAGGCCTTCTTTTCCACTCAACCAGCACAAATACAAATAAATATTTGACAAATATAGATATACACTATACTAATTATAAACATTTAAACATACATTAAATGTAGCAATGTAAATTTCATGTACAAACAACATTTTATACGATAATAACAATAATAATACTTACGATAATAATAATAAAATAATAAAAAATAATATAATAATAATCATAATAATAATGATAATTATTATTATTAGTATTATTATTATTATTATTATTATTATTATTATTATTATTATTATTATTACAGTATAAATATTATGAATTATACTAAAAACACCAATTAATATATGTATCTTACACTGGGTAATGATGAAGTCGAGGTTAGAGCAAATATAAATTTAGATTTCTTTTAAAAGATTCCAATGTCCGGCAGCCATTTATTTCTTGTGGTAGGGAATTCCAGTTGCGAGAAGTGAAGATAGTATATGACATGGAGCGATGTGATGTCCTATGTTGCGTTATATTAAGCAAGAGACTATGTTGTGATCTTGTGTTTATGTTATGGTTTGAGGATATAATTTGTTCATAAAAATACAAAACTGTAAACGCCATCTTTACGTCGATAACTTACAGATTTATGCACAGTCTACTTCTTAATCTTCTGTAAGTAAAGAATACATTGATAAAGTGTAAAACACTCACTTCACGTGCCGTTTTATACATTTTCAGTTTAACGATTTTGAAGAATGTGGAATGACAAGAGTCCTTTGTATATTTCATCATCATCATAGTACATTCACGAATTTAGGCCATTCGTTGACCTGTTTCGGCCTCAAGAGAAACACCATCCAGAAGTCTTTTGAGTGGACGTCCTGGTCTTCTTCTTCCTGCAGGTTGATATCTTAACATTAGTTTGGGTATTCTGTGATCTTCCATTCGATGAACATGTTGCATCCATCTTGACTTATAATCAGAAATTTTGTTTTCTAAAGATTCCATGTGTAATTCTTGTAAGATGTCTTCATTTTTCTTGTGATCTAGTAGTGTGTATCCTGCAGTCCTCCGAAGATATCTCATTTCAGCAGATCTAAGTCTCTGTATATCCTTCTGTTTCAACGTCCATACTTCGCTACCATACAAAAGAGTTGGAAGAGCCAGTGTTTTATACACTTTCAGTCTTGAATGCTTTTGGACTAATTGTGGCTTGAAGATAGAATTTATTAACCCTAAAATTCTTAAAAATTTAGATATTTTTGCATTTACATTCTTTTCTTCTTCATATGAGATATTGCATCCTAGATATGTAAAATTATTCACCTGCTCCAAAATTTTATTGTCCAGTACAATTTTACTTCTGACAGGATCTACACCTTGAAATGCCATAATTTTTGTTTTTTTCTGTAGATATCCTTTGTATATTTCCAGAGTTAAACCTATGTTTAACTATTCTGAACAACACAACATCCCTATGGCGAAAACACGTGCATTAGAGGAAAAAATAATTTCTAAGTTTTCATACGTACTTGTTGATAAAGCGTAACTTGTAATTTTTACCGCTAAGAGTCAGTCATATCAATTCCCAAGACGAATCTCCTCTTTTTCCAAAGCTTCTGAAGTCACCTGACCACATGTTTTTTTTTTTCTTATGGATCGTTCGTTTCCCCAATGAACCTCGGTTTAGCAGAGTTGTGACAAAGGTTGAACATGCAGTCGCTGGTATTGACATGATATGTACCATGTTACGTGTGTGGCAGGAGCTGGATTATAGTATATATGTCTGTGGAGTCATCACCGGTGGGCGTATAAAACACCTGTAAGGTAGTATAAAAACGTGGAAATATACTCTTTCCTCGGATACCAGTATTTTCGCTATGCCTGTTATGGTTACTTTTCTACAGATCCACGAATCCCGCAGGGTCTTTCGACTTGACCTGTATATATCAGTCACTTTACTGGTCACTTATCATTAAGACCGGTTTATTTTTTATTAAATTAAAATTTCTATGCACAGAGTATTCTAAAAAAAGTAATACTTTGAAAGAAGGTAGTAGACCTGTTCGGCAAAACAAGAGAAAATGTTATGTAACAATGGTCCTAAACTCAATATATTCTAAGTTCCCGACTTATTTTGTAAAAGCGGCATGTCTTCTATTCCGAGCACTTTGACATAAAAAGGAGAAAACATTGTAATATACATTTGTTCACTATTACGCAGCATATCTTGTTTGTTCTTGTGTCAAGATTAATCAACTTACTACACAGCATACTATCTCTATCAATCAACACGATGTTTTTATGTGGTGTAGTGCGCATTTCTTGCACGTTTTATAGAAACATTACAATATAGTAGCTTGTTTTCTCTTTAACTATTTACTGTTATCTGGATTAATTACATATGAACACGTAATGGAGCTCTATTAACCAACATTGCAAATGGCAGATTTAATTTTCTGCTATGAATAAGCAAATGGAAGCAACCTGCAGGCATATAACTTGTATGCTGAAAAGTATCCAGTACGCTGGATATTATCTGCAAATCTTTAGTTACATGTTCCATCCACATTTGAAAACGAGTTCCCTTGTATAACAAACAATAAATCGCAACAGACCGTGATCAGCTCGCACATCTGACAAGAAGTAGCGAGCTGGAATTACAACTTATCATCATCAGCATCCTCACTCCAAGGATTTGCAAATTGCTCGTTCCGACTTCAGAAAGCATCACAACAACGTTTTCTAGGTCTTACAACATCACGTCCTCCTCTTGCTAGATAATTTCTTGCTAACAATGGATATCTCTTCTTACTCATTCTATACATGTCATGAATCCACTTCTGTCTATAATCTGTGACTTTATCCAATAAAGGCTGAACTTTTAATAACTTATAACATCTGGAGGATAATCCTGGATCGAGTGTACGAAAAATTTCTAGCAGCAGAATGTGTTACTAATATTATGTTCTTTGAGCAGTTCATGAATATTTGGTTCTCCTGGAAGTAAGTTACCATGCTTCTCCTTCATCCCCCATTCGTGCAATCGTAGTTTATGATTCTTAACTATTCTTATTACATATGGTTTCACATAAATAGCATGTACCTCACTGCTATGTAATTTTTTCAATTCACATGTCTGTTCGAATCTATTTCGTCCAAACACTTTCCTAACAACTCGATTCTCAAGTACTAGTGTTTTTTTTCTTTCCTTCCTCAATGTAAGGCCACATATTTCCCCATGCATATAGAGGAAAAATCACTGTTTTATATATTTTGCAATATAACCGTCTTTCAGAAAAGTTGAGATTTCAAGAACCCTTATAACGTGTAATAGCATGCGTTTCCAGAGTTGAGCCCATGTTTAACTTCTTTTTGTACCTCATTCATGATGATGATGATGATGGCGATTATTATTATTATTATTATTATTATTATTATTATCACAATGGAAAATAAAAATAAAACTTCAGTTACGTGTGTGTAAACATGTGAAATCTGTATATTATTATTATTATTATTATTATTATTATTATTATTATTATTATTATTATTATTTACAGCGAGTCCTAGTTCTGATGCCAAAAGATTGGCCTGCCTGATTTTAATTCTGCTAGTGGCTTATTCAAAGTTGTATTCAGTATCTGCACTTCATAACGAAGGTTTTGTTTATTAATGAGATGGAGTTCAAGAGAGATGCAATTGTAAATTTATATAATACTAGTACTTCTAATAAAGGGGCACGCCGTAGCGTAGTGGTTAAGGCACTACGCTATAAGCCGGAAGGTCGAGGGTTCGAGTCCGGCACTATGGCCCTGGGGTCGACTCAGCCTCTAACAGAAATGAGTACCAGACGCTTGTTCTGGGGTAAAGGCGGCCGTCACGCAGGGCTGACAACCCGGCTGACATCGAGTGCTGATTGCCAAGAAAAAGTGGGAGCCTTAACCTCCTACTACCCCTAGGGCCTCCTGAGGCCTGTAGTGGGATCACTTTACCTTTATTTCTAATAAAAGAACAGCGTCGACGTAAGGGCAGTTATTCACGGGGAGAGATTCATAGGTCCCTACTCTCTACTCAAGAGATTGAATGGTGATAGGTATCGTCGATTCCTCCAGAACCCATTGGTACAGTAAAACTTGCTCAAAGCGGAATCTCACGGGACCAATTTTGTTCCACATTATACAAAATTCCGCATTATACAAAAAACTAAAATCTATTAAGCAATTAATTGAATTGGCGTTTACTTGTTGAAAATCCATATATTATTTAATTAAATAAAATTTATTATTAATAATCTTAGATTATAGGGTGCCCTATATGTCTTTTTACGTACCTTCGATTAATGGTAGTTCTGCTGCCATAGAAAAGTGAAGTATTGTATATATGAGCGACTTCGATGGTAACGCGCGAAAATAGAGTCCCGTTTCAGCGTTAAAAATCTCTCTTAGGCGCGTATCTTGAAATTAAAGTATGCCGTTTCGGTTTCTGCTCACTAACTACACTTTGTCCCAAATCCTTTGATTCCCCACAAATTTCATCTCACGCTATGTAATTGTGTCGTCTTTTTAAATTGTCCAACGAACCTGAATATGCCTTGAAATCGTTATTCCCTAGGGATTTAGCAACAGCCAGAGCTTGACATTGAAGTATTGGTCCGGAAATTAGGAGATTTATCTTCAATCACTTTCACTTTTTCGTTTAATGACAACGATACATACGTTATAAATAATCTTTTTTCCTTAAATACAGAATGCTACCTGAGAAAGATCAGTCTCAGAACTCAAACTAATTTAAGATTTCACAGTGCAATGGTTATTTGTAAGAGATGTATCTATCTGTATTTCGCGTAACGGGTGTACAGTGAGGCCTAAATAAAATTTCAGGTACAGATAGAATCTCTCCTTCACCCGATGGAGAAATCATTCCTTATTGATTTCTTGGCCTCAAGGGAATTCAATGAAGTGGTAACTAATTTATCTCTCTGTCTTTCCGCTTTATTTTTTTTTCATGAATGGTATAGAAATATCCTTCCGTTTCCGCGTTGGACAGATTCCGTTTTACGCAAAATAAATATACGTAAAATTACTATTATTTCGCTGGGACCAATAATTTTTTTCGCATTGGACAGATTTCCGTATTATTCACGTTCCGGATTAAACACGTTTTACTGTATATTGTTGTAGAATCTGTCATTACATGAATAGCTGAAAATGTGATACACGGAGCACCGTCCTTTTTCAACTTTAGGGTTACGCGACACCTAACGCAGCCCTATTATGAGCGATGGATTGGTCGGGGGAAGTCCAGTACCTTGGCCTGTCCGTTCTCCTTACCTTAATTGTTTAGATTTTTGGTTTCGGGAACATTTAAAGGCGATGGTGTATCCAGTCTCCATAAATGGTGTGCATACAGTACGAGAGTGTCGTGTAATCCGGCAAGAACCAGGGATGATCCAAATCATTCGTGATTCCGTCAGATTTGGACTGTAATGTTACACTGCAACAGATGGGGGTCATATTGAGCACATGTTGTAAAGTGTTTAAAAAGTGCATTAGTCAAAGACAGCGGTGATAATTGATAGCGAAGGTAAACAACAGACCAAAATTGAAGGGACATTACGTTCAGGATCAAGGTTTATAGGAATATTTTTACTTGTTTTGTTGGATATTGTCTCACCAGGAACATTTTATCAGAATATCCATTTTTATCGAAATATAGCTATACCATTGTGTAAGTTGGGCACACTGGCTATAATTCTATCATTACATTCTAGGGACCGAAGTTGGACTGAGGAAACTTTAAAAAAAAAGTAAAGTGATCCCACAACAGGCCTCAGGAGGCCTTTGGGGTAGTAGGAGGTTAAGGCTCCCACTTTTTCTAGACAATCGGCACTTGATGTCAGCCGGGTTGTCAGCCCTGCGTGACGGCTGCCTTTACCCCAGAACAAGCGTCTGGTACTCATTTCTGTTAGAGGCTGAGTCGACCCCAGGGTCATAGTGCCGCCAGAGGGGTTGGGTTAGTTTTAAAATCCTGACCCCAACGGGACTTGAACCCTCGACCCTCCGGCTTGTAGCCCAGTGCCTTAACCACTACGCTACGGCGTGCCCCCGAGGAAACTGTGGACTTATTAGAATATTCATAGGCCTATAGAAATAACAAATTTATTATATATATATGTATATATATATATTTGGCTTAAATAGTTATGAACATTGGAGATACACTGTTATCCGAAACCTCCTTAGGGTGTACATGGCTAATAGATTATACCGTCCATTTATTAACCATTCTACCGTAGCGTAATGTTGGTGAAATGCTGAAACAATCGCGCCACCTTCAGGCCTCGGGCAAGTATCGAACACCCATCCGTAAATATGCTCCTCCCAACTGACGTCATTACATTATCGGCGTTGATTAATAAATTTGTTAATTTATCGGATGTGCTTTATATGTGTGTGTGTGTGTGTGTGTGTACACGTGTATGCGCGTGTGTGTGTATTTTTGTGTGTGCATGTAATTGGATGGCGAATTTAGTTAAAAATAAACACTTACAGGAGAAAGAAAAAAACGTTTTTACTATGAAGCGAGTTGGTTTTGCAAAATCGTTGGAGATTAGTGCTGAGAGGTATGTGGTTAAAATCACGAAGTCAACAAACCAGACTAGAGTTTTTCGTGCTATTCCTCACTCTTCTAGGCAATAAAATACACACCTATTTTTTTTTGTAGATGCGGTATGATTCTAGATTTTTTTGTTGCGCGACAGACATAGAAGACCCGTGGCTTACCAGCCGTTTGGTGGCCTCACATCCACATGCGTTAATCACAGAGGTAGAAAATCATCCAGCCAGCTTTCTCAACCAGGAGCCGCTACTTATTGTAACTACACAATATATTCTCCACGTTTCGATCTCATAATTGCCGAAATTTCATGAGAACATTTCTTTCGCCATGGAGACTCGAACCAGCTCAAGTCCCGCAGCTTTACGCCAAGGCGTCCTGCCTTAACCACTCGTCTACGGCGCGGGACTGTCTTAAAAAGTATATATATATATAAAAATGAAAGATTTTTAACGAGAACTTACAGTCTACAATAGATTCTCAAAACGTTCAATCTAGTATGGACGCTTTAAAGCGATTTTGTGGGACCTATCGCCCATGATTTTTTTTGGGAAGGTAATGATCATAAATTAGTTTTTCGCAGATGTATGATATAAAGAGTAGGTCCATAATGTAGTGGCGACCCATCCCCTCATCACCTATCAACAAAGTCACTGAATTGCTATAGATTAATTGGATAGTGCTACTGTTATCTGTGATTTCATATGATAGGTAGAACATTCTGAATCTCAAAACACGCAACTCTGAGTTCTGTAGACAGAACCTGATTTTTTTTTTGTGTCCGGTCCACTGATCAGGTTCAGATGAGATCACAGCAGAACTGAAAAAATAAGGGGGAGAAAAATTGATCGACAGGATACGCAGGTTGCTTAATATGATTTGGGAAAAAGAAGCGCTTCCAGATGAATAGAAAGAACCGATTATCGTACCAATTTATATGAACGGAGATAAAACTGATTGCAACAACTATAGGGGCATCTCATTACTTTCAACTTCGTACAAAATTCTAACAAATACCGTATATTAGTAAGCAGACTTGCTCCTTATATTGATGACATTCTAGGAGATAATCAACGTGGATTTAGAAGAAACAGGTCTACAACAGATATGATTTTTACTATAAGACAGATTTTAGAAAAGAAATGGGAATATAATGGTATTTACATCAACTATACGTAGATTTAAAAAGGCATACGATTCAATTAAGAAGGAGAAGTTATATAGTATCCTGCTGGAGTTCGGAATTCCTAAAAAGTTAGACATATACGAATGTGTCTAAATGGTACAAAGAGTACGGTGCGTGTAGGAAAACAGTTTTCAGATACTTTTGAAATACACAATGGGTTGAAGCAAGGAGATGGAATATACCCTCCACTATTTAATTTTGTACTAGAGCATGCCATTAAATCTTTAGAGGATGAAGAAAGCCTACAGCTCAATGGTATTAGTAAGCTGTTAGTTTATGCTGATGATGTAGTACTATTGGGCGATAGTGAGGAGATATTAAAGGTCAACACGCAGACACTATTGAGTAATACTAAGCAATTGGGTCTGGAAGTAAATATCAATATAACTAAATATATGGTTACACATAGAAATATATTATATAATGGAAATGGACAGCTAATGACAAATGAGGAAAATTTTGAAGAAGTGGCCGAATTCAAATACTTAGGAACAATAATCAGAAATAGGAATGAGATGCACAAAGAAATTAAACATAGGCTTAATTCTGGAAATGCGTGCTATTATGCATTGCAGAGACTCTTGATGTCCCAACTCCTTTCAAAAAAACGTTAAACTGAAAAATATATAAATACGAGTATTATTCTACCAGTTATATTATATGGATGCGAAACATGGACTCTTACTTTAAGGGAGGAGGAAAGGAGATTACGAGTATTTGAGAATAAAGTTCTTAGATTTTTTTTGTTGGCCAAAGAGAGGTGAACAAACAGGTGAATGGAGAAGACTACATAACAGTGAACTACATGGTGTTTATAGGAAGCCAGATATAATAAGAACAGTTAAGTCTCGTAGACTGCGATGGGCAGGGTATGTGGCACGAATAGGAAATGAAAGACGTGCATGGAAGCTTCTTGTAGGAAAACCAGAGGGTAAACGCCCAGTAGGTAGACCAAGAATGAGGTGGGAGAATAACATTAACTATGATTTGAGGGAAGTAGATTAAACAGGGAATGATTGGAAAGCATTAGCTCAGGGATAGGGATGTATGGAGAGGTTTTCTCCGCGCGGTCATGGACCTGCGGGTTCGATGGTGCAATGAGTTAGTTAGTTAGTAACCGGTCTATTGATTGTAGGTAGACCTATGCAGTTAGGTGGATGGGTACTTACTATTGTAGCCGCAGCTCATTGTACATGAAAGGTATGTTGGCTGAGAGTTCAGCGAAACTGTTGAAGGAGGTAGAGTCGGAATCATAACGTAGTAAGCGTTACAAAAACACTGTCTCTTCTATAATTTAAAAATTAATAAAATATTTTTAGTTAAACTTACATGACATAAAATTAGAGGTATTTAACTAATACGTATCAATAAAAATGTATCCTAGAAACTCTACGCTTGCGCAATAAATTTTAACAAAATCACCTGCACAGCCACTATTCATTTCCAGACGTTGCGCTGGTAACAATTGAGAGCAATGCTTTTCGAACGAGCATACAGAGTTGAGAAGAAGAGTGTGCTAAAAGCACAGCTACACTCACTCCCAAATAAAAACCATCCCTCCATTTAACCAAGTTTCACATCCGATACATCCGATGAGTTGACGCATCACTTGTAGGTAGACACTAGTGTATTTTCTGTCCAGCCAGCGTAAGAAAGGCACTGCAGGAAAATAAATGGACGGGTAATCCACGAAGCACATGACTGCTGGAGTTACTGCGATTCGTTCATGACCAAAGCACAGATCAGCGGAAGCGAAAATATAGATTATGTACTCGATTAATATAATTGCGTATTTAAAGCTATATGTGTTAACTAGAGGTGATCAGAATACAGTATATACCTATATACTTCTTCGAAGGTCGGAGAGTAACTAATAATTCGCATTTGTTTGAAATTGAACGATTCTTGAAAATAAGTTGAATGTCAGTTACAAATATGGCGGCTGTGGGGTAGTTTATGTTAACTCCGTTATTCTAATTTAAATGTTTGATTCGAATTAATTTGTTTAATATCAGAAATTATAATTTAATTAGTTTTCGACATACCATTGTATATGTTTATACAACCTGCAACATTAAAAATTAAAACGATTGTAGTGCATTCATTTATCGGTTTTTAATAAAATGCTGACAGAGTTCGTCTGCACTCTTACACGAGCTACGCGGAGTAATACATTCGGAAGTTGAATGTCAAAGTGTGTTTCTCACGTTGGAGAGAGAATAGTTCTGTATTCCTTAGCGGCATTTGAGGGGCCCTAGGAATATAGTGCGGTAAAGGGGGAGTGCGAGTTGCAGGTACTGCCAGTAACTACCCTCAGTTCAGAAAACTTAACTTCACTACATGTTGCGCTTTCTTATCTACTAGTTCTATGTTAGTGAACATTTTTGTTGCCTAATAAATTTGGAGTGTTTATTAGAGAATAACATTGTTTTTATAACAAATTATTCTATTATTATTATTATTATTATTATTATTATTATTATTATCTTATACCTTCAAAGAAACAAAAAAAAACTATTTTTAATACAATAATCAGAAGCATTATTACCTATGGAGCTGATGTGTGGGCTTTAAATGCACAAATGAAAAAAAAAAAATTGCTCGCCACTGAAATGGACTACTGGAGACGTGCTGCAAGAATATCCAGGAAGGATAAAATCAGAAATTCATATATAAAAGAAAAAATACAGGTACAATATTCAATATTAGATTTTATAAAGAAGAAACAATTAAATTGGTACGGACACATTAGAAGAAGGAAGACTACCTAAGATAATCATGGATTGGGAACCACAGGGAAGGAAAAAGAAGGGTAGACCATCTATTACGTGGATTCAGGGAATCAATGAAGCTAAGAGGGAATGGGAAATAGAAGAAGATATATGGATGAACAGACAGGAATGGAAAAATGTGTTGAAACAAATGTGTAGTTAATTGTGAACATGGGTACCGCAAAAATGTATATTCATTGTAAAAGCCGGAATAATAAAAAAATATTATTATTATTATTATTATTATTATTATTATTATTATTATTAAGATTTTTTGATAGATACTAGTTCCCTCCCCCACTCGATAATGTTCCCTCCTGCCACGCACCTATAGTTTCATCAAGACGGTTACAGTTACCAGAACTGGAGAAGTACAATTGATGATTCACGAGAAGACGAGTGGCTAGAAAGTTGTCAGGTTTTTAAAAACAATCCCACGCGGGGGGCCTCCTTGTCTTCCAGTGGCATTTTAAACCTTGCTAATCGTATTTAACAAAAATTCAGGAACAACAAACAATCATAATATTTATGGAGGCGAATGTTTTCTTCAGTGGTTATACCTATAAATGTACGTTTTCATATCATATAAATCCCTCGCCACCTCTCTTCAGGCCCCATTATTATTCTCGTGAGTGACGAATGTAGCTAGGTAGGTATGTAAGTAGGTATTAGAGAGATAGGTAGGTAGGTTGGTAGGCAGGTAAGAAATTAAATTCAAAGACATGTAGGTAGTGTCATTATAAAGGTACTATTTAAAACTCTAGGCACAGAAAGATGTGTAAACATTAAAACTCTGTATATAAATAAAAAAATAATGCTCTCAGATCATTAACTATAGGAATTCAAATTTTGTTCAAGAGGCTTTAATTTCAGCCATAAAGATCTCAGTTACAATATAACTTGAATCTAGGTCTCCCTGTTTTATGATGAAATACAAGTATCCAAATATATATTATAAGTTATAATGAACAACAATGATAATTGCCCCTCTTCACATTAAACTCGAGTGTTATTTCCTTTTTTTTTTTGTTGTTGTAAGCCCATGTTTCCCTTAACAGAGATTTAGGCGCTCTCCCCCTACAGGGAATAATTTGAACCATACTAATTTAGTTACACTTGTTTTCGTATAGATGTCATTTGAGTGGTCCGTGGTCAGCGCTCCGCCTCATGCTGACATCTAGGAAACCTAGGTAGTACTAAAAGTAAAAAAAAAAAAGTAAAGTGATCCCACAACAGGCCCGGAGACCCTTGGGGTAGTAGGAGGTTAGGGCTCCCACTTTTTCTAGACAATCGACCCTTTATGTCAGCCGGGTTGTCAGCCCTGCTTGACGGCCGCCTTTACCCCCAGAACAAGAGTCTGGTACTCATTTCCGTTAGAGGCTGAGTCGACCCCAGGGCCATAGTGCCGCCAGAGGGTTTGGGTCAGTTTAAAAATCCTGACCCCAACGGGACTTGACCTAGGTAGTACTAGGACGGGAAAATTCGGTAAATTTTGCTTAGAGGCCTTTTAATTCAGGCTTAAGGATATTTTACGAGCCTGAAAATCTTCAGACTCGGGACCCACGGCTTGAAGTCCCTCCCGGAGGACTTGCTCCTTGGATTTGTCCATCCTATATATATTGTACTGTACCATCAATCAAGAAATAAATGGATGACGAAAACTTCAACAACTGCACAGCTGTTTTACAAGAAATATTGATAACTTCAAAGTGAGAGATCAAACGTGTTATTGAGTTCAGTATTAGATGCAGCATATTCGATTCCAACCAACCAACTAACTAACACTTATCTATCAATTTAATTGTCGACTACCGGTATATCTATACTTTCCCAATTAATATAAATTGATATAACATCCTAAACCTTTTATTAATTAATGACATGACAATTCCCTTAACTATGCTATGTAATTATATGTAATATATAGAAATGAATGTTTGTTTGTTTGTTTGTTTGTTTGTTCGTACTTTATGTGCGGCCATAGCGTTGATCCGATTGTGATGGGGTGTTTTGCAAAGTGTTCACGAG
The DNA here is from genome assembly GCA_030220185.1 of Diploptera punctata. Lineage (NCBI taxonomy): Eukaryota > Metazoa > Arthropoda > Insecta > Blattodea > Blaberidae > Diploptera > Diploptera punctata. The sequence goes on along the minus strand of JASPKZ010004580.1, from coordinate 2,467,373 downwards.
ATTCCCGGGATGAACACAGGCTATAAGAGAATAAGAGTTAAGATAATCAACTCGTACACACATAAAAACACCCTTTGCAGTGAAATACGTTAAAATCCCTTTTTTTTTACCCTTAAATGGCTTTCGCTCCGTAACCATAACAAATACACAAAATTAAAAATTGAATATCTCAAGAAACTCTACAAAAAAGTCCGCGACAGCATATGTTTATCTTTTACAGATAACACATAACAGCCATTTCTGTCTTTCATTGATGTCAAGGTGAGTAGATTCCCGGGCAAGCATGTGCTGCCATACCATTCATCCGATTGTCATGGGGCTTTCTACAAAATGTTCAGGATTTTCCCGGGAAGGTTAAAGGTATTAAGAGAGATTTAATGCTGAAGCCTTTCACCCTTAAAAGTCACTTCTGTAGTGAAAAAACGTGAAAAAGTTTTTTTTGTAAGCTTAAAATGGTTTAGCTGCCTAAACCATAACAAATAGACAAAATTATTGTACACAGAACTGAATATCTCAAACCACTCTACAGAAAAGTCAGCGACAACATATGTTTATCTTTTAAGGATAACTCACAATAACCATTTTTGTCTTTAATTGATGCCAAGAAGATCGGGATAAGTAGATTCCCGGGCAAGCATAGCAGCGCACGGCGGGTATCCTTTTATGGATAACTCAAAATAACGAATTTTGTCTTTCAGCTCATTTATGCAAAGTACATCTGAATGCGTAGATTCCCCGGCAAAGCCGGGTAATCAGCACGGGGTATCTGAAAATAATAACGATATAAATTTATATTTATTTTTATTTTACTTATTCAACTTAATGCAAAAAACACATTAGGCCTATCATTTATTTAGGCGTAACAGCGCACGCCGGCTATTAGCTAGTTAACAATATGTTTTAATATAATATATTCAGGTTGTCATTACGACATTTCTGGTATGATGATGCTGCGTCGGGAAAGGCCTTAATCCTAAACATTTTCTAATGAGGAGAATATAATGATATTCAGATGATATTCGAGGACCGTTTGTGCCTTAAAGCTTCCTGACATTTGTCAGACAGATGAGGAAAAATACCGAAAAACCTCACCCAGGACATTTGTCCCGATCGAGGATCGAACATGGGCCTGCTGCGTGACAAAGGGAACAGATACGCTATGATAAACGCATGATTCTCGAATCACTCTGTATTCTTTAAGGTGTTGAGTAGCCTATAATATATTTGAAGATGACAGTGAATTCCAAGTAAAATAAGAGATAAAATCAGCCAACAATCAAATTATTGCGATTTCAAGACAATTTGAGACGCTGAGAAATTGCAAAGTTCATGGAAAGAAAGAAGAGAAGATAAGTGATATAAATAATAAAACTGACTTCCATTCCCTTGGCACATGATACCTGACGATGTATTTCCTTTTTGTATCTCGCAGGGGAAAAGAATCAATTGAGAATTTTATTCTTTTCATACATAGTATATATCACCTAGTTCCTTTTGTTACGTCAAGTTATGATACCTGAGATTCGTGCTGCCCTCAACCGTAGGAAATATGAAATATTACTCTGACATGAACTTTATCACATTTAGAACTTGTTCAGAGTGTCAGATGTTACACAATAGCTACCATCTCTTGTTCTCTAACAGTGTTTTGTTTCTTTTCAAATCAAGTACAGTAGTTGTCCAATATTTTTTGTGAAAATGCGATGTTGAGGAGATAAGCGAAAACATCCAATTGGTCTGAATAAATGTTGAACGTAGACTAGAATCAACTCAAGACTGTCTTGAAAAAAAATCTTTATTTCTACTTTATTTTTAGACTATATACAGCATCCTAAAATTCATGATATATTTTTAAAAAGTTCCTATTACTTTCCGATTTCATCAAAAATTGCTATTCTCTAAGATTATGATATTTTGGGGTTTCTCCTTCTCTCGTGCATTATAGATTTCAATCTAATGTTTTTTTAGCTATTTCATTATATCCTATCCAGTTTCAATTCAAGTTTTTTTCCCCCTTATTTATACTTTTTTTAGCCTTTTTTCAGTGTCAAAAAATCATGAAATTGTATTGATGTTAAGTAAGTACGGCAATTGCAGATAATTAGTAAATATACTAATCGGTTACAACCATCATCATCATCCATGCAAGTATTAGGCCATGTGGCCTGTTACGGTCTCAAAGAGAAGTTTTCCATCCAGCTCTTTTTTGGACGTCCCAGCAATCTTTTGCCTTGGGGGCAGTAACGAAGCATGACTTTAGGAATTCTATGAGATGGCTTTCGTTGAACATGGGTTTTCCAGTTGTTCTGGTAGTTTTGTATGTAGTGAAGAATGGGTTCTACATCCAACTCTTCCATAATTTCCTCATTTCTTTTATGGTCCCACTTTGTATAGCCTGCTGTACGGTGCATAAATCGCATCTCTTTTGTCGTTATTCGTCTCTTTATCATATACATGGATAGAATACTCCACGATTGGCGACAGATGAGGCACGGTTCTATCCAAATTAATACAAACCTAAAAATACACTCCTTGCTTTTTGCAGATGATTTGGTATTAATAGCTCCAACAGAAATAGATTTACAGTATTCTATAGACAATTTTAATATAATTGAAAAAAAGGTACAATGTGGAAATCAATACAAAGGAAACTAAAGTGATGGCCTTTTGTGGGAAATACCCTATACCTAGCAAAATTGTATTGGATGATGAAATTTTAGAACGAGTAAATTAATTTAATTATTTGGGTTATAATTTAACATTTCAAGATGAAGCTGATATATCAAAGAAAATAACAAATTTCACAAAAACAACGGGGATAATTAACAACATAATGAAACCATCTTTAGTACAGAGGAACACAAGATTACGACTTTATAAGGTTCTCGCAAGACCAGTATTAAGATATGATAGTGAAGCATGGACAATATGGTTACGAACAGAATAGTCAAATTAAGTCGTATTGAGTGGTGACATATTCCTTGATACAGGTATAGCTAGAGAATGAAGACTTTTGAATAATATGAGATTATACACTTCTTCCTTATTCGCTGAATTGATCGGGTTCTTGAAAATATTTTTTTTTGTTTTCACTGTTTAGCTGCTTAGCAAAAAAATCAGTTGTGGAAGTGAAAATAATATAGGAGAGAGGTGGGAGCTACACATTCTAGCTTACTTTCGTCATCCAGGCATGAATTAAAGAATGCATTTGGTAATTATAAATATAAAAAATAGTAATTGGTACATGATATTATAACGCCAGGAGAGACTTTATAATGAAATTATACAAGACAATGGCAGTGCCTATTATTACTTATGGATCCGAAACATGGACAGTGACAACACAACAATCTGCCAGGATACAAGCTACTGAAATGAGATTCCTCAGACCAATAGCAGGATATCAAAGAACAGACAAAAAACATAACACAGAAATAAGACAACTAAAAATAGAGGAATTAAACTCAACAATAGATAAATACAGAACAGACAGGAAAGAACACTTGGCAAGGATGACTGAGAATAGAACACCAAAAGTAGCATACAACTATTCACCACGAGGAAGAAGAAGTTTGGGAAGACCAAGGATAAGATGGAAAGAGCAGCAATTTGGAGCCGGAACAGGCTAGTAAATAAGCCTAAACCGTGAAGAAGAAAAATAAGAACATATTATAACGATATATGTAAGTAATGTTGCCACAGTTCCATTTCAAGTAATTCTGGAATTTGCTTGGTTTCAAGTCGCTATAAGCAGACCAAAGTCTCAGTGTATTGGGTGGCCATTTCAAAACGTGACTTCCCGCCACTACAGAAGAGCATATGACGTCATGTGACTAGCCGGTGATATTAGATTTCGGTTGTTTGCAACAAAAATCGGTATATAGAATTGAAATAAAACGAAAGAAAGGTATTGTCAAAAACTAGCAAAATCTGACCATTAGACGTGAAGGTTTACCTTAAAGCCGTAAATCAAAAATAGCTCTAGAGACCGCCTTTGGGTTTTTTGCGATATAACTGAATACATATGATTCATTTAATGTGAAAATATTATATACTCTAGTAAAAAAAAAAATACTGTTAAATGTAAATACTTAGCTTGTAGTACTGCAGTTCGGAAATGGACCTTGCTAGTTAAATAAATAAATAAATATATGATTTAATTTAATTAACAAAATACATATAAATTCCCTAAACCAGAAAAATCTTACAACAAATTCGAATTAATGATAAATTCTCCTGTGTAACGGATTTTTATTATTTTATATATGACATACATAATCCACTTAATAAAATATTTTACAATATGAAATCGAAAACAGCACATTTAAAACGTTTGTTAACATTTGATACAAATACTTCACCGTGCGAGAGACGAATCATCAATAATAAGATGTTAAATTTAAAATTGGTACCTGGTAAGTCAGTCGTCCTCAACTAAATAATAATAATAATAATAATAATAATAATAATAATAATAATAATAATAATAATAATAATAATAATATTTTATTCATTCTGGCAGAGTTAAGGCCATAAGGCTTTCACTTCCACTCAACCAGCAAAATTAAAAATAAATATTTGACACTATAGATATACACTATACAAATTACAAAGAGTTAAAGATATTTTAAATGTAGCTATGTAAATTTCATATGCAAATAACATTATATACGATGATAACAATAATAATATTTACGATAATAATAATAATAATAATTATTATTATTATTATTATTAGTATTATTATTGTTATTAAATTGTTCCAGTATGGAGGCCTTTCAAAATCAATGTTTCGTCTTCTGCATTTTAACTGGTACCGATATTGTTGTACAGGTTGTACAACGGGTTTATGTCTGCGGGTATGCTCTCATTG
>JASPKZ010004580.1:1772500-1785000 GCA_030220185.1 Diploptera punctata | reverse complement strand
ATTAATGTCTTTGACATAGTCCGATTCCTAATAGCCAATTTTGTCGGTCCATCAAATCTCCTGGTTGTAGATGTTTCTCCTTCATGTAAAAATATATTCCCTGACTCCAAGAGGCTTTAGGACTTCCTCTGCCTCGTCTTCCCTCAGGTTTCCATTCCAAAACAGATTTTGGTAGCCGATTCTCTTCCATTCACTGGACATGTCCGTGCCATCTTAATTGCTGAGTTTTAATATAATCTAAAACAGTGTCTTCAATCTTCATTTTCTCCCTTATAAATGAGTTCCTAATTTTTTCTCTTCTTGAAATTCTTGCTGCCCTTCGTATAAAATTCATTTCCGTTGGCAGAAGATAATTATTTTTTGTTGTTAATGGCCAAAGTTCTGATACATAAGTATTGATGCTTTTAACAATTGTATGATATATATTTATTTTATTTTTATTACTTATATTTTTATCCCACAATATTCCATTGAGGCAATCAATTGCAAATTTTTCTTTATTATTTTTCTTTCTTATTTCCTCTTCTTAACTCCCATTTTTATATATTTTAATTCCTAAATATGTGTTCTCAGTACAAGATTTTATTGTTTCTCCAGTCTCCAAAATTCAATTTTGTTCTGGTTCACCAATTGATAAATATTTTTTTTTTCATATTCAAAATTAATCCCCAGTTTTCATATTCTTCTATTATTTTTTTAGTCATATATTCTAAATCTTCATAATCTCCCATCAAAAAAATGTAATGGTAAAAACAAATAACAATAATAATAATAATAACAATAATAATAACAAAAATAAATTGAGAAATATGCCCACTTCGATTCCAGTTGGACTAGTGGTTACTATGCGTGCCTCGGATTTCGAGGTTCGCGGGATCCAACCTAACCGGGATCGGTGGATATATTCCAGTATGACATTCGCCGGAAGGGAAGCAAATCCATGGACCCAGTGTTATGACAAGTAAAATAACCTGAAAGTAGTAGTAGTAGGACTTTATTAGACTAAAAGTAAGATATATACTTCTTCTTCTTCCTTCCAAGTATTAGGCCAAGGCCTGTTACGATCCTATATAAAATTTCCCTCTTTTTCCGGGAAATTCTCGTATAAGACTTGAAAGCATAATAATAGTCCCTTCGATTGGTTGCTGGCCAAAGGAAGGCAAGATATATACAATGCTATTTACAAATATGAATCGCACGGGCAGCAAGCCATACGTTCTGTCGACAGTGCATATCAATAAATTAATATCTAGTAATAACATAAAATAAATAAAAACAAAACAATAATACAACACAATAGATAACAATACAATTATATTATACATTAATTACGTTACATACAAGAGAAGAGTTAAGAGTAATGCCAATAAGACATCAAATCTACAATTACAAGAAGCGATAAACTGAACACCTGCAACGAATGGATAACAACAGACTTCCGAAGCAGCTTGTTGTTGAATGACCGCAGGAGATTCTTTAATTTCGATACTTTATGTAAGCACTTCGTTATGAATTGCAACAGTTGAAGTTCATTTGATTCGCTCAATAATGAATTACACAAGTGACTTACTTTTCTTTTAATGCGAATCGTGACCAATGTGCCTTACCGTAATGATAGTAACATACGTAGATGGACCAGTATATTGAGGTTACATGTGGTCAGCATGACGAATCTTGCAGCCGTTAGAGCGTATTGTCTCAATTACTGCAGCTACCTAAATTACTGCTGAAACTGAGTGCACACAAATCCATTACTGGCCGAAATACCACGAAAAAATGTCTTCCGTCACAGTGACTCAAACTAGAGCGCGTCCTGTAGCTCTAAACGTAGGTACGATCTCCTACACCACTCAACTATAGCGCGAGGTCAAGCTGTACATCACCCAACCATTGTAAATCCACTACAAGATGAAGGATCTCCAACTATTCTCCATGATCAGATACTTTCTTCAAAAATTCGTTATCTCATTACTACATCGAGTATTTTGACCATCCCTTTAAAACGATCGCCCTTTTTCTCGATCACTTTTTAATCGGCACGGAATATTTTCATGCGAATAAAAATATTCTGACCCTCTATAAGACAACTACCTCTTTCCCCGACTATTTAACTCATGCCCCAAATGGGAGTCAATGACCAATCACGTTACAATGATTTTTGATTTACAACCAATCACAGTCGTGTTTCACCTCGCTCTTTATCGATTTCTCTTTGTCAGCTCCTGCTTTTGTGATAAAGAAATCTCCTTTTTAATGTTCTGAACAGGTCAAATCATTATTTTTCTCCAACAAATACATTGAATATAGCAAATAATGAAAAGATTCCTTGATTTTACTGAGTTGTTTACTAAAAAAAAAATAATGAATAACCCGTAATGTTGATTATGATATATAGTTTGATGTGTTTCATTATTTCTCCACTTGGGTGCACTCTTACAACATTGCGATCTTATTTGGCTTTAAATAATATGATCAAGGTGCAGTGAATGAACATAACCTCACATTTCTGATTTGTTTTCAAACATCGCCGTTTACATTAAATATATAAATATTTTAAAATAACTATAGTTAAACAATTATTTGTGAGTAAACAGCTTAATTTTATTCGTTAAATAGTCCTAACAAATGCCACTCTTAATTTCCTAATTCTCTAGATAAATTGGAAATCACTCGTGGCATTACTTATGATAAACGACCTTGATTTTGACCGACTTACAAATGTTTCATTCCCTTTAAAGATACTACTAGCTCATACATACTAATCCTAATGAAGGCTATATTTTTGACCTTCCATGCCGCAGGAAGCAAAGAACAATTATTTAAATTCTATAGCCCATTACATTTTTAGCCCATTCACATTGTAATTAAATACTATAACAAGTACGCATAATACATTGGAATGGTTCCGTATTTAAACAATTAACAGGCGTTTCTTTACTAAATTTAAAAAATCATTCAACAATAATTAATTATAATCAGTTACATTTAGATGTTGACATTTTGTAATTAAATCACAAAGGTCATGCTTGTATTCAGGTGTTGACTTCGTGAATCCTCTTCAGGAAGGTCGTCCCTAGAGAAAACTATTTTAGTAGACATTTTGATGGTTGGCTTAAATAGGGTTTACTTTAGGGGTATATTGGGGGAATTCCGATCATGGAGGTAATTCCGAACAGGATTTTATTCAGCAACCACTATTAGAGCTGCGTTCTACATATGTCTGCCATTTTCTGCCAAGTATTTCAGGCATTATATAAAAAGCCAATGCTTGCTGAGCAGCATATTTGCAGTGTGGTGGCCATTTTATGTTTCGTATACTTTTCTTGTAAGGAAGCTAACCTGATTATGCTAGATACGTTAGGTATTCATCAATTAAATGTATTACATTTTCAGATTGTGAAAAGAGGGTGAACATTAATATGAAATAATTACTTATAGTTTCAAAATTTAATTCTGATAAAAGAATTATTAACATTGTAGTATTCTGTAAGAATTAAAAAAAAGTATTACCATAACTTCCAATTATAGAAACTAAAAACGAAATGGTGTCAATTTATTTACAACATGGTACGTTGGGGTAACTCCGATCAATACTAATTCGAATTGCGTAGTGGTAGAAGTGATTCCTCATTGTTCGAATTATTTATTTTACTTTATTATTAACATTTAAACAAAGCAATTACGCAACTGATGAAATACTTATTGTGATGCAGGAGGGACACCAAATTGTAATACCGATGCACTTCATGTTCAGGAGGTTCATGCAGAATGCAGTGGATATGACACAGCAAAGGATTACGTGTGTGATTTTTGATCGCAGAGACAATATCACTAGGAGCCGAGTGGAGTAATGGTTAGCTCACTAACATATAAGTTACAGGTCTCGGATTCAAATCTCGGTTCAGGCATTTATTTTTCTCTTTATGTCATTATATATATATATATATATATATATATATATATATATATATATATATATCATCGGTTTATTAATCCCATTGACATCGTCCGATTCCTAATAGCCAATTTTGTAGGTATATCCAATCTCCTGGTTGTAGATGTTTCTCCTTTATGTATAAATATATTCCCTGACTCCAGGATATTTTAGGTCTTCCTCTGCCTCGTCTTCCCTCAGATTTCCATTCCAAAACACATTTTGGTAGCCGATCCTCTTCCATTCGCTGGGCATGTCCTTACTACCTTAATTGCTGAGTTTTAATATAATCTAAAAGAGTGTCTTCAATCTTCTACATATGTTCATCCATCCATAATAATTGTGCCCAAAGGCGCCTTTCACTGCAATTGTAGCATTTTCATGCTATGCTTCACAACTTTACTAGGGAATTATAGATGTGGTAGCTTCCCGTTGCTTTCCACACCGGTGAATGATGATAATGATGATGCCCGGATGATTTTCGGGGACCGTTGGGCCCTAAGCTTGCTGATATTTGTCTTACACGTGAGGCAGGTGAGGAAAAACCCCGAAAAAAAACCTCACCCAGGAGCCTAATCCGACCGGGAATCGAACCCGGGCCCGCTGCGTGACAAGGCAGCACGCTACTCGAGACCACAGTGGTGGACTATATATATATATATATATATATATATATATATATATGTGTGTGTGTGTGTGTGTGTGTGTGTGTGTCTGTGTGTGTGTGTGTGTGTCTGTCAGTTAACGCTCTAGCGGCAGCAATTGTTTTTTTCGCAAACAAACTCGGTATGTTTAGCAATACATTATGAAAAGTTAGGTCGATATGGTTAGCAGCGAAATCGGACCATTAAGAGAGATAATTAACCGTAAGCAAAAATTTAAAAATCTCTCTACCTGCAGTAGTTTACGATTTTTTTCTAACGAAATGCAATGCATACCACTGAAATTAAATGAGAAAAGTATTCTCCATATATCTACGAAAGCTGATCATTAAGAATGGTGAGTTTACTCGAAAACCATCATTTAAAAATCTGTCTAGTGGCCCCATGTTTGCTTTCTCGTAATATAGCTGGATACATACAATTTAATTAATAAAGGAATGATATTTTCTGTAAACCAAAATTGTGACCAAAATTTGACTTCCTCAGAATTTCGCTTAGTTACCTAGTTTCTGCGTGATGGACTATTTTGCTAATCAAAAGATTTTGATTTATCATTATTCTCCAACAAATTTATTTATTTTTTCAAAACTCTCCATGTAGTATTGAAGTTTGCCAACTATTTGCTTTTTTATGTGGACGAAACTCAATATGTGATGAATGGTAGATATAGCTTGGGTGTTGACTGTGAACCTAGCAGGAAGTCTCATCCACCCATGGATATGATTTTACCTCCCGGCGATTTCTCATTTACACAAAATGTATGATAGCAAATGCTGTTACTACAAACAGTAATTCGACTCCTACACTATTACTACCATATTAATTAAAGCATTTCACAATCCTGTGACACAACTATCTTATTCCTATTTGTCATTGACAAAACTTAAGTTATAACTATAGACCAAGTAGTATTTGCATCAAACGTATTTTTAAGGGGGTGATGGGTGAAACTTTCGACATTTACGGTCAAATTTAGCATTTTTGTTTTTTGCATTACAAAACACTACGTACCTTAAAGTACAAGTTGGTGAATTTTCAGTGTCCTATGGTGCTTGAAGTCCCCTAATGACTGTAGGAGGGCATGTATACTACATTCTAATTTGACTGCATGCAAACTTTCTTATGGGCTTTTCCACATTTTTATTGTCATTGCATTTCAATACATTCAAATCAAAATAGCATTGACAAATGTAATGATAGAAGCACGACATTTTAACTGCATGTCCCACACACTATGGCTAATAATTCTATGCATGGATTGTAAAACAACGTTGATAGTTTGTGAAATAAAAAATAAAATATGTGTAGTAGTTTTAAAAAAAATCATATGCAGAGGATGTATATATTTTTTTCTTCCTTTATTATAATGATATAGAAAAGTTAATGCATAGTGTTGTTCTAAATACGTCAGTGGACGTGTAGAAAAAATTCAAAAATGTTACTAAAAAATTATGGGACTTATTAAAAATTTTAATATGCAAATTTTTAAACAGATTTTCTTCAATACCTCAAAAACCTTTCAGCCTAGAAGAATGAAACGTTAATATAGCATTTACCTGTTATGGCGTGAATGTATGTACAAACACTCACGTATGTAGCTTAAAAACTGTAGAAAATAGAAATTTCACCAATGATCCCCCTTAATTCAGATTAATTAATTTTGTTCTCTTTATAAAATTGAGCTTACTGTTATGTTACGGGTAGCTTAGGCTGTTACTAAGTAATTGATAGATATAATTTGTATCATTATTATAAGGATTTTATAAATTTTATTTAAAAGTAAAGCTCCAAATTCTTCGAGAAAATTTTTATCAAATATACATATATTTTAATTAACCGTGCAATTGCTATTTTATTTATTCTACCATGCTTCAGCTCCAACTTTCGAGGAATTCAATTTTACCCTATTAATCAAATTATATTCTGAACTAAAACATAAATCTGACACAAACTTTTTCTTCACTCCGCTAAACCATTAAGATGTTGACAATGCGTTAAATAAATGAGTTAAAGTATATAATAATAATAATAATAATAATAATAATAATAACAATAATAATAATAATATTAATAATAATAATATTAATAATAATAATAATAAAATAATAACAGTAATAATAATAACAACAATAATAACAATAACAACTATAACAACAATAAAAACAACAACAATAAAAACTACAATAAAAACAACAACAACAACAATCAACAATAATAACAGAAACAACAACAATAACAACAACAACAATAATAACAACATTATTAACAACAAAAATAACAAAAACAATAATAACAATAACAACAACTACAACAATAACAACAACAATAACAACAATAATAACAACAATAATAACAACAATAATAACAATTACAAAAAACAATAACAATAACAACAACAATAATAACAACAATAATAACAACAATAACAACAACAACGATAACAACAACAATAAGAACAACAAAAACTATAATAACAACACAATAATAACAATAATAACGACAATAATAACGACAACAATAACAACAATAGTAACAATAATAATAACAATAATAATAACAATAATAATAATAATAATAATAATAATAATAATAATAGCTGAACAAAACAAAATCCAATGTGAAACCAAAATATGGAAGACATTACTAGAACCAAATAGAATACCAAACAGCCCCCGATCAATTGCAGTTGCATCATTTCGTCTTGAAACTGGTCATGATTGCTTGGCAGCACTTCTACATAAAATTAAGCTACTAGACTCTCCACACTGCATAGTATACAAGAACACAAATACAATAATGAACAAGGATCACTTGATGTTCTGCGCTGATCTTCAGAAAATAGTTGGAACACCATTCCAAATTGCTGAATATTATTGGGAAGCCAGCAAGCGAATGATGGCAAATCAAGAGCTTCAGAACATTTGAATACTACTATCACTACTACAATAATAATAATAAATAATAATAATAATAATAATAATAATAATAATAATAATAATAATAATAATAAATAAAATAATAATAATAATAATAAGTTAATAATAATAATAATAATAATAATAATAATAATACATTTTAACAATTCTAGCTTTCATGAAACCGGAACGAGCCAACAGGCTTAATCTCTGGATGATGATGATGACGAATAGGCGCTCTCACCCTACACGGCGAAATTCAACCATACTAATTTACTTACAGTTTTTTCTGATAGATGTCATTGAGTGGCCCAGGGAATTTTATTTTCTTTCTTAAATTGAGCTTACTATTATGTTACGGGTAGCTTAGGCTGTTACTCAGATGTAATAGGCAGTGATTATGAACATATTGTTGTAATTTTTTCACTCACTTATAGGTCAGCTAAAATATTAAGTTGTTAACAATGCGTTAAATAAATAAATTAAAATATACAATAATGATAATATTGATATTAATAATAGTAATAATAATAATAATAATAAGCGATTTGCCTACATTTGCCCCTATAGCAGAGAAATTCAACCATACTAATTTAGTTACACTTGTTTTCGCATTGATGTCATTTAGTGGCCCGGGTTCAGCGTTCTGCCTCAAAGTGGCATCTAGGAAACCAAGTTAATACTAGGATGGGAAAATTCGGAAAATTTGCTTAGACGACTTTTTATTCAGACTTGTGGATCCTTTATGAAAATCTTCGGACACGGGACTCACGGCTTAGAGTCCCTCCCGGAGGACTTTTCCAACATAAAAAATGCATCGACACCGGCCGAGTTTGAACATGCGACCCTCGGTACCAGAGGCAAGGACCATAACCACTAGTCCACCGCGGCCGATATCATTATTATTATTATTATTATTATTATTATAATTATTATTATTATAATTATTATAATTATTATTATTATTATTATTATTATAATAATTATTATTATTATTATTATTATTATTATTATTATCGCTTATGAGAGGAATAAAGGCTAAAGAAGACTGAAAATGTTGAGTTAAAAAATTTGAGAAATGATGAACTGCGGTAGAAATATTAGATCAAAATTGCTAATAGATTTGAAATACTGGAATCTTCAGATCAAAATGTGGCAACCGACAGACAAACATATAAATGACTGGAGAATTTAAGAGATTCTATTTAATTGCCATCGTCAGAGAAAAGAGGCAAAATAAGGAATAGTATGTTTAGCAATGTGCTGAATTCATAACGAAAAGGAAGCTAGCAAAATATTAATTGATTAATAAAGCACAAATAAGCAAATTTAGAACAAATTAAATTATCATACGGGAAAACACCAGGTTTTTAAAGAATAAAAGAGAAAATAATTGAGAGAGGAAATGATAAATTAATAGTGATATCTAGGCCACATATCCCCGTGTACGAATATAATTTTGCGCCATTATTGTAATCGGGCGTTTTACATGCCTCATTTTATTAATAATCAGTTATTTATTAAACGTTATATTGGAAAGTCTATTCTGTCCTTGATGGTTCATTATTATCACACGTCGAAAATCCACAACCCTGATATAAGACCATCAAATTTACCCCCTTATTATTGTGGAACCTACAATTATTCCCACTACAACATAAATTTTGAATTGAAATTTTTATTGTATTTTTAAACAAATATAATTAATGTACTGCATATATAATACTGAACAACAAAACATAAACTTTTTTTTGTCTCAGAAAGAAAAATATGTGATTCTGATAGTATTTTTTTCTCTTGAATTCAAATATGATATCGGTTTTTCTCCATCATGCAAGGTTTCCGAGAGACAGGCATTTATAATTTCAAACACTTTAATATTTTCTACATTCGTAACTACACAATATTCGAACATTCGGACTCACCTAGAAAGTAAGAAATCACGATTTTCTGCTATATTTCGCTTGTGGAGCATACCTCTTGATGGTCTAACAATAATCGGCCAGCATATTAGGATTCCACTTGCCTTGATCTCTTTTCCATAGCTGAAATCTCCTGAGTTAGCTCATTTGGTTTTATTTTACAATGGACAAATGGACGAAAAAAGTTTATTAAAAAATAATTATTTAAATCCATTAATTCAAATTGAAATAAAAAAATGTGTGTGAAGGAGAAATTCCGAATACATATTTGAAAACACGATAAAAAAACTGCATTAAGTACAACTATTGGTACTCATGAGACAAAAATCATGTTGACCAGTGTAATCTATATAGTAAGTATTCTTTTATATATTTGTGCTGGTTGGATGGAAGAGAAGTCCTTATGGCCTTAACTCTGTCAGAATAAAGAAAAACATTGTTATTATTATTAATATCTAAGATTAAAATTGGAAAACGTGTATCAGAAGAAATTAAAGTACCAAAATGCCTTTGTCAAGGTTGTAGCACATTACCCCCACTATTTGGCATTTTCAAACTGGAATAAAAAAAATGTTCTGGAATGGTATTATCAACTTGCAGATGGATCAACAAATAAAATATATCATCATCATCATCATGAACAAATTCGTTTTAGGCCATGTGGCCTGTACGGTAAACCCAGCGAAGATGGTCTTGATCTTTCCACCGATGTTTTGGTCTTCCTTGGTCCCTATGTCCAGTTGGGGTATATTGGAATGCCAATTTTGGAAGTCTATTTCTTGCTATTCTCCTCACATGATTTTTCCATTCTTGTTGGTATCTTTGTATATCTTCATTTAAACTTGTTACTCCAAGTTTTCCTCTGATAATAGTGTTCCTTTGGTGATCCAGTCTATTAATTCCTAACAATGATCGTAAGAAGCGCATTTGGCTTACTTGAAGTTTATGAGAGTTTCTTTTATTTAAAATCCAAATTTCACTTCCGTATTTTAGAGCAGCTTTTGATGTGATGTTATGTAATCTTAGTTTTGTCTCTGCCCTCATATGCACTGTTATTTGCGGATCACCACACAGTAATTATGCAAGAATATGAAGTCATGGAGTTAATGTTCAGAACATTAATGAATGAATAAGATAATTGCGGTTTGAAAATTAATTTTAAAAAAATAAAACATTTTATTTGGGATGTGGAACAGAAACCGAAGTTTTAATGTTAGAATATCAGAAGGGATATATTAGAGGATGTTAAGAAATTGAGTTTTTGAGGGTAAAAGTAAATAAACAGATTAGGCAAGGAAGTGATATTAAATAGAGGCAGAGCAATAACAGGAGCTATAAATGGTGTCCAATGGAACAGACATATAACCAGGAAAAATTAGTTACAAACATATAATTCAATAGTGTAACATGCGGAGCTCAAGTATGGAAATTCAACAAAGACTTAGAGCAAAAACTTATGTCTACGAAAATTGATTTCTTGAGGAGAGCAACAAGATGTTCAAAACTGGAAAAAAATAATAAAATAAAAGCATATGAGAAAAATCTAATATATAAAAATGAATGTTTGTTTGTTCGTATTTTAAGCGCGGCCATACCGTTGATCCGATTGTGCTGGAGCTTTTTGGAAAATGTTCAGGATATTCCCGGAATGAACATAGGCTATAGTTGTAGATTCTTGTGCAGGCATGACGGGTATTCTTTTACGGATAACTCACAATAACGAATTTTGTCTTTCAGCTCATTTATGCCAAGAAGAACAGGTTGAGCAGATTCCCGGACAACGCCGGGTAAACAGCACGGAGTATCAAAATAATTTCTATATAAATGTTTTCTTTGACTTATTTAACTAAACATAAAACACATTCATTTTCGTATTTCAGCTCATTTATGTCAAGAAGATCGGGATAAGTAGATTCCGGGGCAATGCCGGATAATCACCATGGAGTAACTAAAAAATACAAATTTATAATTATTTTTCGTTTCACTTATTCAACTAAACATAAAAGCACATTCATTTTGATTTGTTTAGGCGTAGCAGCGCACTACGGGTATTAGCAAGTCAATAATAAATATTCACTAGTAGATTATAGGCCTATAAGATACAAACATTTAATTGGTGTAGGTGTTCACGACGAAAGCAAGAAGAAAGGTTAATCATAAAAACATTGGAATTGTGTCCACCTGGAAGATGAATGATAGGAAGATCTCAAAACTCGTGGATGCAAGAAATAAGAACTGGAATGAGAACAAGAGGACTGGGAGATATAGAGTGGATGGGTAGAGACGAGTGGAGAACGAAAATAATACTTTAGGAACAGAAAGATACGTAAACATTGGAAATCTGTACGTAAATAAAATGTATTATTATTATTATTATTATTATTATTATTATTATTATTATTATTATTATTATTATTATTATTATTATTAAATGGAAAATTGAAAAGTTTCAGTGAAAAATTCCTTATGGAATGTCAAAATGGATTTAGGAAAGGACGATCTTGTATTGATTCAGCATTTTCTGTTAAACTATTGCTTGAAAAAAGAAGAGAATTCAACTTAGAAACAAATTTTGCTTTCATAGATTTTGAAAAAAGCATTCGACACAGTCAAGAGATCAAAACTCTTAAATACATTGGAAGACAGAAATATACCAAATTTACTTCGGCAGAACATACAAAATATTTACAAAGACAACACCATGAAGATTAAATTAAATAACAGATTTTCTGAAGAAGGAATTATAAATCGTGGTGTGAGACAAGGCTGCCCCCTATTCCCAACACTCTTTGCAATTTATATCAATGAAGTAATATGTTGCTGGAACAAAAAATATCAATTTGGAATAAGAATATCAGAAAATAGAAAATTAAACACCCTATTGTTTGCAGATGACCAAATAATAATAGCAAATTCCGAAGATAATCTACAGAAAGGTCTGTATGAACTTAACAAAATTACAGAAGAATATGGATTAAAGATATCTACAGAAAAAACAAAAATTATGGCATTTCAAGGTGTAGATCCTGTCAGAAGTAAAATTGTACTGGACAATAAAATTTTGGAG